>OY804602.1:36246001-36658460 GCA_963680895.1 Fragum sueziense
TTCGTTAAATGTGACTGCATTGTGTGTTTTTTGAGATCACCACTCTTTGAGGTTCATTGAAGAACACTCGTTCCAAGAGTGAAAGGCCTGGGTTCGATTCCCAGCAGTAGAGAGGATCTTTTGTGATGATCAGTCACATGTTGAAGGCACATTTTCAGAATTTTTATTCTTTTGTCTCAATGTTTTCTTATTGTTTAAGCCTTTTGAATTAGGGACGTCAAAACAAGGTCTTGTCTGGGAAAGGATTTGGTCGGTATCTTCAGCTTTCATTCAGTACACAAGTATGCAGCGACCTTAACCCTGTAATACACGTACTGCATATACATATTGTGTGAAGTAATCGAAGAAAAATAACACAAAAACGCACAATATTTAGGTTAAATTTGTTTATTTTGGAAATTCGCATAGAGAAAGTTTGCTTTTTACTGTCGCATAATGTGTAAACACGGGTCGCGTTATGAACGAAGCGTGGGAAAAAATGGCTGCCATTATGAGTTCGATTTTTTGTGTATGTTACCGGCGAGGCGCCTTAGGGGAAATTTGATATCATACCGCAGAAGCCGTTAATATCAATATTTATCAGATCAGCATTAACCAATCAGAATGCCAGAATTTTCTTTGCAGTATAATAAGTATATTTGTTATTGTTGATTAAACAAAATGGGTAAGAATATCATATACATTGTATTCCATATGCTTTCTTAAAAGTTAGGCTTGGTTCGAAATTATGCCAGCAATAATGCATGTATATGCACACTGTTTTTGTACGATATCCTCATAGTTATTGTAAGAACCTGTCCATGGGAAAACGCACAAGTTGACATGACGTCTTTGTATATTTTTCACGGCTGCCTATCACCCAAATCACAACATTTTGTTGTGTATGAACATTTTAGAGTATATCCGTTTGCGTTTACAGGAACCGACAAATCGGCGGGTGAAATGTGAATCTCGTCGTTTAATCGAAATGTTCTTGTTTCTAGCTCGAAAATAAAAAAAATCGGAGAATGTCATGCAACTCATTATTCATTATCACATATTTGTGAACCCCATCCAAACCCTGATTCCCAGAGATTGGACGGAAATTCAGTTTCTCCCTTTGCAAGTTTAGCCAAAATATTGGTATTTTGTCAATTGTCTGTCCCATTTCTGAGGAGGAATGGTCCAAAATATGTGTGTATTATAAAAGAATCGTTTGTAAATTACATCGTACAAACACTATTTGATACCTTACTGTCGATCCTTGAAGATCATCAGTTCTTCCGGCCAGTTTGTGATTTGGGGATATCTTGTGGTTATATGTTGTTCATCTGGATAGGGATGTTCCCACTGTGTTGCTACATGTATTATGGTTAGTTTGGACGGTGATCAAAGCATGTTTCCCGAAAGTGGCATTGAAGCATTTTATATGGCATTGTTTAAGCAGATTAAGGAAAAAAGTAAATTGAACATGTGTAGCTAACTTATTCATTTAACCAATAGAAAGGTGAAGTCTTGTAATCATCCATTGGAGATTTTTGTAATGGGAAACAACACAGGAATTAGAGCGGTACAGGCATTAAGCTTGTTATCACGTCTGTTTTATTGTTGCAATGATAGCCCATGTTATCTAACAAATACTTGCTAGACAGTCATCGCCGTAAATATAAAGTCAGTTTTATTCCGCAATAATCATTGGGTTGATTATATCTTAGATTTTCTTTACACAAAATCGTAACTACGGCTGGTGGAATTGAAAAATATCCAAAATGTTGTGTCAAGTGACTCTCCATCGCGGAAGTGTACAACTAACCTTGTTATAGGCCCCAGAAAAGGATAAAGACAGGACATATAGAACTTTATGGTATCGATTATGGGAGTCTACGAGACCACTTTAAATACAGATTTATCAATACAGACTTTGATTAGTTGTCAACGATGGGAAGATTGTAACTATCTGTTTCCCAGTACACTGACCGTAACTCAATTACATTGTTTGGTCATGCAACAGGTATTGTGAAATTTATATATGTATTTCCGTTTCTAGCAGCTTGCCGTATTAAAATCCACCTTCATTTAAGGCTCTAACTGATCAAAAGTATACAGAAACTGATACATTGTACGTGTACAGTTGTAATACTTAAGTCAGAACATCGATTGTGTGAGTCCACGTGAACATCTTTATACGTAGATTTATCAATATAGACTTTGATTAGTTGTCAACGATGGGACGAATGTATCTATCTGTTCCCAGGACACTGACCGTAACCTAATTACGTTCGTTACAGAGCTATAGATCAGAGGGGGAGTGACTTTTCAAAATCCAACCATTCATTTATCGTTCATTAAACCCTACATTGTGTGTACTCATTGGAATCGTTTCATTGAGACGATTCAAATGAGCACCCACAACATAGGTTTTGGGATTGAAATAACACATTTAGAGTGCCTTTATCCCTTCTTGTCTGTAGCCCTACGTAACCTAATTACCTTGTTAACCCTTTCCCAAACAAGACCTGGTTTTGACGTCCCTAACAGAAAAGGCTTGGGAAAACATTGAAACAAAAGGAGAAACTGCTGATAACCAGCAGTTTCTCCTTTTGTCTCAATATTTTCTGTGCTATATTTCACACAAATCTTATCTTTAATAACATCTATTTTGTCATTTGTAGTAGTTTTTGAAGTAGATCACCCTAAAATCTTGCCGTTTGGGAAAGGGTTAATATACTCAACAAAAGTAGCACATAACAACCTTTTGTTGCTCATTGTCTGAATTACGGTGATCCAGAGAGAAATAATTTTGGTTGGTATGTATGTATATTGTGAGACGCGGATGACAATTATATGTTTCTTTTTCTCTCTTCCATTCCATGCATTTGTAATCGAACCTACACGTACATGCATCACAGTGGGTAACCCACGTGATAAGAAGCGTTCACACTGAAAGAATCGTCCACTTCAATGCATGTTTTGTCGCATTTCTCAGCTTATACTTCACGGAACTTGACGAGATAAAGTGCATCGTACGCGCCTTTGAGAGGGTCATTCCCGGTTCTTACTCACTCTGCTCGAAATCAAGTGGTTTCTTCAAACATTCGAACGAAAGTGTTTTTCGGTGCAAAACGAAAATGGGAAGCGTTCACGTGCACCTCAAAAACACTTTCGTTTGAATGTTTGAAGAAACCACTTGTTTCGGAGCACAATGAGGTACAAACGCGAATGACCTTCTCAAATGCGCGTTCGGTGCGCTTTATCTCGTCAAAATCCGTAGAGTATAAGCTGAGAATTGAAAAAAATCTACTTTGAAGCGGACGATTTTTTCGGTGTGAACACTTCCCAAAAATAACGTGGGTTACCCAACGTGATGTATGTATGCGATTAAGTTAAAATACTTTAGTTGCGATTTACCGACAAAAAATGTTGACTTGAAAAAGTGATATCTAGACATCCAAGGTTTAGAATGGCTTTGAATTGACTGTTGTTTCAGGTCACAGTATCACACATTCATAATAAAATTTCAGGGTCACTTTCACGTAGCGAAATGTGAAACATTTCCAGAACGCTTATAGATCTAATGGTAGTATTCCTATCTAAATGCGCTACAGACAACCAAATTAAAAGTTTCTTTTGATTAACCCTTTCCCAAACGGCATAATGTTAAGACGATCATATTCAAAAGCTGCTAAAGACAACAAAACTGATATTAAAAAGGAAGAGATTTGTGTACAATAAAGCACAGAAAATATTGCGACAAAAGGAGAAACTGCTGGTTATCAGCAGTTTCTTCTTTTGCCTCAATGTTTTCCCAAGCCTATTTAATAAGGGACGTCAAAACCAGGTCTTGTTTAGGAAAGGGTTAAGATACGATAAGCGTAAAGTATAGCACAGAAAATATTTGGCAAAAAGTGAAAAAGCTGATTATCAGAATTTTCGTCATTTGATCAGTCATTGTTCTTTAATTTCCTATTTGTAAATTACTAGCACTGTCAGAACAAGGGCTTGATTTTGAAAGGGTTGGCCTTGGCCTTATTTAAGTGTTATCAGTTATCAGCTCCTGTGAGACCTCTTAACCCTTTCCCAAACAAGATCTGGTTTTGACGTCCTTACTAGATATGGCTTGGGAAAATATTGAGACAAAAGAAGAAACTGCTGATAACCAGCAGTTCCTCCTTTTGTCTCAATGTTTTCTGTGCCATATTTTACACAAATCCTATTTCAATTAACATCCATTTTGTCGTTTGTGGCAGTTTTCAAATTGGACAACCCCAAAATTGTGTCGTTTGGGAAAGGGTTAACGAACAGGGTTTTGGATTAGACAGGAGACGAACAAAACAAATGCATTAATGGATTACTGGTCTTTGATACGAAACAAATGGATCCTTACGACATTCAAGGCCAATAGTGATCCAGATCAGTCTGCGCTTTCGCACAACCTGGTCAAATAGGGAACGATTTTACCCAGTTAACCGTAGCTTAATTTAGGACAAACTATAGTATTTCCGTAGGTATTGTTATATATTGTTATCTCGCAACTACTGCTTGATTTATGCCACACTCATGAAATTTTACAACCATATTTTCGGTTTATCAATACGTAACGAACGGTAAACCAGAATTATTTTAAGCACAGAATTAATTGCAATTTATATTATTCCTTGGCGAGATATACGCACATTATAAATTGGACTTTTATAAAGCACATTGGATCTTGACCAAACTGCTTTAAGGTGCAGGCTTATCTGGATCCTTGATTGTGTTGAATGCCACATGGGTGTTCACATTAATTTTATTCTATATAGATGTCCCATTCATTCTACATACCAGTAGATGTCCTATTAACCCTTTGCCAAACAAGACCTAGTTTTGACGTCCCTTATAGAAAAGGCTTGGGAAAACATTGAAACAAAAGAAGAAGCTGCCGATAACCAGCAGTTTCTCCTTTTGTCTCAATATTTTCTATGCCATATTTTACACAAATTATACCTTTAATAACTTCCATTTTTTGTTATTTTTGACAGTTCGTGAAGTGGGTCACTCTAAAATTTTGTCGTTTGGGAAAGGGTTAATATATTTGCCTGGCCTTGTCCGCATGTTGAATTTAAACGTGGAATTAATCAGGCGTTTTTCGGGATCGAGCTTATGTGGTAACCCTTTCCCAAACAGCAAAATTTTAGGGCGACCTACTTCAAAAAATGCCACAAATTACAAAATGGATGTTATTAAAGATAGGATTCGTGTAAAATATGGCACGGAAAATATTGAGACAAAAGTTATCAGCAGTTTATTCTTTTGTTTCCATGTTTTCCCAAGTCTTTTCTATCAGGGACGTCAAAACCAGTTCTTGTTGGGGAAAGGGGTAAGGTCTAAAAGCAGAGGATGCTAATAATGATATTCATTTTTTTTATCTTTTGCTTAGATGTGTTCATTTTCTTTTTTTGTACCTCTTTGAGAAAAGGATGATTGAATTGTCCAAGATGCCTTAACACAATTCTAAACGGCAACAAAACGGAGTCAATCCATTTGAACGTTGTTCCGGGCGACATAAGGGGTGTTGAAAACGATATACATTGTAAAGAAATATAGGTAAGAAAAAAGCAAAAGGAGAAAGTAGATCTACTGGTTATCGGCATTTTCTTCTTTTGATTCACTGTTTTCCAATGCCTTTTCTATTGGGGACGTCAAAACCAGGTCTTGTCTGGGAAAGGGTTAGTGGAAGTGTAGCTACACCACTGATTTCAGTTAGCACAACTTTATACCTTGCGTGTAATCTTACTATTCAATCCACGATGCTTTGTTTACAACGGAATGATGACTTCCGGTCTCGTTTAACGGTCAATTTAGTCCCTACCGTAATTATCCGATACCCATACAAAAAAAAAACGTGGGAGATTGGCATGCTAATCTGGCACTAATGTAGCATGCCAGATTAGTGCTTAATTCATGCCAAAAATACCATGCAAATGAGCTAGTCTGGCATGTTAATGTGGTAGCAATTAAGCATTATAATAAGGCATTAAAATGGCATTGCAATGCCAGATTAATGCCAGACTATAGTACCAATAAAACTAAACATAGGTATGAATTAAGCACAATGCTTAATTCATACCAATCTTCCAAAAGTTTGGCATGAATATGGCACTGTACTTAATTCAAAGCAATATCCCTGAAGTTTGGCATGAATTGAGCATAGTGCTAAATTCATGCCAGTCTTCACCTAATCTGCTGGAAAAGAACATAAACATATTCAATTTATAAAGTTAAACAAGTTCACAAGTTTATTTAGCTTTTAAGGACATGCATGTATACTAAAACGGTACAAATTAGCTTCCTTGCAAACTATTTGCCGTGAAGTTGCTGCAAACTATTGCTGCGAAGTCGTTGTGAACTGTTGCTGCAAAGTTGCCGCAAACTGGTCCAAATTCTTCTCGCAAACTTCCTGCAAACTATTTGCCCCCACTTCATTTTTCGTATGCAAATTAGTTGTCTTGCAAACTATTTGCCGCAAAGTTGCAGCAAACTATTGCTGCAATGTTCTGGCAAACTGTTGCTGCAAAGTTGTTGCAAATTGTTGCTGCAAAGTAGCCGTAAACTGGTTTCTTTATATTTCTTGCAATCTTCCTGATAACAAGTGTGATTTTCGATTGGATGCAGTGGAAATAACGAAATAAGTCTTTGCTTCATTGATTTGCAATTTATTTTTGACTGCGTTTTGTCATTAAAACCAGAAGAGACTATAAATGTAACTGTAGCACAATGTTGTCAGGGTCAACCCTTTCCCAAACAAGACCTGGTTTTGATGTCACTAGTGTGAATAAAATTGGGAAAACAATGAGTGAAAAGAAGAAATTGTTGATAATCAGCAGTTTCTCATTTCCCCTAAATACATGTATTTTCTCTGTAATAACATAAACTGTAAAACATTTTATACTTTAGAATTGAATGTTCAAACTTTGTGCTCACATTACTTTCAAGAAATTACCCAGTGTTCCTATGCAATGACTGCCCTGTCAAACACAATCAATTATAAAATCATATTAGACATGTATTAATCTTAGATTATCAATTAACATTTTTAAATCAATTTCAAATATTTTGGTGATTCATCAAGTCTGTTAAGTTGATGTTTTGTGATTGTCAATGCTGAATCTAATGTTCATTCTGTATATATCGAATTTTCTGTCTTTTCACATGTATGCAGAAATGATTTCTCGGCCTGGTTGTCCAGTAATATTTCGTTGATTAGCTTGTAGAGGTCCCTTTTCTTCATGGAATTTTCTATGGACTATTTATTTACACTGTAGATTTTTCTTACACTATATCATTCATACAAAATAAAAAATTACTCTATAGGGCATTATTATCACCCATGCACTGAAAACACTATTAGGGCATTCTCATGGGGACCCTATGACACTTTTCACACATTTACACGGAATTGTTTACTAGTAGACACAGGCTGGTAACTGGCCCCTTCCGGATTTTGTTGTTGATATACAATGTGCACATGTTGATTCCCTGATAAGACTGCATGATTCTAACGATTTTCCATTGACCACGTTCTAGAACTGGATTGACTACTACGGTTTAGACTCCCCCAACACCGAAGTCAGTTTTCACCGAACCTCCTTTTTTTGTACCTATTGCTGGTCCGAACTCCTGGAATCACATTTTCCAGAAGTGTTTAAAAAGTTCTTGAATGCTTCTCTAACACTTAAAAATGTCAAATGAAAGTTAAATCTTCATTTTCTGAGTAAATTGAGCCCCTAACTGACCATGTTAGAAATGATTGGGGTCAAAAGTCAGTCATCACAGGGGTTTGAGATTTGGTATATATGTAAATGCCAATGGTTGACTGTTTGATGAGATTCTCAGCCCTGTCAACGCAGTTACCACCGATACCACTTGTCTCAAACATTGCAAAGATATCTGAACCCTGAATATAGAAATCAAAACAGAAGCATAAGATTTAGACCATGTGCAAGAGAATTTGATTTTTCTGAAATATTGAGGAACAAGAGTTGTCCGCTGACAATGTAGCTCCCTTTATGAGAGCTTGTCGCAAAAAAAAGGAGTCTAAGATCAAAAGTCAAGGGTACTATGTTAAAGGTCATGGTATCAAGGTCAATGCATTAGGTATGATCCATATGTGAAATACCAAGGCTCTATCTAAAATAGTGCATAAGATAAAGGCCAGATTAAAGTGTTTTTTTAAAGTAGGTCAAATGTCAAGGTCACTAGGTCAAAGGTCATTGGCCCAAATGAAAGGTCTTGGTGGGAAGTATCCATGTGTGAAATATCAAGGCTCTATCTGTAATAGTGCCTGAGATAGAGACCTGGTTAAAGTTTTTGAAGACCCGACGCCGCGCTGACACTAGGGCTGTGACATTAGCATCCCCGAAATAAAGTCCCAGCTCGCTAAAAATCATTTGAGTTGATTTTCCAATGCACAAGTCCGAAAGGGTGAGTGGAAAGTTATGGGTATAAATATCATGAAGCCTTTACCAAACGACCAAGATTAGGGAAGCTCCAAATAGAAAGCTGCTGTAGACTGAAGATTTTCCCTCATGACTAGATCTGCCTATGACAGTTCGATTGACACACTTTGCCCCCCCCCAAAGGGCGCCGGGCCCTCTCCTCTATCCATAAAAAGAACCCCCGAGAAAAAGAATGCAGATGTTAGACAGGGGCTATTCTCGCTTTTGGTACGAAATTGTTATGGTACGAAATGACCGCTTACTGACAATCAGTGAAATGTCAAAAATAAGGACGAAATTACATGGACAATACATAAAACCATCTTTCAATGATACGAAAACGGTATGTTTGTGTTGATACTTACGCTAAAATCTGCCGTAGCTTCAAATTTCTTTTGAATTTTTCGAAAACATTTCCGGTAAACGGTTTTAGACTGTTTAGATCACGTGACCGCCCCTAAAATTAGACTGGATTTTTTTTACATTTAGTAGACTGGAAATAGATATGCTCTCATCAGTGTGAAATAGAACGATTTTTACACATGAAAACACAGCTCATTAAACAAGCTAGTGGAAGCATGATCATTTTTTGATTCCACACAAACAATAACGAAATAAAAACACTGGTATTAGATCTACAAATAAATGAATATTTTACCTCAAATTCTGCTTCCATTCTAGCGTTTTTTCATACGGGCATTAAAAATAATAATAGGCCTAACAATGTCAAATGTCTGAAACAGTAAGACATAGATCTACTTATAAACATAATTTCTCCATTTATCTTAAGTAATATTTTCTGTTAAACACAACAGGCCCGTAGTAAGTCACTTGGTGTGTGTGTGGGGGGGGGGGGGGGCTACGGGCCTGCACAAATCCCATTCTTATTAACATTCTTTCTCTCCCTTGCACTAGCTTTCAAATTTGAAGTCTTAGTAAAGCCCAACAGTAAACTGACGTAGGAAGAGGGGGCCAGACCCCCAATAATTTCCAGCATATCCTAAATGGCCCCCTATATATTATACAACCATATTTCCATTCACTTAAACATTTGGCCCCAAATATATGCGGCAAAGTTTTCATTTCTGTTAGGGCAGCTAGTTGTTGAATGCAGATTCATATTATTTGCCTTGCAGTTAAAAAACTCAACACTGAATCAAAAATTCAAGTATAATCTGGCACCAATAAAGCATTGTATAAAATATTGCAAGTGTAATCTGGCATGAATTAAGCATTGGAAAGAGAAAACAAAGTACAATGAAGCATCAATTAAGTATTGGTAAAAAAGCAAAGTGCAATGGAGCATCAATGTAGTATTTTCCCAAAAATATAAGTGTAACTTGGTAGTAATTTAGCACTGCTGTGGCGATTATATGTTAAATAAAGTATCAATTAAGCATGACTAAAGATACAGAGTATAAAGTGGTAGTAGTTTGGCATGACCACATGACTTTATCAAAATGCCACGTTAATGCCAAACTTAGTCTGGTAGTAATTTAGCATTGCACTTTGGCACTAAACCATGCTCAGTTACTGCTTAATTAATGCTTAATTGATGCCAATGTGCAATATTTTTTTGTATGGGTATTTAGTAAATTGGGAAATAAAGGGTAAAAAGTGTATCAAAGACTTCAATGATTGCAAAAGCTTATATTTATATAGATAAAAACAGAATTAGAATTATCCAAATCTATTCTACAAAAGACTTTATCGTGTAACTTAGAACTAATTTAGCTTCCCGCCAAGTTGACGCCATTTTGATTTTCAGTAAGCATGTATATATAATACATGTGCGTACGAGTATATATGTTGCGCTTTAGGATATTTCACAGACATAAAACGCGTAAACTATCAAGGACCTCTATTTTCACATTTCCAGAAACTAACAAAATAGCATTCATACTGTTATTGTGACGTTTATTGGCCTCTTTTTTGCACGGAAAATATTTACAAAGAAGATTTTATGTTGCCTTATGAGTCAAATGGGCAAAATCTTGTAATAATTAGTTTTATTTGATAAATTGTTCGATAATCAAATTGCACAGTAACATGATACAGACATAATCTGACAAAACAAAGGCAATATCAACTTTTCGTTGTCACTTGTCACTACATTGTTTTTCACCAATACCACCACAAAAGGGATTAAACAAGATTACTTTTTATGATTTTTATACGAAAATCAACTCAGTATCTTTTTTAAAATTGCACATTTATATAAATTGCCCCCAAACCAGCTCGTAGCAAATGATTGAATAATAATAATAAAAACAACAAAATTACAATGTATTCACTAGAAACCATTTGATATTGGCGACGTTTCGTGTATGAACAGTTCAAGGACATCCAGACTTAAGCCTTCTTATGTTGGATGTCGGTTGTTGAGAAGCCAATCATATTTTCATAAACAGACATTTGATTTATATCTATCGTCTGTTTGCGGTATCCATAGACCATCCTAGGAGAGAAAATTGCTTTCTATCACGAATCGAAGAGTTCATCTGAATTATTGTTTACAGTAGCAAACATTTAGATACTGTAATTCACACTTCAAACGCAAAGAATGAATACGATCAACATGTATCCCATCCCGACATTGTGCATGTAACTCATGAAAAGTACTGTAATATGATGGGAAAATATCATCTTTGAAAGTAATAAAAAAAACTGATGAAATCGCTGATATCGAAAGCAATTTAATATTTTATCAAAGATCTTTCTAAACTGTTTCAATACATGTACATTCCTCGTCTACGTCTTTGCACATTTTCAATCTTCAAGGGAGCCTTTTTCCCCACCGTGAACCATATAAAATGTACTGTGTAACAGCAGATATCAAAACCGCCCTGATCTTATATTTCTTTCCAACAAGCATTTATCAGTTCTGGAAACAAACAAATGTCAAGTTGGGCGAGGTCTGGGCTATAATAAGGATGAGACAACAATTGTCAAGTGTAATAGTCGATAATCTCCACTTTAGCTGCGGCGGTATGGTAGGGGAAGTGAAGAAGGGTGACATCTTTGTGCTAACCTGGGACGCGTTTGCTCCAGCATTTTTCATAATTATCTTTCAGGATTTTTCAGAATAGTACCTTGTGGTGACAGTTCGACTTTTGGCATAAAAAGAGTAACTATAGATCATTTTGAAGCACAAAAGCCAACAAACATGGCTATAAGCCAAAAGGAAGGCTTCTTAATCCTTTCAGGGGTGGGGAACAAGGTCGTTTTCATGGCTGTTACATTTATGACTGAGCACAAACCAAGAAATATTGAGACAGTGTGAAATCTGACTCGTTTTAACGCAGTTTTACACTATGTACATGTAATATAAATTGTAATCCCTGTAAATGTCATCATATTGATTATCTGTATAGAATCAACTGTACTGGTGCAGACTAACTGCAGGTTACCGTCTCGTGATTACAGATTCTGTTATTAGGTTTCTGTACAATCTGTTGGTAATTATTACCCTTATTAAGTTAGTATATATTTTGTTTTCGATTGAAAATCTGAAGGAAATTATACGATAATTAGTGTTTTTTTTTTATTTGTTTGCAAAGCAGGATAAAAAATGTAGAATAATTTCTGAAGTGTCTCGTCTAGTTCACGAAACTATGAAACTTCTTATTAGATTCAATAGAACTACAGATTTTGAAACTACAAATATTCATATAAATTCACCAAATTCTATTTTGTCGGTACTCCTTGGAATCGTCTCTATATAATAAAGAGAAATAATTGACGAGTATTCTGTATGAAGACGTCCTTTCGCCAGAATGCAAGATGTCATTTTCTGAAAATATCGGAGTTAACATTTTTTCCCTAAAATATTAAATAAAATATGCATGAGCCAGGATCTGGAAAAACGTCCCTTATAGCATTTTTAGAAATTGAGTTTTAAGATCAGCCTATTGTCAAATGCAGTTCAATATGCATCCATGCTGCTCTCCTTAAGTTACAACATGTCACGAGGAAGCTATTGGAGAACAACGTGGATCCTGATCAGACTGTTTGTATGCACAGGCTGTTTTGGATCCTTGTTGGGCTCAAAAACCTTAAGGGACGGTTTTTCCCGTTCCTGGGACCCGTATTATCAACGGTCTTACGATTATTTTTTGCGTAATCACTTGTAACAACAAACCTGATTGGCCCAATAAGGTTCCACGTGCAATCAGATGCATTGTTACACAGTTTAAACAAAAAAACGTGGTCGTAAGATCATTGATAATACGGGCCCCTGCATGGATAACATATCTTTTGTTATCGAAAAAAATACACTAACACATCAATTGATAATCTTCTCCAAAATACATAAATTCAGAATTGATCAATGAAATCTTAAATGGACAAATCACAAATGTCAAAAGCTTTTTTGAATGATGGCAACAATGGAACTGTTGAACAACAATAGTTCATCGTTTGTTTAAACAATAGGAAGATTTAAAGATTAAAGGTTTTCAGGTCAAGGCAAAAGTTGTAGTAAATCCCGCGCCTAAAGTCATCGTCTATGGTATAAATCACTTTCGGAGACATTCATCAAGACAATAAAATAAGAAAGATAACGATTGATGAAGTTTGAAACTTATTCCCTGTCTGAGAAACATTTCGTCGGTGCGAGTTAAAATCAAATCGTTACATTTTTCGAGCTTTTTTTGTTGAAGACATAGTATTTCTTTTTGTTACTAACATGTCCTATCGAATGACATTGCAAGGACACAACAATTTTATGAAGCTACTTGTCACAAATCTATCTGGAATAAATATTGTGCCTAATCATATAGTATTAAATGAATTACTCGCGAGTGCAGAAGCAACGATTGAAACGTAACTATTGATAAATTGTCATTGATCACGACATGCAATCAAAGAGTAACTGATCTGACTACTTGAGAGATCGATAAATCGATCATAGATCTCCATGAATGTATCATGATCATTAGACTAGACTGCAAGGTGCCATCCACTGCTATACTCTCAAACAAACTATCTGTAGTACTGTCACGGTATTATGACACATGTTTACTATGAAATAGGGTTCATTTCTCGATACAATTTTGCGTGCATTGGTTTGAATCTTACAAGCAATATTACTGAAATTTGTAGTTCGATATAGTTATGTAGTTATAGTTGTAGTTATCGTACCAGTCGTTTCGTACCATATTTTGACCATTTCGTACCATAATTTGGCCAATTCGTGCCATAATTTTTAAACTTCATACCATTGATGTTTTTGTGGAAAATATTATGATTAATCGAATATTTTACAGGAAGACACGTGTATGTCATAAGGACTACCATTAACTGGTATTGAGTCACTTTACATCGAGCACGTTTTACTTCAAGGAAAGGCTAGCGTAGTATTGGCTACAAAAGGTAACCATCGTACAAACAAATTTTTGGTTAGGGTTTGACAATACCGTAACAACAGCTTGATTAAGCCGTAGTTGCGACATCTCCGAATGTAGCCGAGGATATAGTCTTTAGGGAGCTCATGTCACACGAATTTCATATTCGGTACCGTAGATTTAATAAATGAATCAAACAAAATATTGTCGCTTTTCAACGAAAACCTCTTAACTGCAGCTTGTTTTAAGCTGCAGTTACGAGATTTTTGTTGAAAAGTAGCGATATGACATTTTTAACGTCATACTCGATTGAAATAACCACTCTCGTGACTAGACAAGTACTCTAGAGGGTAAAACGGAGACTGAATTACGTCGAAACGACTCATGGTCGCCGCCTCTTTGATGTTCGACGTCCAATTGAACTTCTGTTTCCGTCACCTGAATTCGATTTTCAAACATAGGTAGAAAATTTTAATTTGTTTCTCAATAACTCGGACATTTTTATTGTTCTTTAACATCCAAAAGATGATGATATATTGTGTTTCGTCAAATATGATATGTGTTTTGTTCTTTCCACGTTTGGGCATTGAAAGTAAATCCTACCAACCTTTGGTTCTGAGCCGGTCATCTGCACCATGAACAAAATTCAATCTTCTCTTTAAATTAACGACAAAGCATAGAGCGAATATCTTTTTTGCGTCCTTCATTGTCCCATTTTGCAAGAAGTGTCTAAACTAAGCAGTCAGTCCAGTCTATTGTTATGGTTTCCAGTCTAACATTAAAAAATGAACTGACTGATTTGACGCATCACTTTATCCATTTTTGGCTTAATCACTACGCAGTGCGCATAACTCCGAAATCCTGTCGCCAAAAAGTAGCAAGCAGAAACTTGCAATAAAAACTACATTTACTACAAAATAAAGTTTACTTTTCGTCTCGATTTAATGGAATAAAAGAATCAATTCAAATAAAATTATAAATTTTACTTGAAGCAAGCATTTGAAGCAATAATATTGTGCCGCGTGACAGGAAGTGCCACGTGTATGCATTTTAAAGCCGCTGACATCTTGAAATAAGTTTACCCAGAATGCTCAACCGAGATAGATGATAATCGACTAGGGCGACATCTATCGGTAGATATTGAAAGCAAGCACCATATGGAATAATTCATACATGTATATCCGGATTTAGCTTGCTATCAGAAATATATAATTTACGCATTAATGCCGTTTTGTCATTCAGAGAGAAATACTTCTGTCTGTCAAACTGCGCATGCGTGAAATTAGGCCGTCTGGGGTAAAGAGAACATCGATGCTTTTCAACAACAACTTCGTAACTGCAGCTTGTTTTAAGCTGCAGTTACGAGGTTTTTGTTGAAAAGCGACGACATACTTTTAAAACACAGACAATCCATAATATGAATGGTCCGAAGTAAAATGAAGCACGGCGGGGAGTCACGTGACACAACATTTGCCAAGTATATTCAATTATTATGTTTAAAATGGATTTGAAAATGGTTTGAGATAGAGAAGGCGGAAATGTGTCAGTTATTCGTTCGGAATGGTAGCTCTTTAAGGGGACACATTCAAATTTCACCTTTTTAAAGTTTGGCTTAATACAAAATTTGGTTATTCTAATGCGTTTAAAAGCTATCAGTTTTTGAAGTTGTTGTTTATGAGCGAAAAACGTCTTTAAAGTTGAGAAAGAAATGACAAATTCCATATAAATCTGAACTGCTGTGGACATCAATGTTTTAAATTTTAGCACAAATGTATATATTTCTCATAAACGGCGCAATATTTTGCCGTAAAATTGTAGGAATTTTCATAAGAACATAAATTATGCTCTTTCAGATACATGTAAAGATAAAAGTAAAGATTTTTATAAATATATCTGTGAAATGTCACTATGAAAACATTCAAGGCTAGTCTATTAGAGGCGTCAAAACCAATTATTGTGTTTGAAAAGTTAATTCGTACGAACAGAAATCATAGTATGACGCCATTAGTGTGAACCATTAAACGCTGTATGTACCGGAAATACAAAGCCGTTTGTCACGATGACATTGAAAAGAGTAGAAAAACAGAAAATATCTATAAAACTGAAAAAATAACATTATTCAACCCTTCCCCAGGATCATCAAGATTTTAGGTTGGTTCAATTTTAAAATTGCTATAGACAGCGAAATAGATGTTGATGAATAAAGGATGTGTGTACAAAATATCATAGAAAATATTTGGAGAAACTATTGCTTAATATGTGACCTCAAACTGAGCAAAAACTGGTGAGTCTTACATAAAATTACGCGTGGTCAAATAACGTCCATCCGACGTCGACATAACGACTTTCAACTGTACGTTGATTCAGAACGGATTTGAATTGGTATAATTGATCTTCGTCGCCCACAATAAAAGAGTTGGTAGTGTACGTGTTTTATCCATTTTACGCACTGTACTCGACATGTTAAGGACAGATCCTCCATTTATTTCCTACGGTAAGATTTTTTTTATTTTTTCTGTACTGATATTTAAATATTTGAGAAGTTAAAAAATGACTTAAAAACTATAGGTCACCAAGCGAATTAAAAAGTTATTAGATTTCAAGGAAGACTACTCTTGTCTAAAATTGCAAAAATGAGGTGTCCCTTAAATACCCACAAAAAGGTGTTCGAAATGTCTAGGGTTACATAAATAGGTCTTTATTGTGTTCAATATGATTTATTCTGTCTAAATGAGTATCAATTTGGGAAAATTAAGTGATGATTTTGAAATTTTTAGTAAAAAATTCGTTAAAAAGTTGTTGAAATTGCTCTTTTTTCGCAACGTTTCTGATAATAGAAAATATTCCAGCGGTAAGAATTTTTTCCTTTTTGGTATAGACATAGTGCTTGGTCATACCTACAAAAATAAAAAAAGAAAAATATATCAAACCAAGCGTTTTTCTCAGTTATAAGTAAAATTTGGTTTACTTTTTGCAGCTCTGTCCGAAATTGTTTCACTACTTTTATCCATTTTCTTCCTTATTACCAGCTTTAGATAATAAAAAGTGTCGTCTTTTGTGTCCATCTGAAGCGGGCTAGCTCATAAAGACACCACTTTGCTTTTGTTGCTCCTTTTCCTATCGCTAACGTCACATGTTGAACGCGTAACAGAAAGCAAAATGTACCATCCGAGTACTATTACACTTTCATTGACCAAACAGAGAAAATTGAAATAACCGAAAATGGTATTGTCATTTATCAACCAAACATTAACTTAATGTAACAAATGCATTTGCTGAAAATGCCAATTACTGAAACAGCTTTATTTCGTTATTTAGGATATGCGCAGTAAGTTGCGCAGTAACAACTGGAGGATCTGTCCTTAACAGATTAAAATCCATTTATTGAGTTTTGATAGACATTCTGAGCGTTTTAAGGGTCAACTGACAATTACAAAAGAGATGTGTTTGTTTTCAGTTTCGAAAATTGAGCTTTAAGATAGGAACAATTTTATGAACCTTGATTTTTGTCGATTAAGTCACAATCTCTTGAAATCATCATTGTGTCTGTAAAGTAATAAGCTAATCGTTCATATTTCATGCTATTCGCATAGTGACAAATAATTAGATCATCAGAAATGAGAGCGTTTCAGACACAGAGTCTATTATCGCGCCTGTTTTATCGTTGTAACGCCACATGTTATCTAACAATGTCTTCTTGGTCAGTCATCGTGAAACATCATCGTAAAAATTACTGGAATGGAACATGTAAAACTGTCGATCCATAGACATGGCAGCGTATTTAAACAGCATACATGTAGCTATTGATAATCCACCAAAGACAGTGAAGTAAAATGTGATTCTAGTAGGTCATGCAAATATTCAACAAGAGTGCTATGGTCACAATATACGCAGCCACTTATAAAACTTGAGACACAAAAATGACATTGACAAGGATTTATAAATATCCACTGAAAAACCTGTAAAAAATTATGTTCACAAGAAGGTTCTATAAATATCCAGTCAAAAACCTTGACGGAATTGCGTTCACAAGGCTGAAATATCATTAAGCCCCAGAGACTAAGTTTTTTAAGGGGGGCATGAAAATTGATGAACCATAAAATGCTTACTTCATGCACATCTACCAATTAAGGCGATAACGTCCATCAAGTTTCATTAAGATCCAGCCAGAATCTTAGGAGGAGTTGCGTTCACAAGGCCGCAATTTCAATATGGCCTAGTGACTAAGTTTTAAGGAGGCATAACTCAGTAAAGCACAAAATTCATTGCCATTGGTAGTCGTGTCTTGATTTTAACTACAACCAATACATATATGAGAATTTCCTTCATATTTCACTATTTATATGGTATCATTTAACAAATTTTGAAAGTCACAAAAATCAAAGATCTGAAAACGCAAAATCATGGGATACAATAAGATTCGATTGGACATACCGGTATTAGAAACAAGTAAAGTGTTTCCATTTTTGGCCAATCAAATGATGTCAAATCGTTAGTCGGAGATCAAACCTCGAAACTACAGCTTGAATAGGCTATAGTTTTGAGTTTTAATTCCAGCACAGACAATATGTTTCTCAGATACGGAGTAAGTTTCAAACTTCATCAATCGTTATCTTTATTGTTTTATTGCTTTGATGAATATCTCTGAAACTGATTTATACCATAGACGATGACTTTAGGCTCGGGATTTACAATAACTATTGCCTTGACCTGGAAACCTTTAATCTTTAATCATATTGTTTATATAATAAATATACTATATAATAAATATACTATTGTTGCTCAAAAGTTCCAATGTTGTCATCATTCAAGAAAGCTTTTGACAGTTTTAAGATTGCATCTATGAATTCTGAATTTATGAATTTTGGAGAAGATAACCAATTGATGAATAAGTAATTTTTTTTCGATAATAAAATACATGTATACTTTACTAAATCATTCAGTACCATAATCTTAACCCTTTCCCAAACAAGACCTGGTTTTGACGTCTCTAATAGAATTGGCTTTGGAAAACATTGAAACAAAAGAAGAAACTGCTGATAACCAGCAGTTTCTCCTTTTGTCTCAATATTTTCTGTGTCTTATTTTACACAAATCAAATCTATAATAACACCCATTTTGTCATTTGTGGCAGTTTTTGAAGTGGATCACCCTAATCACCCTAAAATTTTGTTGTTTGGGAAAGGGTTAACTCTCGGGACCGATACAGAATATTTGTCGAATAGTCTTTATCAGATAGAGATGATTCCAAGGAGTACCGACAGTATAGGGTCTGATAAATTTAAATGCATATTTGTAGTTTAGAAAGACATTGTCCTCTATGATCTGTACATAGTTCTATTGCATCTAATACAAATTTCAAGAACTTCATAGTTTCATGAACTAGAGGAGTCACTGCAGAAATAATTCTTCAGTTTATAAATCCTGCTTTATAAACTAATTCAATAATTTGCACTAATTATCGTATCATTTCCTTGGGAATTTCAATCGAAACAAAATATATACTAATTTAATAAAAGCAATAATTATCATCAGATTTTACAGAAACCTAATAACAGAATCTATAATCACGAGACGATAACCTGCAGTTAGTCTGTACCAGTACAGTTGTTTCTATACAGATAATCAATATGCTGACATTTACTGGAATTACAATTTATATTACATCGCTGCTTTTCAACGATTTGTTTAACTTCAGCTTTAAACAAGCTGCAGGTGCGATATTTTTGTTGAAAAGCAGCGTTGTATTACATATCGTCGCTTTTCTACGAAAACCTCGTATATGCAGCTTGTTTTCAGCTGCAGATACGTGGTTTTGATAGAAAAGCAGCGATATAGTTTTAAACTTCAATACAACGAGTCATATTTCAATATCTTAATGTTTCTTGTTTTTGACGACCTTAGACCAAATGGTAGATGAAACCACTGGGCGATAGAAGTAAAAATCTAATATTTCATTACTCGTTGTCTTCAAGTGACATTTAACTTTATCATGACAGCATCTTTTATGTTGTCTGCAGTTTCAATCGGTGAATATTGTTGTCGTCTTGGAATATGTTACGAATAAGCATTACCAGTCTTTTGCATTTTAACGTTACTTGTATGACGGAAGTATTGTCATAAATGTGGAAGTGGAAGGAATATAATTTTCCGATCATCGAATTCCCTTCATTGTTTTATATTAAAGGGCGACGGTAACAGATGGTCTAATTGCAAAAAATGAATTTTTTTGAAAAAAATATGTAAAACTTTTGTGTTGACCACCTCGGGATGGTTAATAATATGCGATTCAGACAGAGAATGAGCCGAAATTACAAGACAGATAGCTGAATTTATGGAGAATCCAAACCTAAATTCAACCCCGTCTCAGATGGGGTTAGAATTATTTTTAAATTGTTGCGCATGCGCATACAGCGCGGACCATGATTCAAACGAGATTCATACTTGAATTTCAATATGACGTAATCATGTATGTTGTGACGTCATTTAAGAAAGTCGCATGTCCTACTGTTTTGACCTACTTTCGACATCGCTTCATGAATTTGGTCAATCTCCTTCGCAGTTATCTCCCCTGAATTTGGATTGGGGAGATCTCTGCCGGCACAGCTTGAGTTACCAAGATTTCAGGTAATTGAATTTTTTTATTTTGATTTATTTTTAAAAAGTAAACATGCTTTAAGTGATGTTTTAAAGAATATGAGGTGTCAGATATGAATCTAAATAAAAAAATATAATTGGATTTAAAAAATGATTTCAGAAATATAAATAAATTTTCGCCATCTTTACGATATCACGTGACATTCACCATGGTCACGAGATTTATATGCCTGTAGTGATAATGTAAGGCATTGTCGCTGTGTGGAGTTTGGAATTTGGTATCAAATTGCGAAAAAAATGAGTCGTTGCTTCCATAGTTTCTCGTAATCATTTAATCAGGTCATATAAAGCTTAAAAAGTGTACATTTCGTTTGTATTTGACAATTTTTGGGTCCAAATCTGGGAAATAGTAGCTTTAATGTCTTATTATTAAAGATTATCTTTTCCTATCGTGTTTTAGTATTTTTGTGATTTCTTTGTACAATGTCATGATGTGCTTTTATTTTGTTCTTAATCGGTTTTTCCATAGAAGTGTCGAGTTAAGTTTTTGAATGTTGGCTACAGTAAACAATAATTTTGATTAAACCCTTTCGAAACAAGACCTGTTGCGATGTCCTTAACATAAACGGCTTAAGAAAACATTGATACAAAAGGAGAAATACTGATAATTAGTATTTTCTCAATTTTGCATTGATAGTTTCATCTCTGAGCATTATCTTTCACAAATTTTACCCGTGATACCATCCATTTTGTCGTCTGAAGCAGCTATACAATTCAACCACCCCGTTGTGTGTCGTTTTCGGAAAGGGTTAACTCTTCGATTCGAATACTGGCGTGATAGAAAGTAATTTTCTATCCTAGGATGGTGTATGGATACAGCAAACAGACGATAGATATAAATCATATGTCTGTTTATGAAAATATCATTGGCTTCTCAACAACCGACTTTCAACATAAGAAGGCTTAAGTCTGGATGTCCTTCAACTGTTTAACGCACGAAACGTCGCAATTCTCAATTGGTTTCTGCATAGTTCGCAGTTTTGTTGTTGTCGTTGTTGTTGTTAGTTGTTGTTGCTATTTAATACTTTGCGATGTACTGGTTAAGGGTAATTTTATATAATTGTCAAATCAAAAAAAGAATCGATTCTCGTTTTCAAGTCATAAAAGAGTGATATTGTTGTATTCCCTTTTGTGATTGGTTGGTTCAAAACAATGGAGTGACAAAATAACTTTGATATTGCTTTTGTTTTGCTTTGTCATGTAATAAGCCTGTATCAAGTTACTGTACAGTTTGATTAACGAACAATTAATCAAATAGAGCTCATGATTACAAGATTGTGACTCTTTGGGCAACATACAGTTTTATTTGTAAATATTTTCTTTGCACAAAAGTGGCCCTTAAACGTCACAATAACAGTGTAAATGCTATTTTGTTATACTCTGGATATGTGAAAATCGAGGCCCTGATAATTTACGCGTTTTAAGTCTGCAAAAAGGCGCAACATATATACTCGTACGTATATGTATAATTGCTCACTGAAAATCGAAAATGCGTCAATTTGGCATGAAGCCTAATCAGTTCTAAGTTAGGTAAAACGATAAATACCTTTTTTAGAATAAATTTGGCCAATTCTTATTTTTTCATCTTTATATACGATTTGGCAATTATTGAAATGTCTTTGATCCACTTTTTGCCCTTTGTTTCCCAATTTACTAGATATCGGATAATTACGGCAGGGACTAAATTGACCGTTAAACGAGACCGGAAGTCATCGTTCCGTTGTAAACAAAGCATCGTGGTTTATATAGTAGGATTACACGCAAGGTATAAAGTTGTGCTAACTGAAATCAGTGGTATAGCTACACGTTCATTAGCCCTTTCACAAACAAGACCTTGTTTCGACGCCCTAAAAAGAAAGAAATTGGAAAACAATTAGGCAAAAAGATAAATGTTGATAACCAGCATTTTTCTCCTTTTGAATCAGTGTTTTATTTTATTTACAATGCCCATCGTTTCAAAACCAATTTGTCGCCCAGAACAGCATTACAATATGATAAATCTGTTTTATTATCCCTTTAGGAAAGTGTTACGGCATCGTAGATAAGTCGTGAAATCATGATTTTCTCATAGAAGTAAAAAAATGAACACATCCTTTAAAGAAGCATTGCAGAAAAAAGGTGCGTATAATTAGCATCTTCTGCCTTTAGACCATTAATTCTTGGCATAATTCAAACATGCTGATAAGGGCATCGAAATATACGTATAAATCGTTAATGTTGTTTTTAAAACAACGCCTACGGATATACTACGCGTATTGTTTGTCCGAAATTACGTCAAGGTTAACTGGATAAAACTGTTCCCTATTTGACCAAATTGTGCGGAAGCGCAGACTGATCTGGATCACTATTGGCCTTGAATGTCGTAAGGACCCCTTTTACATGCATTTGCATTTTAATGAATTTATTTTGTTCGTCTCTCGTCTAATTCCGGACCCTGTTCGTTAAGGTGTCGTAGGAGTTGATACCATCTAAATAAGGTCAAGGCGAGCCCTTTCGAAAACGAGTCCTTGTTTTGACAATCTTAATAATTTCCATGATATAGGAAATTATAGAACAATAATTGATACAAATAAAGAAAGTTTTGATAATCAGCATTTTCAATTATTTCCTAACACACTTATGTTCTGTGCTATACTTTACACAAATCCTGCCTTTATCAAAATTAATTTGTTTGTCTGCAGCGCCTTTATATCATAGAGACAACGAATATTATAAGCGTTCTGGAAATGATTCAAATTTCACTACGTGAAAATGACCCTGACCTATTGTTATATGAATGTGCGATACGACAATAGAATGAGATTTAATTTGACAACGAGGTCTAGTGTCTAACTTTGCTTCGTTTTTTGTTTGGTCACTGATTTACATCTGCAGTCTGAGCTAGTATGATGTTGTATACCCAAGAGCAATAACCTTTCGCATATATCTCATACGATTAAAAAAAAAGATGTTTAATCTTACGAAGTACGGTCGGAAAGTAGTTGGACTTTTCGTGCTGCTGTCTCTCCGTTTGCAACTATATATTGGTCGAATCTACATCCATTGGCCAATAATGTGATCAGTTTATTTTGAAAGATAGTTGTGTATATAATACAATATTCTGTCCACTTATATGTGATAGGTGTTTCATGTATCATGGGTTATTTGTTAGAGGAACAACAAGGGAAACCAATACAAAAGAACATTTTAGTCATTTTAATCGCGAAGGAAATAAGTTTTTGAACTACATTATCACTGAAGATTAGGTGTGGGTTCATAATTTCGAACTTGGGATAAAAACGCAGTCAAAGCAGTCATGAAAACGAGCTGGTTCCCCACCTTGAAAATATAAAGATGTTACCTTCGGTTGGAATTCATGTTGGTTGCTTTTGAGGATTTACGAGGAGTGATACGTACTCATTACTCTTACTGTCATTGTCAAGTACAATTCTCAAGTAATTCAGAAATATCTAAGAATAAATACTGAAATTAACGAGTCAGGGATTAGCAAAAAAATGTTCCCTATTTCACGATTATGCACGCTCCCATACCACCGCGTCTACAGTGAAGATTATCAACTATTGCAAATGACTATAGTTGTTTTACCATTCTTATAGCCCCGACCACACCCCACGTGACTTTCATTTGTGTCTAGAACTGATAAAAATACTTGTTGGGAAGAAATTTGAGACCAGGGCGCCTTTGATACCGGCTGTTACACTGTACCTAATACAGTGTGTCTACGTCATGGTTAATGGTGGGAATAATAAAGCTTCCACTAAGATGGCGAAAATGTATAGACACAGATGGACAATTTGTTCAAGCAGTATAGAAAGATATTAAACAATTGCAATTGCCTTTTTCTAGAGAAACATGTAAAAAAATTAACGCTACATTATAATATTATACTATTGTTTACGTTAACGCTTACAGTAATGGCGGCGTATAGCGTTGACGTCACGACGTCGCCGCCAAACCTACACGACGTCATTCCCGCATTAACTAATACTTACGTTTAAACGTTATACGTATCTTTGACGTTACAGCCCTGTGGACGTCCCGTAGCAAGTTTATTGATCCAAATACTTTCCCGTAATTGTCTCTCAATCTTTTCCGCACCGTATAGCCTTTCTAAGCATGCAAACCGCAGATCTTCATGTGTGTGATTTTTCCCAAAATGCTCATTAATAGGCTTATCCTTCCCTAACCGTACATCTCGGAGGTGTTCCACCATTCTTTCCCTTAGTTCCCTTTTTGTCTCACCAACGTAAACGGTACAGTTACATTTATGGCATATATGGCATAAATGACATTCCGTGTACGGCAATTGACAGTGGAATTAGTGTTGTATGTCACTCGATGTAATGTGTCACTTACAGGGTTCCTGGACAGAAGATTGCAGTTTGTACATCCAGTTTTACAGTTCTCGGAATTGCATTTCACAGCCTTATTTGTCTTGCCATGAACAAGCGTGTCAATGAGATTTTTGTCACGCCTATATGTTACTAGCGGTGGGTCTTTGAAAACATCTTTCAATTTGTCAGATCTATGTAAAACATTCATATGTTTTTTGACTATTTGATGGACATCTGGTAGAAGGTTGGTATATGTTATTACCAATGGTACTCTCTTCGTTGCCTTATTTTCTTTTTTGTTTTGGTGCAAGAGTGATTGACGGTCCAGATTGTCTACTCGTTTTAACTGTGACTCTATCAATTTCCCACTATACCCCCTCTTTCGTAACTGTATCTTTAGTTCCTTCCTGTTTCTTTGGTAATCGGACTCTTTCTCACATATCCGTCGTATGCGTAAACCGAGGCCATATGCTAATCCTCGCTTTGTATTTGCTGGGTGGTTTGACGAGTTTCTGATGTACAGTTGTTTGTCTGATGGTTTTATATAGAGGTCAGTGTAGATATGACCATTTTCTAGTTTGACAAGAGTGTCTAAAAATTCAATCTGATTGTGATCAAATCTAAGTTCAACTTTGATATTGGGATGGATGCTGTTGGCGTAATCTGCAAAATGTTGAAGTTCTATTATGCTTCCTGTCCAAATTCCAAAGCCGTCATCTATGAAGCGCTTGTAGAAGTATGGTTTTCTTTCCGATCGTAGGAGTGCCTCATCCCACTTTCTCATATATGTGCACGCGAAGTTTTTCCCTAATCTCGAACCAATGGCGATACCTTCTTTTTGAATGTAATTTTTCTCTCCGAATCCAAATGTATTATTGTCTCGTACGATTTTAATCATTTCTAGTAAAAATGCGGTACTGGGAAAGAGGTAGTTACAATCGTCCCATCGTTGACAACTAATCAAAGTCTATATTGATAAATCTGTGTTAAAAAAGGTCTCCCAGACTCTCACAATCGATGTTCTGGCTAAAGTATTACACCTATATACGTACAATGTATCAGATTATGTATACCTTATATCAGTTAGAGCTTTATAATGACGTGGATTATAATGCACCAAGCTTCCAGAAACAGAAATAAATTTCACGACACTTGTTGCATAACATAACGTGGTTATTTCGTAATGGTCAGTGTCCTGGGAAACAGATAGTTACAGTCATATCATCGTTGACAACTAATCAAAGTTGATATTGATAAATCTGTGTTTAAAGTGGTCTCCCAGACTCTCACAATCGATGATCTGACTAAAGTATTACAACCATACGTTTACAATGTATCAATATCTTAATACCTATTATCAGTTAAGAGAGAAAGTAAAGACTTATTAGAAACTGTGGTTTATTGTAAAGCAAGCCTTTTGCTGTTGACGCTCATTGAAATCGTCTCATGGAGACGGTTCAAGTGATTGAGAACCCACAACATATGGCTGACATTTTAAATAAGTAATAAAATGTGTTTACCCACCCTAAGTAATAAAATGTGTTTACCCACCCTTATCTGTAGCTTTGCAAGACTGTAGAAAGCGAATTAGACTGAGCACGTTTTATATGTTACAATCCAGTAATTTTTACGACGATGTTTACGATGGTTGACCAGGAAGACATTGTTAGATAACCTAGACTGGCGTTACAACAATCAAACAAGCATGATAACCGACTTTGTGTGTTAAACGCTCTCATTTCTGATAGTATTATTATTCATCCCGGTTAATAACAAAAATTGGGCGTTTAGCTTATTATACAGACATAATAGAAAAGTTACAAAGAAACGCAGCGATTGTAGTCTTTTCAAGCTGAAAGGATGATCTCCACTCTTTTCCTTGCGTATCGAACAGAAGAGAATTATCGGAGACAACTGAGAAGCTTTACATACAAAGTAGATACTTTTCACTGAAAATCTATGCTACATCTATCCAATCTGACAGCCGTGTCATTTATCATAGAGATGTGATGCCTTATCATTATTTATTTGCATATATGTATGTGTCTTGGTTACAAAATGGGCTTCAGGATATCGATGCTGTACAACAAAAACCTCTTGAACGTAGCTTTAAAGAGACATTTCATTCAGATTTCAATTTCTTAAAGTATGTCTTGATGCCAAGATTGGTTATTCCAATGAGTATAAATACTATTAGTTTTTTTAAGTTGTTGCCAATAAGCGAAAAACACGCATTTAAAGTTGAGACATAATCGATAAATTGCATATAAATCCGAACTGTTGTATTTTAACACGAAAATATAAATTTCTCGTAAACGTCTCAATATTTTGGCTTGAAATTTTCAGAATTTTCATAAGGAAATATGCTCTTTCAGTTAAAAATAAAAGTCAAATTTATGACTGAAAATTCTGAAATGTCACTTTAAACAAGCTGCATTCACTAGGCAAGTGTTTAAAAGCGACGAATTGTGTTCTTTAAAGTGCCTAAGTTACACCGACATTTCAGTTTTTAGACATTTGAAACAGCTATGTTGTATGGTAGTTTTAAATTTAACATAAACAGACAACTTTTGTGACCATTGACGAGATACAATCAGACAAACTATTGACAGTTTTACTGGAGTCACAAAACGATAGCATTGAAGTTATAAAGCAGTTCGGCTGTTCTTTCTTCATATGTGACCCGTCACGGTAAAAGGGACCTTATCGGATGTGTGAAAAATATCGACCCTAGTCAGTCTGCGCAGTCCGCGCAGCCAGACTAGGGCCGACACTTTTCACTTGTATATAATTTTCTAAATCCGAAATGTTTTCCCTATCTTACTATATGTTCATTTTTCACATACAGTATCTGGTTGACCTGTGCCGAGTTTGACAAGTTTGTAAAAATTTGGATTTTTGAATTTCGGATAATGTCCCTTTTAGCGCGACGGGTCACATATACTTAGAACTTTCGTGACCATTGAGTAGATGCAATCACATAAGATTTAAATATCTCTATTTAGTCTATAATATATCTATAAGTTTTAAAATATGGAAAAGAATTCACTTTTTTATATCTCGGTATAAATGTAGTAGTCAATTGCACCTCTTAGTGTTCGTCCTATTTTTTTGAACCAATGAAATTACAGTATATTTGAAAATTTCGGCGCTACATTTCACATAAACGCACTGCCGGTCAGTTTATATATAGGCACGCCCCCGTTTCCGGTGCAGTTATGAAAAATGATGTAATACTTTGGAGAAAATGATGTAATGTTTGGGAAAATGATGTAATTCCAGTAAAATCCGCTTGATAGTAGCTCGGGACTGAGGCGTGGTTTGAAGAGCGTATGTTTTCATTGGTTGACGAACACTAAAACAGATAGAGTCTGCATAGTAGAATCTACGCGACATAAACGTTCAAAGGCTGCGCCTTTTGAACGTTTATATCGCGTAGAATCGACTATACAGCCTCTTTCTAATACGTAGTGTAGTTTAATTTTCTCTACATCCACGTCTTTCAATTCTGACCACCAAATAGTCCGGTAACGATATCCTGGCATATGAATACATACAACATTTACTAATGTAACCAACTCATTATAACAAGTTTACGTTCAATTAATCCATATATAGCGAAAGAGGAACTTTCGGTTTTTAATTGTCAACAAAGTCTCTATGTAATTAAGATATGTGTATGCGCCAAAACGTCATGTGGCGTTACGGTAACGTCAAATGACGTCATCAATGACGTCCTTTAGCCGCCAATGCGTTTCCTACTCCAAAAACTAGATTATGGCAGAATTTCCACAAAATAATACATTTAGAATGTGCGTTTTGCTTATTAGAGTGTTATAATGGAGATAATAACAAGTCAAGAGGTCTTTATTTGCCAAGTAAAAACATCTGTGCTCTGAACTACATGTTAAGGTAAATACCTCGGCGCTGTGCGCCTCGGTTTTAACCTACACATGTAGTCCGTCGCACATTGGTTTTTACTTGGCAATAAAGACCTCTAAACTTGTTATTATTTCATAAATATAAGATTCTAAACGTCTATTATTTTGCATATGGTGGTTCGAATCTTGCAGATATCTCACACATGCAAGATTCAAGCCAATGCATGCAAAATTGCATTGAGGTTATGGACACTTTTTTCATAGTTTACGTAGATATAACTTGTAAACAGGTGCCATAATATCGTGACAGGACTATTTTTGCTTGTGGGGCTAATAGTGGATGGCACCTGGTAGTTTTAAAAAAAGGGCTCCAGATAAGTGGGGTGAAACATTCTAACTTTGTTATTTAAATTCCAAACCCTATGTTGTGGGTACTCATTTGAATCGTCTCGACGAGACGATGCAAATGAGTACCCACAACATAGGGTTTGATGAACAATAACAGAATTATTGCAGTTTGAAAAGTCATCACCCCGTCTTATCTGGAGCTCTGAGTTTAGTGTAATGATGTTGATACATTCAGGGAGATACATGTATGTGATCAATTTATCGATCTTTCAAGTCGTCAGGTCATTTACTCTTTGATTGCATGTCGTGATCAATGACAATTCATCAATAGCTACGTTTCAACAAATGTTCCTGCACTTGCAAGTACCGTATATCTGTCAATATACATGCTTAAAACTACATCATACAGTTTTCTTACTGACTGCTATCTCTGAAAATCGTTCATGTCGAAGTGCCATTGTTGCTCCGTATTTTTAAATGAACCTCAAATGTCATTTATTATCAAATAGTTTTGTCCGTGATAGTACAAATGTAGCCGGGTGTAGTATAAGGGGCACTTATACTATCTCGCCGTACAAGCTAGCTTTTATAGCGACGTGGTAGAGTGTTCGCTTAGGGTGTGAGAGGTCCCAGGATCGAATCCCCACAGGAGTCGATATGATATTTATTTGCGGGTAACATTTGGCGCCCACCGTAAAAAACCTGCATGAGGTGTTGGTTTGTGAGATTAGTGAGTTGATGATGTTGATAAAAGATTCGTGGAAGAATCTTAATTGTCGAGGGGGTGTATGTAGCCGGGTGTAGTATAAGGGGCACTTATACTATCTCGCCGTACAAGCTAGCTTTTATAGCGACGTGGTAGAGTGTTCGCTTAGGGTGTGAGAGGTCCCAGGATCGAATCCCCACAGGATTCGATAGGATATTTATTAGCGGGTTACACAAACATCTTAGAAATACAGTATTGTTCTAAGCAGTGTGTTCTGTTTGGAACATATCAACAATTTCACATACATAATGATATTGTGTTCGAATAAATATATCGAATTAAAAAAAAATATTTCTTGTTGCACGAGTTTCTGAAGCCCGTGGGTATGTTCCAACTCCTTAAAAACTTGGTCTATTTTTTCTGGTTCCCAAGTTTGGTATTTTAGATTATATTGTCTAGTAAGGAGTGGATCTATACGGTAAATGATATTCAGTCATTATGACATTATCATATAAACTTTCTTTCTGACATTGTCTCTATCATTTGTTGAAATTAAATTTCCTTCAGACTATTTCAATCTTAAGCTTCTCTATTTAGAAATAGTTTGACTATTTATGGAATCAAGAATCATTAACGGAGAGATAAGCATCAGAAACGTAATTGTATCAAGTTCAGCACGACGCAATTTTGTAATTGGCAACCTTTTCCTGATTTTCAACCACAATACATGTAATCTAACACCGGTACTTTTTTCTGTAAACGCTTTTGATTAGCCAATGGTACTTCAATGGTACTTCATAACAGATTCGAGTCAACGTACATAACACATACAACATAGACATTTCGTACAGTTTTGTTAAAGACGCAATCCCAGTTAAAGTGGACAATTGACTAAATTTTTTTCGAATTTTTTCATTGTATAATTCACTCATTCTGGACAAATTTTCTTCATGGATCACATCTTCTGCGCAAATTTCTCTTGTTTTGTCAACTGAGCTTGCTTAGTTTTGGATTTATAGACTGTTAAATGATCAAATGTGTGCATGAAAAACTACGTATTTTAAATAGACCCCTTTGTGAAATGTGTGCCTAATTTCACATTAAGTAATGCCTAAAGAATAATAAATCCGATACATTTTGATGAGTATTTGTTTGTAAAATGTGAATCAATTGACAATATGGGTGAAAATGGCGAATTGTACCTATGCGAATGAAAATACAAAACGGCCATCCTTGTGCAATTCCTTTATTTTAGAACGTTGACTACTTCCAACTCTTCTAAAATGCACAAAACAACCTTTAATTTTCTCTCGTATCGTTAAACAAAAGCAATGAGTTATTCCCTTAATCAATATACGGAAAATGGAAAGTCAATGACTAATTACAAATCAACAATAGTTTAAAACTGGTCTGTCCCGAACGTAACTAGAGCTTGTCCCGTACGTAATATGCTTTCTTTTCTTTAATATCACAGCCTCTGTGTTATTACCTTTTCAATTAAATCATAATATTATCAGGCAATATTCATTTACATGTACCAGACACTTTGTCAAAAAAATTATAATGAAATGAATAAATGAAAATAAATACAACTGTATAAACCTTCTGGGTGTGTTGTTTTACAAATTAAAACTTCCTTGCCAAATTAATTTCAATTTATAAAAGTTGAGATGTTCGTATTGTTTCACACATGAGGTATGTGTAATAACTTCTTAATTAAGTGAAATGTTGTCCAAAATTTGCTAGACATTCTTAACTCTGGTGGATCCAATATACGAAAACGTACGGGACACTTTTTATAAAGGTAAGAAACGCTGAAATAATCTTAATGCATCAATATAGTGTAATGTATATGGGTATGAATATATTCCTTTATATATCAACAAAAACCGGCATATTTTGTGGAACTGTCCTCAATATTGTAAAAATAGTAGCAATTAATTGTAATTATAATACCATAACCTACGAGACTAGTACGAGTATGTGTACAGTCTATTTTGTGCATTAGGAGTCTATTTTTCTTAAACTGGAGTCCTTAAGGAACCCAAAACACATAAATAAAGTACAGGAAACGTTCCATTTCAGCAATTTAAGAATTGAAAACTAAAATTTGCCTCGAACGTTATGGACTCGTACGTCACTTTTTAAAGTGTACCCAACTTTATTTGGCCTGCTGTATCAATGCTATTATAGTAATCGGCATAATTCTTTTTATCATATTTGAAGACACTTCGAATAGTGATGTTACTTGAAGAATCAAACTATTCATTGTTACACATTTTAACTACAGTTACTTTAGTTCTTGCCTCGTACGTTATAGGGTTAAAATTACGGTAAATTGTTTAAGAATGATGTTGATTTCTTAAAAATATTGACAAAGGTATATCAAAATACGACTTCATTTCGATAATATATATTTATACTTAAGTAGATTACGCTAGATTAATGCATTAAATGTAGATTTATTTCAGTGTTTCTTAGCTTTAAAGAAAGTGTCCCGTACGTTTTTGAATTTTGGAGACAACGACTCGAGGCTGTTCTACAAATTTTTGATTACATTTTTTATATAAATCTTGGTATCGTGTTGGAGCTCTATGTTTTCTGAACAAGATTGGAACAGTTCTGTTAGGATAATTTATTGTTGAAAGTGCCATTTTTGGTTTGAAAGTTAGAATTTATACCTGGAGACATCGGTTTTTCGTACCCCCTAGTTTGATTGCCACATGATTTTCATAAGAAATGGAGTTCTTACGAACGTAAATTATAGATAATTGTTTTAGTTATAGGTGTTGGATGAAAATAAATGTGGTGGGCATTTATATAATGTTGACTATTTGCAGATAGAACATATTAAAGGCCGGAGATATCAATTGTCCCCTTTAACTGGGATTGCGTCTAAAACGCGACGACATTCTATCATTTTGTTATCTATATTTATTCTATGTTTTTGATAAATGACTATGTAACTGATTTGCACAATAGATGATGGTTTTTGTCGGAATATCTACCACAGCTCTGCTCTTGGCCTAGAAACCCTAAATCTTTTATTCTATTGTCTATATGATAAATGAACAATGTTATTCAGCAATTCCCATGCGGCTTTATTTACAAGAGGTCTCTTACAAAGTCTTCTCTCCACTATTGTATTTTCACGTATCGCTTTTTAATTCATCCAACAAATCAAAGTTTTCTTTTTAGTCCAGCGGGGAAAAAAGTCTACCAAACCCCATACTGTCTGGACAACACATATGCCAATATCAGAAAAAGGGATGATAGTCAAACACGTTTTTGACAAAAGACCAAACTATCAGTAAACTACTTCTGACATTTAGGGTTTTTTTTTTTTTTAAATTTCAGCGAGGGTGTCAATTATTAAAAGGATAAAACTAAATATGGCTCAATGTTATCTAGAACATGCGGAAAAAGATCGAGCGGATAAATGATGCGGTTTGATTCGTGCGAGTTCAAGAATGCATATATATAATGAACGACGGGTCGACACATTTCATGATCTAATTTGATTATGAATTCTGTTATAACAACATAATTAGATCTAAATAACTAGAACTAATCAACGTATCATTTTCTATGGATTTTCAATCGAAAACAAGACATATAATAGCATGATAAAAGCAATAATTACCAACAGATTTTACAGAAACCTAATAACAGAAACTGTAATCACGAGACGATAACCTGCAGTTAGTCTGTACCAGTACAGTTGATTCTATACAGATAATCAATATGCTGACATTTACAGGAATTACAATTTATATTACATGCAGTTTTAAACTTCATTTAAACAAAGAGTCAGATTTCACTCTCTTTACAATGTATTGCCTCTTTTATCGTTGTTTGAGTCAAATTAGTAAGTAGGTAGGTCATACGATCCAGAGCAGTAACAAAAAAGGATAACTAGTATTTGATGAGTTACCTAACAATTTCGTTTCTTACGTTCAGTATTCTGGCAATAAACTATGTTTTAAATTCATAATATCTAAGTTTAAAAAGGCTTGATACCTTAAATTGATACTTTGGAAAGATCATGTTCATGCTAAAATATGCAAAAATGTACTCGTCATTACACCTTTTCAGTCTGGTTTAACTCATCCTTGCACGTGTCATTGCAGCCATTTTAAGGTTGGAATTTGCAAGTACGATATATATGACCATCATAAATGAGAAGATATCCCAGCATAGTAGACACTTTTCCCTGATTATCTCTTCCTACATCTATACAATATGACATTTGTGTCATTTATCATAGAGATGTAGTGTCTGATCATGTTATTATTTGCATACATTTATCTCGATAACAGACATGGCACTCAGGGTAGATCTAATTGAGGTAATAATTTCATATCAATTCATTTCATATATGTAATTGCTTTGTAGGCAATGTAATAGACCAGCATAAAGCTGCTTTCCATCAAAAGAAAACTCATAACTGCAGCTTAATAAAAGCTGCAGTTACCTGTTTTGTTGAAAAGCCGCGATATAGTGGAAACCTCTTAACCCTTTCGGCGCCGAATTAATAGTAGAAAGTTGTTCTCAGCGCCAAATTAATTTTGGCATTTCCCAAACTTATTATTTTATTATTTTAAAATGTACATGTCATTCTATTATCTTAAATAACATTAATTTTCTATATTTGAGTCTGATAAATTGGAGAAAGGGAATAGAATAACAAAAATAAAATATCAACTTGCATAGTATTCGGATAACCAATTTCGGACATGTTTGACAGGTGACTTTGATGCTTGGCTAGATGCGATTTCTTCCATCTAACTTCCTCAAAACTCATCGGAATCAAAGCCACTGTTTAGTCCTTCACTTATCCTGCCATTAAACACAATATTGAGGATTCCTTGGCAGATATATGGCCGCTATCCTTGAGAGGAAGTCATACTTTTCAGCCGAGATCGTTCACAAAGTATCTGGTTTTCAAACAGCTGTAATATTCGTAAAATTTCATTAATTTTGTCTATTTTTTCTCTAATTCGCTCTTGACAGCTTTGTTTTGATTTCTAAACAAAGAAACGGTGTCACTGTAATATTTGCATGGGCATAATAACAATGTTTTTGACCCCCCTTTAAAAGTCGCATTTTTGCGACTTCGGCGCTGAGCCAGGTGGTCGCATTTTTGCGACTTCGGCGCCGAAAGGGTTAAACCGTTTTGTCGAAGTGAAATCCTCGTTCAGTATTTAAACGTCAATCTCAGGTGCCTGCCAATTGTGTCAATCGTCTAAGGTAATTTAATGTCTATGTAAAAGCAAACTTACTCTTATTGCAGAATCCCAAACGTGTACTATTGATCTACTGCATAGTACCTATTAGTAATAGGATGTAACATTTTCAACGCCCGTGTATCAAACAATGTAATTGCTATCGATGTTTTATCAGAATTAGATTTTGCATCTAATGCATTGGCACATGAAACACACAAACCTATATTTAAGTCAACAGCAAAAGAGATAGACTATGTAATCAAAAGAATGCTCTTATCTCGAACAGAAAAAAATTGAATACGATCAGTATAGGATAAAAGTTGAATACTCAAAATATTAACAAAGCACCTCAATATAAGTCAGGCTTAATTGTATTTAAGAATGATTTTTATACAGACCTGATAGTGCTGAGTATGAGATAGATACTGCAAATATATGTCAATGATCTAGATCAGATGAAAAGAATAATAGTTACTCGTTTGGATGATGTAATTTGAATCGTGCGAAAAGAGCAAGATGGTAACATGAAAAGATCGAGATGATATATGTTATTTTTAATTTCTATCATGCTTTACAATATACAGAGTGTCCCAAAAAAACGGAACCCATTTTTGAAAGTACATTTCTCATGTATCAAGTCATATTTCTCGACCAAATTTATATATGCAATAGCAACGACAGTGTTCTATAAGCAGTTAAAATTTGGTTGAAAAATGATTATTAGTTTTGAAAATATCGGCATTCAAATGAATATACCCGGAAAAGCATTTTAACACGATATCGATCTTTTCGTTTTGCAGCGCGCGCCTACACTCAATGGATAAATTGACGCTATACAATTGGTTGATATATTCAATACAATACAAAAATGATTTTGAAACATTGTATTCACAATAGTGCATTTTCATTTCATCTTTTTTGCTAATAAATAAACTGTTAATGCTGCGATGTAACTAAAATGAATACAAACAAAATATCCAAGTGCATCACAGACTCATGAATAATAATTATAGGCACTTATTTTATTTCTGACCAACATGCCGGTCAATGCTCAATTAAAAAGTATTACGGGTTTCATTTGACCCGACACTGACCTTTATGCAAAACACAAATAACACAAAACAAACCAAAAAGAATGAAATCATAGTCCACAGAAATGTATACTATGCAAGAAAATTAAGACTGGACTAATTTAAGGAAACATATCAAGCTTGTAATATATGAAAATAAAAGTTTAAACTGAATCATATGTAATGAAAAACATAATGATTTGAAATTAATTTAAACAACCACCCTATGGACTCAATTTGAACGTACAGAACGTGTACATATTAGATTTTGAGATAATCGGTACATACACGTACAACGGTACAGAATTCAACAGCTGACAGTTAGTGCGCTTTCACGAACAAACAAGACGCAAAAATCAATATCATGTCAGATCGGTTTTTAGTGTCATTATTAATTTGCTTATAACTTTTGAACCGATGTATATTTTTAGGTGAAATTTGGAACACAAATGCAAAAATGATGTATCTTTAGTACTGCAAATTCAAGAATTAGATTTTTCACTTACGCTTTAAAATATTTGACTTAGAATTAGGGTTCCGTTTTTTTTTTGGGACACTCTGTAGATCTAGTTCTATAATTTGCACAAATATTCATATCATTTCCTACGAAATTTCAATGGAAAACAAAGCAAATACTAGCTCAATAAATACAATAATCATCAACAGATTTTACAGAAACCTAATATTAGAAGCTGCAATTACGAGACGGTAATCTGCAGTTAGCCTGTACCAGTACAGTTGATTCTATACAGTTAATCAATATGTTGACATTTACAGGAATTACAATTTATACTTCAACTATTTCAATTTCACTTTCCCATACAAAATACTGGATATACTTGAAACAGTGGTTTTACATTTTCGATACAAAAAAAGAAAACTGAAATGATTCCTAGGCTATAACCAACGATTTTATCGTGTCATTGTATCATTCAATGATTTTTAACAATCATGATAGTCTAATGGTTATTGTAATCTCCGTTATTCATATACATATGTACGTGACAATACCGAATTAACTACATGAACAAACGCTAAACTAAATCGAAATCATGTACTTTCAGCTATTTCGCATTTCTAAGTAAACGTGTTTATTGCCATTGAACGTATGATTTTGATGAATTCTATTATTTAAATTTTTGCCTGCTGAAATGTAATTTTGCAACTTTGGATATGATAGGGAACATAGAAAAAAGACAATAGATATCAATCATAATATTTGTTAAAGGATTGGCTTCTCTGAACACACTTTCCAATTTTCCATTTCAAAGGATACCAAGCTAGGCACTCGATTTCGCCGTATATAAGAATAAGATTATAAATGTGTTCTGTGAAAGATCCACCAAACTGGGTTGTTGTAAAAGTTTTATTTGCTTTTCTTTAGGTCCGTACTGGGATTAAAAAATATTGAATATCGAAAAAAAAAGATCGGCAACTTCCGTAAATCTCCACGAAGTGACGTTATACCGTGACTTTACTCCGTTTCAGTTTCATCAACTTCTCGATCGTCAGTATAATACAAATCAACTGACTAACGGAATATTCTTTCACTGATTGAACATTTTTAACGTTTAGGATGACTTCTGTGTTATCAGTATCGATTTATTTACGAGATTGGAATGTTGCTTTAAAACAGAAAAGTCGAGCATCTAACTTCGTCAGAAATCTCGGGGTTTCCGGAAAATCGCCCATGACTATCCGTTTTGTCTCGGCATGACGTCATTACGGTGTGAAGTCTTAATTTCAAACTTCGAGTTTGACGTGTTTTTTTTTTTCAAATTTTGCCTTCGGTAAAGATCGGAAAAGACCAGAATATCCCTTTTAAAAGACGCAATAAAACACTTTGAACGTTTAAAAAATTTAGAAACTTTGAATTTTGGTTATTAGAATTGTGTTTCTCTCGAACCAAGAGTTTAATTTTACCATTCAGCGGACGCTTTAAGACGACTTCGAACAGCTTTGTTATCATTTGCATGTTTACGATAGAGAACTATCTTTACAACTAAATGGCCATTTAATATTTGTTGGTTATCATTGCTTTTCCACAAAGCCCTCGTTACAACAGCACTCGACGCCATGTGCTACGTCGGAAAAATATTAATGCATTAGTTTTTATTCATCTGTCGAATTAATGCACTTAACATCGTTTGCTAGAGGTCTCTTGGGAGTTTAAAGGTAGGTTCACACTAACGAATTTTTCTTACGAATCCTTATGAATTGGACATTCGTAGGCCATCCGTGAACATTCGTAAACAATACGCTGGCATCCGTAAATAACTCGTAAGTATAAAATGCTTTATTTCTCAATGTCAGCTGCTTGATGATGATATGGAGATTGTATCTTATTATTTACAACCAAAAAAATAATAGTCATAGTAAAGAAATCGTGCATATTCACAGATTTCGTTTTGAGTGGCCCATTCGGAAAGTCCTATCGTATAAAACCGCAAGTATTCGTAAACAACTCTTATGCATTCGTAAACAACTCGCAATGAATCGGGGATATTCTTAATGATTCGTGCTCATACGGGGACATTTTTTGACATGTCGAAAATGTTCTCACGAATGTCCACGGATTAAATGTTCCGTTATTCAATCGTAAATGACTCTTAGTTAATCGCAAATCACCCGTAAGTGATTCACGTATACAATAAGGCAAGTTTACGAATATAAACGAGCCGGGATATTTAAAAAATGGCAATTATATTATGAGATTCCGAGAATGACACTAAAACAGATCAGGCTCCACAAAGGGCCTGATGAGGGTTATGTTTGATGGAGAAGCTGCAAGAGGACAGTGTGGGTCCTGGTCAGACCTTGTGTATATGCAGAGGCTTAAGATGATAAAGATTTATCTCACACTTTTTCAAAATCATTGCTCATATACTATACTTCGATTCAAAATTGATGACAAATATAATTTATGATAGAGGAAATACTATTTAATGTTTCGCTAAACGTCAAACGATTTCCAATTGGATTTGCAATAAAATGAGGACTAAGAGCCCTTTTTTCAATGTGTTTATATGCACTGGGTCATTTTTTTTATCCCATCACAAAAATTGACGATAAGTCCTTCAAACGTTGCTCGATGTTCAAGAAAAATTTAATTTATTATCCACGAATATTATAAGATTGAAAAAGTAAAAAAAGTAAATGTGCATCGGAGAACAACTTTGAATAAAGCATTCATAAATATAGGCCTATGTCTGGGGTCATAAATGACCCAATACGGTAGTATGAGGGTTATTCCGGTAGAAGCACTTAAGTTTTCTTTCCCAAACGGCAAGATGTTTTGTTGTTTCGATTTGAAAGGAGTTGCAGACAAAACGATTATTGATGTAAGAAGTGTAAACTTTGTATGTTATTGAATAGAAAATTCTGAGTGAACAGAAAGAATTGCATTGCTGATTATCTGCAATTTATTCTTTTCTCTCAATATTTTCCCAAACCATGGGACGTCAAAACTAGGTTTTGTTTGGGAAAGGGTTAATGGTTTTGAAGAAATTGTTGGTACAACCAAAGCTTGTTTCGTTCGCAAGTCACATCGTCTTGTCGAATGTCAGATTTTCAAAAACGAGGTTTTCTTTCTTACAACAACAACAAAATGATAACAAAGGACTCGTGAACATTCGTAACTAAGTCGGTAATACTCCTATTGATTCGTAAATAATCCGTAACCAGTCCGTAAACTAGTCGTAGAAATACGTAAACCGTCCGTTAAATTCGCTCAAATCGTAACAATACGTGAAGTTATCGGCAATGCGATTACGAATGTCCAATTCGTAAGGAATCGTAAGAAAATTCGTCAATGTGAACCCACCTTAAACGATCTAAATAAGGTCAAACGCTTGGAAACTTTCACATTACGCTGTGTGAAATTAACACTGACATTTTGTAATGAGTATGATGAAATGTCAATGTGGCAGGACAAAAGCGACTCGGTCAAAAATGTGATGCAAAACATTTTTTCTTTGTTGAATTAAAGTTATCGTCGATGACGTTGAAATACGCCGTACTTATGCAAGAGCAACATGTAAGAGGGGGTACGGGCATTCTATCATTTATTTTTTTTTCAAGTCCTAACCCTGTATGGTTGGTACTCATTTGAATCATCTTGTAAGGATAATGGCTATGCGTGTTCACAAGATATGGTTTGATAAACATTTTATCTTTTTTGTTTATTTTTTATTTTTTTTTTATTATTATTATTTTATTTTTATTTTATTTTTTATCTTTTATTTTTTATTTTTTTTTTTATTTTTGCTTTTTGAAATAGCCGATGTCCCCTCTTTTCTGTAGTTATTTTGAATATATTGTATTCAAGTCTAGTCATGTAACAAACCGCTGCTTTTCAACAAATACGTATTATATAATTACTATTAACTGCTATCACAGTATCAAAATAGTCTTTTTCAATATCGATGGCTCAGCGCGAAACGGTTGTAACTGCCTATAACAATATAGGCAGTTACAACTGTTTCGCGCTGAGCCATCAACATGTAGCCCTATGGTTATGGCCCCCAACCCATATCTTCATCTCTAAAATCTCTTTATTAATTTCGTCGTAAGACGTCCCTAAGATTATTATAACAGAACTGCAATACTGATATGACCGTCATCGTTTGTGTACAAAATGCATGTGTTTTGTTTATGTGTGAATTGTTCGTGTATCATTTTGAACATGATCTGAACAATACAATTATTTTATTTAATTTTGAAAAACAAAAAAAACCCGTTAAACAAACTGCAGTTTCGAGGTTTTCGTTAAAAAGCGACGGAATTTATTTCTGTACGGCCAGTGTCTTAGTAAACATATCATTATAGACGCCCCGTCGTTGGCAACTAATCTCAGTCTTCATTTGATATATCTGTTTACAAAGTGGTCAGACTCCCACGAACGATTCTCTGGCTACCACACGGTGGAAAATCACGTGATACAATATTTTCAGAAAATCTTCAATAACTTTATTAATACGGGATCGATTTGAATTCGGTTTGAATCAGAGGAAGTCGACAGACGTCACGCATTACATAAACGTGTTGGATTTTTGAAAAATTAACTGATAAAAAAGTTATTGAATATTAATCAAAATTTTGGTTCATTTTTAACATTTTTATGCCCCCGTATCGAGAGATCGGGGGCATATTGTTTTACTCGTGTCCGTTCGTCTGTCTATCTGTCTGTCTGTCCGTCTGTCCGTCCGTCTGTCCGAAAACTTAACCTTTGCCTTTTCTCCAAAAGTATTTGACATACAAAGCTCAAATTTGGTATGCAATTTCCTATAAATTATATCTATCTGTTCCATGCAGTTTGACCTTCCTCAAGGTCATCTGTTAACCCTTATCAACCCTTTACTCTACGAAAACTTAACCTTTTACTCCGAAAACTTAACCTTTGCTTTTTCTCCAAAAGTATTTGACATACAAAGCTCAAATTTGGTATGCAACTTCCTTTCAATGATATCTATCTGTTCCATGCAATTTGACCTTCCTCAAGGTTATCCCTTAACCCTTAATAACCCTTTACACCACGAAAATTTAACATTTTAGAAAAATGGCCATTTCGGGGGCATTTGTGTTTCACAAACACATCTTGTTTTTTATCATTTGATTTTTCAAAAATATATTACGTACAGGTTATTCCTGACATTTTTCGTCTTCTCTGCTTTAAACCAAATTCAAATTGGTAAAGTATTGACAAAATTATTGAAGATTATCGGAAATTCTAAGTCACGTGATTATACACCGTGTACCAGCATAGCTACATATTAGAATACATTATTAAAGGGACATAACATTCCAATTTCACTTTTTTTTAAATTATGTTTAATGCAAAGATTGGTTATTCTAATGCGTAGAAATGATATCAATTTTTAGCTCACCTGAGCAACATGCTCAAGGTGAGCTTTTGTGATCACCCTGTGTCCGGCGAGCGTCGTGCGTCGTGCGTCGTCAACAATTGCTTTAAACATCTTCTCCTCCTCAACCACCGGGTCAATTCTTTCCAAACTTGGCAGAAATGTTCCTTGGGTGACCCTTTTCAAAACTCGTACGTGAATTTTTGATTCGTCAAAAATTGTGGGCGTGGCAGGGCGGGGCTTATCGGACTTAGAGAAATCATGTGAAAAATCTTTAAAAATCAATTTTCAGGCCAATTTGAACCAAGCTTGGCAGAAATGTCCCTTGAGTGACTGTTTTCAACACATGTTCATTAATTTTGATTGGGTGAAAAGTGTGGGCGTGGCAGGGCGGGGCTTTATCAGATTTTGAGAAATCGTTAGATAATTCTTCAAAAATCTTCTCCTTAACCACTGGGCCAATTCTTTCCAAACTTGGCAGAAATGTTCCTTGGGTGACCCTTTTTTTAAACCCTTTCATGAATTTTTGATTCGTCAAAAATTGTGGGCGTGGCAGGGCGGGGGCTTATCGGACTTAGAGAAATCATGTGAAAAATCTTTAAAAATCAATTATCAGGCCAATTTGAATCAAGCTTGGCAGAAATGTCCCTTAAGTGACTGTTTTCAACACATGCTCATGAATTTTTGATTGGGTGAAAATGTGGGCGTGGCAGGGCGGGGCTTACCAGACTTCGAGAAATCGTTAGATAATTCTTCAAAAATCTTCTCATCCTTTACCACTGGGCCAATTCTTTCCAAACTTGGCAGAAATGTTCCTTTTCAAAAGGTGTTTATGAATTTTTGATTCGTCAAAAGTTGTCGGCATTGCAGAGCGGCGCTTATCGGACTTAGTGAAATAATGTGAAAACTCTTTAAAAATCACATATTTAACCAATTTTAACCAATCTTGGGAGAATTGTCCATTGAGACACTGTATTCAACAATTGTTCATGATTTTTTGATTGGGTGAAAAATGTCGGCGTGGCAGGGAGGGGCTTATCAGACTTTGAGAAATCGTAGAAAATTCTTCAAAAATCTCCTCCTCCTTAATCACTGGGCCAATTCTTACCAAGCTTTGGCAGGAATGTTCCTTGGGTGACCTTTTTCAAAATTTGTTCAGGAATTTTTGATTTGTCAGAAATTATGGGCGTGACTTATCAGACTAAGAGAAATCATGTGAAAAATCTTTAAAAATCAATTATTTGGCCAATTTGAACCAAACATGGCAGGAATGTACCTTGAGAGACTGTATTCAACATATGTTCATGAATTTTTGATTTCATGCATAACATGGGCTTGGCAGGGCGGAGTTTATCAGACTTCAAGAAATCGTTACATAATTCTTCAAAAATCCTCTTCTCCTTAACCATTAGGCGATTTGTTACCAAACTTGACAGGAATGATTATTGGGCGACTGGCTACAATATTTGTTCATGATTTTTTTATTCGTCAAAAATGTGGTCGTGGCAGGGTAGGGCTTATCAGACTTAACAAATCATGAGAAGATTCTTTAAAAAAGCAGTTGAACAAAACCTTACAGGAATGTACCTTGAGTGACTGTTTTCAATATATGGTTATGAATTTGTGATTTATTGAAAAAAATTGGGCATGGCAGGGTGGGGCTTGTTGATTTTTAAATGAGCTATGTCCTTTAGTTGAAAATTGGCATTTTTTGCAAAAATTACATGTGTTGTTTGATCTTTTGATTTTTAGCGAGCCGGGACTTTATGTCCGGGGAGCTAATGTCACATCCCTAATGTCGGCGTCGGCGTCGGCGTCAGCGTCGGCGTCGGCGTCGCGTCTTCAAAAACTTTAACCTGGTATATATCTCAGGCACTATTAGAGACACAGCCTTGATACTTCACACATGGATACCTCCTGCCAAGACCTTTCATTTGGGACCATGACCTTTGACCTAGTGACCTTGACCTTGGAGTTTGACCTACTTTTAAAAAAACTTTAACCTGACCTATATCTCATGCACTATTACAGATAGAGCCTTGATATTTCACATATGGAAACCTCATGTCATGACCTTGACCTTGAGACCATGACCTTTGACCTAGTGACCTTGACCTTTGACCTCGAACTCCTTTTTTGTGTGACAAGTTCTCGTATAGGCGAGCTACGTTGTCCGCAGACAACTCTTGTTTTGTCTGCTCTTTTTCCCAATTGATCAGCTCACAGTTCAAATCAAATATACTTCTCAAATTGCACAAAAACAGTGTTGTTGGGGGGTATGATCATTTTCAGTGATATTCTTGTTCACAATAATTTAATGTGACATATATATTTGTTTACGACAAAATTCATATTGTACACAATCAAATACACGAAGAACTCAGGTGAGCGATATCAGTGCCTTTCAGGCACTCTTGTTTGAAGTTGTTATTTATAAGCGAAAAATACGCCTTTAATGTTGAGACAGAAATGACCAATTCCATATAAATCTGAACTGTTGTCCACAACAATTTCTTTAATTTTAGCACAAACATATATATTTCTCGTAAACGGTTCAATAGTTTGGCTCGAAATTTTCAGAATCTTCATATTAAGAAAATATGCTCTTTCATATGAAAATAAAATGTAAAATTTATGAAAAATCAAATGTGAAATGTCACTTCAAGTTTTTTTTTTTCAAAATGCAACGTGTCATTTATCATTAATCAAACCCTACGTTTTGGGTACATTTTGGAATCGTATCATCGAGACGATTCAAATGAGTACCCTTACTTCGAGGTTATAGGCTTTGATTATAGAAATAGTCTATACAATACAATTACCTAATTTTATCTGCAAACAACATTAAATAATAAATAAATATCAAAATAACTTATCATCATTGCATTAACTTCCTGCAGAAGCAGTGACTATGTTCGAAGCTGCCTGAAAGAGGGGAATTTACTTTATCACACTTGTTGGATAATTTAACAAATACGCTCACAGTACATTGTAACTTTGTTGAGATTTAGCCTTTGTTATCTTACAAAAGGTCCAAAGATCATATTTTTTGTTTATTATTTCAAGGTAAACCAACCCAAAATCCATACGTTACTCATACGCCGACTCCATACGATGTGGTGTGACTCCTAAAGTTAATTTTGAACGTAATACTGTAAAACACACATACTGTTTTATAAGTTTTGTAATTGTTCACAACCATTGAAATTTACTTTGTCCACACATTTAAGTCTAGACAATTAATAACATAACCATGAACTTTGAAATTATAAATGTAGCATCCACCCTAGGACCTCGCTAATAATCTCCAGCAAATAAAAGTGAGTTCAAGTGTGCTTTGTTGTTGTTTGAAATTTTGATTGGTGATATCCATCGTGTTACTCATCAATTGAAAACAGCTAGGAGATATCTTAGAACCACAGTGTCATATATCATGTCTATATATACAACCCATATCTCATATTCGGTAATGCCGTTCAAAGGCGCCGATGTATATAAATTTGGTTCTTCTTTTCCATTATCCTTTCATAACGTGGTCATTGCAAGAGTTACATATCGATGTTTTTTTTTCAACAAAAACCTCGTAACTGCACCTTGTATAAAGCTGCAGTTGAGAGGTTTTTGTTGAAAAGCAACGATATCTATTTTAAAAACAAGTTTGATTCTTTTTTTTTCAAATCCCAAGGTTTGTCTTGTGTTTATAAAACATAGAGGACATGGAAATGTACAAAACATACATCGTCCCTTTTCAACAAAAAACCCGTAAATGCAGCTTGTTTTAAGCTGCATTTACGAGTTTTTTGTTGAAAAGCAGCGACGCATATCTCTGTTGATTTCTATTACAGAATTAATCGATTAAACTGCAGTAACTTATTGGTCCCGGATGTTTTAATCTCCGTGACATAATCGGCGAAGTAAGCGATAACTAAATTAAGTACAAGCCGCGATAACACACGCAAATAACCACAGCAAAATGCATTTACTAATTAGGTTTTTCAAAACCATGGCAACAATAGACTTTTACGATCTGTTCCCAGCACCTGAAAACCTTAGTGTAGATTTAGGATCGGATTTCTCATGTACGTTTTATGTAACTGATGGTTTCACAAATTGAAAAACAAATACATGAAGGTGTACATACAAAAGTGTCGTATATCAAATAAAGATAGAATAACGTTCATCTTATTTTTGTTTTTGTCTTCATATAATTGATTAAAATGCGTTATGTCTTCATATAATGAATATGCTTACTGTTCATTAAAGGCATAATAACACTTAACATCTTGCATATTTTCCGAGAACTTCGTACAAAAAAATACATATATATATTATTAAAATATGGTCTTTAAATTACATATATGCCAAATCTTAGCTTTCTACCTTGTGTATTGGCTAAGATGTCGACGGATTTAAAACCCCATGATTTGTTGTCCCGGGAATAATATTTACAATAATGGAACATATGGGGTTTTAAATCCGTCGACATCCTAGCCAATACACAAGATAGAAAGCTAAGATTTGGCATAGATGCAATTTAAAGGCCATATTTCCATAATACATATTTATTTTGTACGAAGTTTTCGGAAAATTTGCATGATTTTAAGTGCCATTCCCCCTTTTAATACAGGCCCTAATACAACATTTAGTTTTGCCCAAAATACATACCATTTAAGAACCTATCCGATCTATTAGACATACTTATTCATACAGATTGAGGTATTTCAACGGATCTTTGTCATTTAACAGAAATGTTTGCTATTATTCTAGATCTTCAAAATGGTGTTTTGGTGGATGTTGTTATTCTGCAGTGGGCAAAATGCAACTCCGACAGTATTCAATTTTTCGGCTTCAGATGCATTTCTGGGCAGAGCTTTACTGAAATGACTATATGATCATTTGTCAGTCTTCTGAGCATTCTATTGAAAAGAGACACGTGTAGCATGCCAGATTAATTGTAATACTCAAATTTCAATATTTGGATAACCATTTAGGCCCTCGATTTGATGAATAATTATTGATAAGAAATACAATATACCGGTACATGTGTCATTCCTGCCAAATATACGATCTATCAGACGAGACCGTTCCCAGAAAATCCTTCAATTCTGACTTTAAATACATTTAGCTCAATGGTATCAATATTCTCGGACTCATAGCACCTTGATTGGAGGGCCAAAGGAGGCTCTACCTCTAGACCATTGGTACAACACAATATAGCAATACTATATAAGAACTTTTATTTCTTACCTTTAACGAATATCCATCTATATTCTAATATGTATCTCCAGTAAATATCTGCGAGGAAAATGACGTCGTGTAGAGATTTCCACACAACCCAACACTGCTTACTTGTATTTGATTTGTCTTCAAATTAAGACCAAACACAAAAAATCCACTTTATAATTGCCGAATGTTAGTTCATAATTAAAAACTTTTGGTCATTTTAGGCTCATTATAGTTTACCACCTTTTCACTAAAGAAAACACACATAAAAGTTTTCCTGAAAAGATTGAAAGTTGTCATTTTGTTTATTTTGATTCTAATATTTTCAAAATAATCTTAACATCATCCATTAGTAAACACTGGAGTTATATTTGTTAATTAAAGCATTATGTATTTCTTGGTGTTTTAATCATTTGCCTTTCAAATTTGTTTGAAAGTTGTCATTTCGTTTACTTAAAATCTCATTTTTTAAGATAAACTTAACGCCATCCATTGGTAAATAGGTGAAACGCTAGACATGTCTTGTAAACTTAGATTATACTTTTCTCGAATAGATCAACATTTTTCTTAATCTTTTATTCGTGTCAAAATAATCATAGCTGCGATATATATGCCCTGCAACTGTTTTCCTAATAATTCCAAATTGTATTTTGTATCAATTCCGATATTTCGTACCCGAAGGCAACAAGTGCGTTGGCATTATTTTGCTCGCGTTTCCGTTGACGGTGTTTTGTATTTTGGATTTATCAATGAAACGTGTGTTCCGTTGATCACATCTTAAAATTTTATATGTTGTTCAAGAATCAATATTCTTTCATAGAAATCAAAATATATAATATCATGTACATGTATTTATATTTCTATATCACTTTAATCCAAAGGTACCATAGTCAATCAAGTCACAGTCCACGTGCTTTTTGACTATTGCAAGCAAGTCCCAGAAACAGCAGACGAAAGCCAATATTACGTCTGTGTTTCCTCTCGTGTCAAAGTACAGTTTATCGGCGGATATTTCCCGACCAAACTCTCCATACGAAACCAATACAGTTCGATTAATTGACAACGAATCATGGGTCATTTTAACTTGCGAGATTTACTGGTACAGTGTTACCCGAGGTGCGTTCTTTAGAGCGCGATTTCTTGAGATATCTTGAGATTTCTTAAGATAATGTAGGATAGAGCGTTCTTTAGAGCAAGATTTTTAAGACGCTCAATGGGAGGCGCCATTATCCTATACCTCGTGCGGAACCCCTCGTTCAACTCTGTACACAATATAAAAGAATTTTGACCGAGTTGTTCCGAACATTCCATAATTCATAAACCGTGGCGTTCTGAATGCTCCATACTTATACAAATGACGTCATCATGATGTCATTTGTATAAATATGGATCATTCCAAACAGCTCGGTCAAAGTCTCGGTCTTAAAAACGCTTGATCAAAAACACCTTAAGAAATCTTAAAAATCTCGCTCTAAAGAACGCGACTCAGATCTGGCCCGGATGATTGCCAAGTCACCGACACCTCATCTTTGAAACCTTGCTGTTCTATTTCATTGCATCGAACTGGCTTCTTTGTTTTGTCTGAAAATTTTCTCACTATTATTTTATCTTCACTTATTATAATTACAAAATGAAAATATTACACATGGGTGAATTATTATTCAGTTCCCTACTTACAAAGTACAGTTGTTCTCATCAATCATTTTAGCTTGCTGAAATTGAAAGCGACTGAAATTTGGCTCCAAAATCAAACGACAAACACAAACGTAAAGATTATTGAAATACAGAACAAACGTAAATCTGGGACATCAAAAACACCAATCAACTTGTGGTACGAGTCTATTCCCAATGGGGCACTTTTCTTGACATTAACAATCTAATTAGCTGCTGTTCTACTGTACCGTTCATTTTCATTATAAACATGGAATTGAAATCGATTACTACTGTCGTTGAATACAATTTCATGAAGACAGACTAATGGTTCACTATCTAGACAATTGTGATAAAGAAGATACTTTGACGACAATGACCGACATGGTCACATATCGTCGGTGTTTTTGTAAAACCTCCTATCTCCGGCTGTTCCACGTTTTAAATCCTCCAAAACGACAAAATTTTTGGGTGTTCAAATTTGAAAGCCGCAATAGACGACAAAATGGACGTTGATAAAGATAGAATAAGTACACAATATAGCATGGAAAATATTGAGACAAAAGGAGAAACTGCTGGTTATCAGCAGTTTCTTCTTTTGTCTCAATGTTTTGTAAAGCAATTTTTATTGGGGCGTCAAAAGCAGGTCTTGTTTGGGAAAGGGTTAAGACCGCTTATTTATATAGGTGACTTGCTTTTTATATAGGTGACTTGCTTTGTTTGACATTTCGTTGCGATCGGTATTCTGGCACACAGATCATTATGTAGGTTCGTCTTTGACATCTAATCAATGTTTATATAGATGTAATAAGAACCAAATAAGTGTTGTCATTGTGCGCACCCAGAATGACTTACTCTCCAAAGCCGAAATCAATTGATTAAACAATCCAATATGACCTCTGCCGTTTTTGATACACCAACAGCCTATTTGGTCGTCATAATCTAATTATAGCACATCATTTGAATTATCGAATCAAAATCGTTCAGATTTATCTTGTATGATCATTGAGTATACATTACGTTGCTTCTATTTTGGCTGAAGCCGGTAATATTTGAATTATCGAATCAAAATCATTCAGTTTTATCTTGTATGATTTCGTATACGTTACGTCGCTTCTATTTTTGGCTGAAGCCGGTAATTTGAAGCGTCAGCAAATGAAAATTTGTATCAGATTATTCAAATGTTTTGCTGTTTCAGCCAACGATTGGATACCGAAATCACACAAGGCCCCGAGATTACACCTGAAATGACCCCATGGGAACAGATTATCATTTTATCGAAATGGAATGAAGAGATAATGTGCTCTGTTTAAACCCTTTCCCAAACGACAAAAATTTTCGGTGCTCCAATTCAAAAGCAGCTGCAGACAACAAAATGAATGCTAATCAAGGCTGGATTTCCGTACAATATAGCTAAGAAAATATTGAGGCAAAAGGAGAATCTGTTGGTTATCAGCAGTTTCTTCTTTTGTCTCAATGTTTTCCCAAACCATTTCTTCCTGGGACGTCAAAACCAGGTCTTGTTTGGGAAAGAATGACCCTACTTCGGCAAGTTTTTCAGATCAGCTTGTGTCTCAATGAGTTCTGTTTAGAAGACAATCTCTTCGGATACCATTTTGCTAATACTGAATTTCTAGGGCGAACTTGACTTATTGCTATCATTTAACACTCTTCAGAGTATCTTATTGAAGACCGACAAGTGAAGCATTACATTCTAGTTATTAATCACAATGCTGGAATTGCAATTCCTTGTGAAACTAAACTCATTTTGAATAATATGCAAAGAAGTTCGGAAATGGACCAGAAAATATTCGTAACTGCAGATTGTACAAATGTTGCTTTTCAACACAAACCTCTTAACTGCAGCTTAAAACAAGCTGCAGCTGCGAGGTTTTCGTTGAAAAGCTACGACAGGCTGTAATGAGGAATAATTGTCTCTCATCGATGAGTTACTGATAGCGATTCACCTAAAAGTGGCAAAATGTAAGAAACGAACAAAAAAAGTTAATGTAACCCCTCAAGTCTAACAAAATCTTTTACTTTAGGCTACTTGGCACTGATTAGTTCGCTGTAAATTAGGAGGAGTTCCAGATGGCGTATCAATTGGCTCAGATGGTCCGACCACAGTTCTTCAACTATTGTTGTTCGATTGTCCAGAGCGATAGCGTGCAATAACTCGAGCTATAGACCCAATCGAAGTCGGTCATAGATGTGTCGAAGGGTAACTGACCAAGGATCATCTAGGTCATTTACACAGGTAGTCTAGGGCCCCGTCCCGCAAAATGAATTTTTATCGGACCAATCGTCCAGAAAAAATATGTTGGTACCAGGTGATTGTAAGTTCAATGGGACGTTAGAATAGGGTGGATGCCATAATCAAACGTGGTGCAATTTTTTTACAAGCACTTTTCTTACCCCACCCACTTGAAATTAAGGTTAAATAGTAGTCGTCAGATATTGTTTCTATACTACAATTTTATCTAATTGATAAATTATTTTTATGGAAAAAATCACATTTGAATAGTCTTCGTGATTGTAATTTTCTTATACCAAAAATCATCTTGAATTCTAAGAAATCTACAATTGTCCTTACCCCACCCACCAATTTAAGCTATGTCTACCCTCTTCTACTTCAAGATGTCGTAAAAAAGCCAAAAACTCATAGATCTGCTTAAAACTGTGAGAATGCATCTCCAAGTACCCGGAAATGTTTTTAAACTTCTAACATGACATGTCATTTCATTAAAACACGTTTTATCCATGTCCGCAAGTTGATATATTTTTTGAATATTTGAAGTTTTCTGTCGGAAATGGATTTTAGCTTATTTATTGGCAGATAATTCAGATAAGTCACAATTTTGCACCCAAACAATCGAAAAAGACTGATAGAAGTAATGTAGAAGGAGACAATTTAGAATATGTTAATGAATTCTACTGTCCATTTTGTCCGTCCGACCGTCTGTATGTCTTTCATCACCCAAACTTTGTGTGCTTTAAAAGTAATCAATATTTACCTGTGACTTAACGAATTTCACGTTTTCAAATGACATTTAACACAAATCCTTGAAAAAGAGTTTTGGTTGTCAGATATTCTTAATAAAAAACATAAGGACCGTGATGGTACTAAATCACTCACCTGAACCAAGATAATATGAGCCCAAGTTTTATTCAAATCAATCAATATTTGTGACTGCAAAACTAAACACTCGTAAACAGCAGTTTTGTCAAGTTCAAGGGAAAGCATTTAAATTATTGGATCATGATCAGGCTGAAAACTGAACCATATCTTGAGGTCACTAACATTTTGTCCACATTTTGTATCGACCGATCAATATGTGTGTCTTTTGCAATGAAAACAAAGTCAAAAATGGTCATTTTGTTAAAATTAAAGGCTTATAACTCAGGATGTAGGATTCACATTAACACTATAAAATATATCTCACTGTCACAGACTGAGATTTGTCTAGCTTGGTCAATGTTTGTGGTTGTTTGGGTGACAACAGGGTGAAAAAAAGTCATTTTTACAGAATTCAAGAGCATATAACTCTAGACTTTCTATCCTGACTAAATAACTGAATGCCAAACTAATGAAAAATCTCATAGTCATTATCTTGGTGTCCCAGCTTTGTCTTGATGGGTCAATATGTGTGGTTTTTAGAGTAAAAACAACGTCGGAAACATTCTATCCATCAAAGATCGTATGGTCATCAACATTATGCCCAAGTTTTGTCTTGATTATTTTGTCAATCTTTCTGGTTATTTGACTGAAAATAAAGTCAAAATGGAAATTTTGTCCAATTCAATTGAAGATAACTCAACAACTTCTGGCCCAATTATGTCGAAATTTTATTCATCTTACATGAATGGTCACCAACACTGTGTTTTAGTTTTGTCTCGACTAGCCAATATTTGTGGTTGTTAGAGTAAAACCAAAGTCAAAAACATCAGTTTTTATCAAATTCAAGGGTAGAAAAAACACAGCTTTCTGATCCTGCCTGACTGAAATTAAAATCATTCTATATCTTATGGTCACCAAGATTGTGTCCAAGTTTCGTTTGGATTGGTCAATAATTGTAGATGCTGGAGTGTGAATCAAGTCGAAAATAGTCTAAAACAGCAATTTTGTAAAATCCAAGGGCATATTTCATGACTTCCTTTCCCGATTATTCTGAAAATTAAACTTGTCCTAGATCTTATGGTCACAAACATTGTATAAAAGTTTCATTTGGATTGGTCAATAATTGCAAATGCTAGAGTGTAAACCAAGTCAAAGTATTCGAAAACGGCAATTTTGGAAAAATCCAAGGGCATATACTTTAACTCATGACTTTATGTTCCGATCTTTCTGAAAATTGTACTCAATCGAGATTTTATAGTCCCAATCCTTATGTATAAGTTTCATTTGGATTGGTCAATATTTATACATGCTAGAGTGTAAACGGTGTCGAAAATATTCGAAAACGGCAATTTTGTAAAATTCAAGGGCATATAACTCATGACTTTTTGTCCCGATCATTCTGAAAATTGTACTTAATTGAGATATCATAGTCCAAATCCTTATGTATAAGTTTCATTTGGTTTGGTCAATAATAATACAGGCTAGAGTGTAAACGGAGTCGAAAATATTCGAAAATGGCAATTTTGGAAAATTCAAGGGCATATAAATCATGACTTTTTGTCCCGATCATTCTGAAAATTGTACTCAATCGAGATATTATAGTCCTAATCCTTATGTATAAGTTTCATTTGGTTTGATCAATAATAATACATGCTAGAGTGTAAACGGAGTCGAAAATATTCGAAAATGGCAATTTTGGAAAATTCAAGGGCATATAAATCATGACTTTTTGTCCCGATCATTCTGAAAATTGTACTCAATCGAGATATTATAGTCCTAATCCTTATGTATAAGTTTCATTTGGATTGGTCAATTATTATACATGCTAGAGTGTAAACGGAGTCGAAAATAGTCGAAAATGGCAATTTTGGAAAATTCAAGTGTATATAACTCATGACTTAATATCCCTATCATTCTGAAAATTGTACTCAGCCACGACCTCATGGTCAACAATATTATGGCGAAGTTTCAAATTGATTGGTCTCTAGTTGTAGATACTTAAGTGTAAACCAAGTCGTAAATAGTCGAAAACGACAATTTTGTAAAATTCAAGGACATGTAACTCATGACTTTAAGTCCCGATCATTCTGAAAATTGTGCTATTCCGAGAGCTTTTGGTTCCTATCGTTATGCATAAATTTTATTTGGATTGATCAATACTTGAAGATTCTAGAGTGTAAACCAAGTCGAAAATAGTCGAAAATGGCAAATCTGTTAAATTCAAGGACATATAACTCGTGATGTTCTATTCTGAGAATTAAACGCCTCTGAGATCTTATAGCCAGCAACATAATGTCCAGGTCTCAACTTGATTGGTCAATATTTATAAATGCTAGAGTGTGAACAAAGTCGAAAACTGTCAAAAACATCAATTTTGTCATATTCAAGGGCAAATAACTCATGACTTTCTTGTCCGATCAGGCCGAAAATCACACTCATTCGATATTTTATAGACCTAATCATTATGTAGAAGTTTCATTTTCATTGATAAATAATTGTGGATGCTAGATGGTAAACAAAGTCTAAAATAGCTATTTTTGATGTTCAAGGGCAGATAACTCATGACTTTCTGGTCCGATCTGGCCAATAATCAAACTCATTGAAGAACTTATTATCATACTTGTTCTGATTTAGTTTAATGAACATTGGTTTACTTTTGTGAGAACTAGATTGTAAACATGTTTTGTCATAAAGCCTTTCTTTGAACATGCCCTTATCGGTGGTAAGAGTTGTCTGCCCCCAGAAAAAAAAATCACACCGAAATTTGTTGCAAAAGTCATCCTGGAAAGGAACCCAATTGATTTCAAAATATCACTATGACGTCTAAACTTTTCTATCATCACAGTTTAAAAAAATAATAAAGTTTGAAAACACTTTTCTTAATTATTTTAGAGTGATTTTTCTATTTTGGAGAATGAAAATTTATTAGGGCAATAACGGTAAACATGTTTTAAAAACCGACTACAGTTGTCGCAACATCGTATGGCACAATGTTTATTTTGTTCAAATGTAATTGAACGTTAAACAAAACATAAACACGTGCCATACGATGTGGCGACAGCTATATTCTATTACTAATTGTTTTTGGCATACATATGAAGTACAGTCGAAAGTCGTTATGTCGACATTCGATAAGTCGAATTTTCGCTTAAGTCGAAGTTCCAATCTGGTCCTGTCCTCATCAATGGACATAATTATTTTCAAACAGAATTTTTTCGAACTGATTATAGCCATTGAAATTTAGTAGGAAAAAGATAGAAACTGCTCGAGACGAGCAATGTCTTTCCTTTTCCTACACTATTTCAATACTAATCGTACTTGATTAGTTTAAAGAACGGTAAAGTATCAATGTTACCGAAACCGAACAAAATCGGATGCGCCGAACTCCGGATATGTCGAGGTATTTTGACGGCCCCTCCGATTTCGACACAACGAGTGTCGACTGTATTTGGTAATCTATCTGATGATTAAATTAATAGAATACCCTAAGCTCGTTTTTGTCGTGCAACGCAGAACCCATACAGAATTATGATGTATGCTTCCCCGTCCGAGTATCCAAGTCAAATATTTCCAGTTTGTAATTACCCTGCATGATTTATGGTATCTCATTAGGTTTCTGATAGTCATTAACCCTTTCCAAAACAAACTATTGAGCTTACGTTAATAAGAAGAAACGTAATTGGAAAGCTTTGAATGAAAGGGAGAAAATGATGGTAAACGTTCAATGCTTTCTATGCCATGTTATACAAAAATTTTACAGCTAATAACGCATATTATTTTGTCGACTACCGTTACTACCTATTGCTATTTTAGACTAGTTAAAAATGTTGTCTTTATTGGGAAAAGGGTTATTATTGGCTAATTAAGGTTTCGTGCAAGATATGCTAAGATTATCAGAATTCGTTCAGCGATGTCTATCCCACAAGAATAATCGTGTAAACGTTGATAGTTGTAACATTTGGTATTCTATGATGAAATTGCCGATTTGATGGCCTCAAATTGTTATTGTCATTTTGGGGGCTTGACCTATTTACATGTTAATTTAGACGGTTATAATAAAATTAAGCCAGAACCATAGTTTTGATAAAGCAATAAGACGACAATGATTCTCGTTTAATTTTGAAACTATAAAACATGTTATTTTGTTTCATTTCTATGTAACTGTCTTAATTTGTTCCGAAACTGCAATATTTAGCTGGTCTGATTTGAAAGCTACAGTATAATGGGAATCGAATAATGATACAATAGTACCGCCCGAAAATAACAGTGACATGGGCTAATGTTTACTGCTTGACAACCAATCAACTCTGTTCGTATTTGTAACGGTGCAAATCAGACGAATTGATTGGTTTTGCAGCAGTAAACATCAGCCTACGTCACTGTCATTTTCGGCTGGGACTATTGTACAAATGTGAGTTTATACGTGTATTGTTGTGTGTTAATTCAAATTCTACAGGCAACGATATTTGTTCATATTGGTATTTTGTATCATGTTTTACATCAAGGCGTGAACTCGTTCTTAGACTTTAAAACGTATGAAAATTGCACGCCATTTAAAGGGCGACGGTAACAGATGGTCTAATTGCGAAAAAATGAAATTTTTTGAAAAAATATGCAAAACTTTTGTGTTGACCACCTCGGGATGGTTAATAATATGCGATTCAGACAGAGAATGAGCCGAAATTACAAGACAGATAGCTGAATTTAGGGAGAATCCAAACCTAAATTCAACCCCGTCTCAGATGGGGTTAGAATTATTTTGAAATTGTTGCGCATGCGCATACAGCTCGGACCATGATTCAAACGAGATTCATACTTGAATTTCAATATGACGTCATCATGCATGTTGTGACGTCATTTAAGAAAGTCGCATGTCCTACTGTTTTGACCTACTTTCGATATCGCTTCATGAATTTGGTATCAAATTGCGAAAAAATGAGTCGTTGCTTCAATAGTTTGTCGTAATCATTTAATCAGGTCATATAAAGCTTAAAAAGTGTACATTTCGTTTGTATTTGACAATTTTTGGGTTCAAATCTGGGAAATAGTAGCTTTAAATATCACTTTTTTAGATTATTAGGTCACAAGCAGCCCCTCCTAAAAACCAAATAAAAATGTCTGTTTTGAATTCAATCTTCGAGGAAAAGGATGTTGATCTTTATAGAATAACCCTTACTCTTAGAAATTATTTATAGCATTTGTGTTCATTTTAGCACACAAAATGTTTTGAGAACATTATAGCATAGAAAAGAATATGTATATTGAAGGAAAAGGAGAATAATTATGCTGGATATCAGCATTGTCTTCTTTACTATTATTGTTTTCTGATACTGTCGGTCAATATTATGGACGTGAAAAAAATTTAGAGTACGGGTTAACCCTTTCCCAAACAAGACCTGGTTTTAACGTCCCTAATAGAAAAAAGGCTTGGGAAAACATTGAAACTAAATAAGAAACTGCTGATAACCAGCAGTTTCTCCTTTTGTCTCAATATTTTTTGTGCCATTTTTTACACAAATCATGTCTTTATTATCACAATTTTTGTCGTCTGCAGCAGCTTTCAAATTGGACCACCCTAAGATTTTGCCGTTTGGGAAAGGATTAAATGAAACAATGGGATCAAACAAAGGCAGAGATCGACCTACTTATAGCCTCTCCAGATGAAAGGCTATTTTACAGAAATATTATATTCTCAGCCACTTCGTTTGTTTACTTTTTCTGTCGTCTTGATATTTGAAAAGTAAACAACGTGAATTGCCAGGATCACGCGCGGGGCACGCGCCGGTTCAAGGGCATATCGTCGCATTTCAACGAAAATCTCGTAACTGCAGCTTGTTTTAAGCTGCAGTTACGAGGTTTTCCTTGAAAAGCAGCGATATTATATCAAATCAGTCTGGAAAGGTTTATCAAGTCTCTAGAGATTTAACCCTAAATTCAAAAAATAAAACATGGTTTTGACGTCCCTAACATAAAATGCTTGGGACAACATTGAGGCAAAAATAAAAAGAAAATGTTGTTTCTTCTTTTGCTTAAATTCTTTATGCGCTACTATTCTTCATAATCTTACCTTTGTCAACACCCAATTTGTCGAAGACCTGAACCATCAAATGGACTTTGGATTTTGACCTATTTTTCTGACAAAGTCTTGTTTAGGCAAGCGAAGTTGTATGTGTAAATTCTTGTTTTGTTGGTAAGGGGGCTAACTGTTTTGCCTTTTTTTAGTCAATAAACCAGCTTTCAAATTCAATTTAATCGAAAATGAATCGGACAGATAGTTAGTTACACGTTCCGAAAAAAACTGGTTTGGTATCCCTTTTTGTATGACGTGGTCACATTAAAAAGCACACATGTAACGATGTTATGGTTGTATATGAAGAAACTTATCAAATTATGATATGCCTAACCTAAAAACGCAATTTGTAACAAAAAAAAAAAACAATAGGGTTTTTTCTCAATTTAAAAAAATGTGGTGCGTTGGAACTTTTGCTTAGTATATAAACTTTTTTGTGAAAAAAAAATATCCAAAATGTTGTCACGAGATCCTTGCCCTGTAATACACTGGTGGTGAACTCGGCCAAAGCGAGGGAAGTTTTTTCGCGATCAATGTGTGTCGGTGTTGTTTATCGAAGCCGTAGTTACGATTTTGGAACAATACCGACAGTTTACCGTTATGTTTTGATAAACCGTATGTGTTGTTTAAAGCCCCAATCGCTATCACGATTGAAGTTTTTCAGTTACAGAGTTCTTATTATCTGATGATATGAACAAAGCCTATTCCAACTGCATAAAACCAATAAAACCAGTGAAAGAATGGTACATTGGTACATTTCTTGCAATGTATGTCAGTATGTCATGTTTACAATGTCAAGGGCGAGTCGGAATTATCCGAGTCCTGAGCGGTTAAAAGCGAGCGTCTACGTAATCTATTTTTAAATCGAGCGGAATGAGGTAAGAGAATAAACAGTAAAGATTTAAAAATGTGAGATGTCTCTTTAAAATGGACCTTTTGGGAAGTGTGTAGCAACCTTTAACATTCTGCGAGGAAAGCACAGACTGATCAGGATCGAGACTGTTGACACTAAGTTGATACTCTGGATTTACATGTTTTTTTCCTATCACACTATATATTATTACCTAAATACGGATATCGTTGGTGCTTGCTAAATGTGATCTGCCTCTCGAAATATAGTCTTCTGTTGACTTCATAGAAGCACGCTTTTAGCATTGCGTGTCAAGCAGAATCTAACTGTCCCTTTCCCAATTATAACATTGTTTTGATGTCATCATTAGAAGGGATTGAGAACACATTAGGGTAATAGGAGAAAAACTTGATAACAAGCAATTCCCCTAGTTGCTAAGATATTTTCTCAGTTTTATTTAATTCAACAAATCCTATCTTAACATGCATAGTTTGTCGTGTTTAAAACTTTCAAAATAGAATATACAACTTATTGCCGTTTTGGAAAGAGTGAGGCATGACTATTAGGATAACTTCAGCTGGTTAACTCTTTCTAATACAAGACCTGCTTTGGACTTCCTTTTTTCAAAAACACAGGAAACATTGAGACAAAGGAAAGGAATGCTAATTGTCAGCAGTCTCACCTATTACCTAAATATTTCTATGTCATATTGTAAATTATTCACATTTTTATGTCATTGGTTATGCAGTCTTCAAACGATTTCAATTGAGAAAAGTTTTATTTTTTGTCATTTTTGGAAGGAGTTGAACATTTATTCGTAACCAGGCACGTGCTGAAATCCCGTGAAAATCGGAATGTTTCAAAAATGTTACCCGTCGCACTAAAGAGGAATCTTCTGCAAAGTATAAAAGTATAGACAATATCCAGCCTGTGCAGACTTCGCAGACTGACAAGATTCGAGACTCATAACTCGTAGGTAATTTTCTGGGCTTTGAATAATTTCTCTATCTTACTATGTGTTCATCTAGTTCGACATCTAGTTTACGTCTGCTTAGTATGAGTCGTTTCTACAAATTTTGTTTTATGAACTTCCCGTAAGGTCTCCTTTAGCGTGACGTGTCACTTTTATTAGATACCTTTGTATCACATGATCACCCGACTATAAACGAATATTTACGGCTTTTTCAGGTACCCGAAATATAAAATATATAAATCTATATATGGACACAATTGTAACACCCAGCAAACTTTTCAGCGCCGTGGAAAGTTAGAATGTCAATACACATGCGCTTATTGTGGGTAAACAGCGCATGGTTACTCGCTTGAAATACGGTCTTTCTGCATCTTTTTGCTCATACTTTAAAGGGGGACGAGCTAGGCTGTCGAAAATGCAAATGGCACAATAATTACAAACCAGAAATAACGTATGAAAATACCAACCTGAAGGGGTAGATCATTTATGTCCATTGTTACCACTCGTCGAGCTTTATTAAGTATTAAAATCCAAGTCAATTAATAACATGCTGGTCGTCCTTGTTTTTGTTTTGTAACGGCTACACATGCCCAACCTTCAAAAATCAATTACGTCAGAGATACGTCATCTGTGCTCAGCGAGATTTAACACACCGTACAACCGGCTGCGTAGAAAGTCAGCGAAGACGGATTCGGCATCTGATGTCATGTGCATGGTAGGTCAAATGAATTTACTTTTATAAATAAACGAAAGGATCTTTGGTATTCTATAGTTGATAAGTACGCGTATAAATGTTCAGTGCTTGTACAAAATAAACCTTTTCACGTATTCCTCGCAAATAAGGTCCCAGTCATCAACACAGCCGGTTGTACGGTGTGTTAATATACCGCGGAGGTGTGTCTCGTTGACCGTGACCTTGTCTTGTTTTGAAGTAAAAATAGAATGTGTAAACACGCTTGTAAAGGATTGATCTATAGCAAAGGAAAGATGTTTTTCGCCGAGATTGAGGTTTTTATGCATTGCTAATTGTTTTTCCATGCACATGTATGAGTTCCCGAACAGTTCGGAAGCATAAAAACATAGAATGAGCCCCTTTAATACTGTAAACCTTTTTTTGCAAATTGGCAGGTTTTTTGACAGCTATTAGGGCTTTAATCAAGCCGTAGATACGAGATTTTATTACAACACTTACGGAAGTGACATTGTTTGTCCGAAATTACGTCACGGCAAACTGATAAAATTGTTCCCTATTGAACTCGATCATAAGAACAATGAAAACTAATCCAGCTAGAGCTTGTATTTGTGATCTACAGATACTCGTACAATGTTTACTTGGTACCCTTACTGCGTCCTAAGGGAACAAACTGGCCATAATTTGATATGCATTACGTGCCGAATTAATGATAATCTAAATTATAACAGGAAAAGTCTGTAGATTGAAATAGGAAGGCCTAGGCAGCTGGAAAGGACCTACCAGTCTAAATATCAATAGTAGAAATCGTCGTTTTTATTGCAAAATCTCGTAACTACAGCTTGATCAAAGCTGCAGTTACGATGTTTGGCAATACACTACATTTCTATAACTTTTGTTCTAAAAATTATAATAATTATTACGGGTTGAATCGTTTCTAAAACAAATCTGCTTATGGTGTTTTTTATTCAGCGGCTTGGGAAACGTTCAAATTATAAGTACAAATGTAAGTAAGTAAGTAAGTAAATTTTTATTATAGTGACATGTGTTATACAATCATGTACAATAACCAATCATATACCATCAACACCCGGCCCATGGGCCTATAAGTCACTTTTGAATGTATAAATAAAGCAAAATACAAAATAGCAGATGATGGCAGGTCATTTGAAAACAAAAAGAGCAAGAGAGGCATTAATTTTGTCTGTCTTTCCAAGTTTATAGTATAGTAGGAATCCACTCTCAGTAATGATACAATCAGTCATGATCAGCGGTGAAAGAAGAGAAACGCATCGGAAAGGATACCTTTCTCCTATCTCCACGCTACATTCATATACACATAACATCGGCGCTATCATAAATCCTCCTAACCACATTTCCAATCAAGCTGCAGCTACGAGGCTTTCTAAGCATACCGACGATAAGTAATTATACATATATATCTAACATTGACGCGTGCTTTTGAGTCAGCTGATATGGATTCAGATTAATTTTAGAATGCCTTCAAACAATCACTGTAATACAAACATTTGTGTTTAGATCACTTCGGATGCATGAACATGAAGTTTAACAGCCTTTTATGTGAATTATCCAGCAAGATTAACCCTGTACATCTGCATATGTAATGACCCCACTTCGGCAATGTTTTGTTAAGACACTCAACTAACGGACTTTGCACACGAAAATTAATCAGTATCAGTTTAATGTGGTTAGTTAATATAGTGAAGTGTAAATAAATGATACACGTGATTAACCCGCCTTACAACCGTCCCCCTTTTCGTGATAGAAAAGGGCGATAATTATGTCACGTGTCGTCACTATAACTGAACAGGTAAAGGCGGATTTTCGGACTTGAATAAGTGTACGCTTATTCCTTCCAACAACCATCCAACCTGCTCATCTCATATTATTTGCTACGTAACTAGTAGATCAAGAATGTTTCGTCGAAACGAAAAGTAAAGCCAACCTTAACCCATGAGAAGATAAGTTTTAAACTAAATGTTCAAGCATATTTTGGCGAATTTAGACACTAAAGATGCTAAAGATTATATGTATTTGCTGAATGGGTTTAAGTGTAGAAAAGGTACTCAAGTGGAACAAACCGACCTCATGCTAGGTTCCCACTGCCGATCAAATCAACTCGATCAAACCCGACCAAGCGATCGAGTACCGGTCGAGGTCGGTCGGCAAAGGTGATCGGGATAAGTCGAGATGGTCAAGTTTGGTCTGCATCGATCGGTAATCCTGCCAACTTGTTTTGACACGTCAAAAAAATCCGTGTAAAGGTCGAGTAGAAAACACATCGGGAAGATGCTCGAGTATCGATCGTAAAGAAGATCGAGCTGATCGACAATCACTCGAGTAGAGATTGTGTGTGCTCGAGTCGATATCTTTTACCGGGATTGGATTGGATGAACAGTTGGAGCAGAAGTCGAGTCGATCGGGAATGCGTTCGGGAATAACTCGTACAAGTCGAGGTGATCGAGTGCTTCCAACTGCTCTATGGCAGCGGATCAACTCGATCTGCTCGATCGCTTAAGTGCACTCGATCAATCCCGACCATATGACTTCTTCTCGATCTCTAGTCGATCAAACCCGACATCTTCATCCGATTTGATTGAGTGAACAGATGAATCAGAGGTCGAGTTGATCGGGATGTGGTCGGAAATTACTCGAGGACAAGTCGAGGTAATCGAGTGCACGCTCGGTGCAGGTCGGAATACAAATTATCTATCCGATCACACTCGATCTCCAGACCCGACTGATTCACGACAAGGTCGATCTTCTACCCGATCGATACACAATCGCTTCTCGATCATTTTTGTACTCGATCGCACTCGACTGTTTTTGCATGTCAAAAAACTCGAGTAGGAAGCCCGAGCGATGCAGATCAATTTCGATCATCTCGACCGCGCCCGATCACTCTTTCAGACCTAGCTCAACCTGTATTCGACCGCTTTATCGAGTTGATCTGGTCGGCAGTGGGAACACTAGGTCGTGTGGTAATAAATGTGTACAAGCTGCACGAGATCCCGCGCAGAGAAAATTAACAGAACTATTGAAAATAATCGGAAATTGCGTTTCACGTGATTCCCCGCTTTGAGACATAACACGTACGATTGATATAATGGTATTAAACGCCTTAAAGAATGCATTTATCTTTATATTTAATCAGATTAAGGATGCGTCAATAGCTAAAAGTACATTCACGTCACATCTAAATTATGTACATATTTAAACTGACAATATTATGAAGTTAATATGAATATGTGATAATCACAGATGCTGCAAAAAAAATTCATTCAGAACACCTAGAATAGAAATAGCTCGATCTGGTCGTGTACAGATCGAGATGGTCGGATATTGATCGAGTAGGACTCGAATTAAGGACGGGGTGATCGGGTAGACATCGGAAAGATGGTCGGGCTTCAATCAGGAAATGATCGGGAATGCTCGGGCGGGGGTCTAGTTTGATCGACTAGAGATCGAGAAGAAGCCGTGTATACACATTTGGTCGGGCTTGATCGGGTAAATTAGGTGGTCGTGTTGATCGAGTTGATCAGATCGGCTGTGGGAACCTAGCATCATTGACAAGTTATTTGACGTCTTATTTTAGCTCCGTAGAGCTAATTATGTCACATCCCTAGTGTCGTCGGCGTCAGTGACCGCATCGGTTAAGTAGACAGAAAAAAAGTACTGATATCTCACGTATAGATACCTCCTGCCAAATTACTTACTTCAGAGGACATCATGACCTTGACCTTGAAAGATTTACCTTTTCTGTGAAAAGGTCGCCTATCTATAGGCGGGTCACTTTGTTCGTTAACAACCCTTGTTAGGTTAGATGAGCTTTCGACTTTCCTCGCCTTCAAACAGACAATTATTTAGCTTGCTATTTCAATTCAAACGAAAATCATTTAAAAAAAAAAGATCAAGAGTTACACAAGCCAAAATGTTGTGTTGGTACCTTTTTTGTATAACGTTGTTAAATGAAAGCAATCTTGCAATATAATGTTTGTGTACAGAAACGTGTCGGATAATGATATGCCAAATTCTAAAACCGAGTCTTCAATGACAATAATGAAGTTATACAAATACAAAGTAGGCCTTATTAATTGAAAGTTTTGCTAATATATGTTGTACATGCATCTTCTATGCTATATTGTAAGTTTCTCAGCAAACTTCAAACCTTGCTTTCACCTTTATTACTGTGTTTTTCACTAGGACGTTATTTGTGTTATAGTAGCCTATCCCTCCTCCTTCTTTCTTGCCGTAAACACCGTTCGGATTGCCTTATCTATAACACGAGTTATACCACCAACCCCCGCCGTCCAGAATTTCGCAACAATTCCCGCCATTTTTATCATTATCTCGATCAAAATAGAAAACTACTTTAGACTTTAGATGCGATGTTTTGGAAGAAAATTGCGATATAATGAGTGTCTAGAGATTAAAATCTACACAATACAAGATTCTAACAACATTGTCTACTTTATTAATTTTCTCTCAGCATTGTTCGAACCTGGCTTTTACCTTGATAATTGTGTTTTTCACTGGAATGTTTTTCGTAGTCCAGTATCCAACCCCACCTGTTTCCTTTTTACCGTACACACCATTCATGTTACCTAATCTGTAACAATCGTTATACCACCAACCTCCGCCGTCAAGGCTAGACTCACAACAGTTCCCGCCATTTTTATCATTATCTCGATCGAAAGTTGAGAACTTCATATTGTCGTGGTACCACAGCAGCTCTGAGATCGATCCGTTGTATCCAAACTTATCTACATTCATGCGGTAAAAGGTCGGTGAGCCATGGACGGTAAATGAATTGTAATGGGCGTAATCGCGGGAACCATCGTAATTCTCAAGATCAAAGTAAACCTTGGACCCAGCCTGTGTCAGTCGGTGTATTTTGTCAAGACCTAGCCAATGCTCCCCTGAAATATCTCCAAACCCCTTTACATACTCATCCCACGATCTGTAAAAGTTCACCTTCCCATTTTCTCTCTTCTGTATAAGTGTCCAGCCGCCATTGGTCATGTCGCAGTACACGAGGAACGGACATCTTCCATCGGGAGATATTGTAAAAACACCGTCCATGAGAACTCCACTTCTGTGAATTTCACCACAATCTGAAAGCAAAAGCTGTTATTTCATTTGAGCCCAAAAAGAACGATTGTCTAAGAACAACTTGTATTGAGACAAAACGTTTGACAGTCAATCGTTTGATAAGAAAAAAACAGTGTGCATGCAATAGGGAACGATTTTATCCAATTAACGGCGACGTAATTCGGACAAACAACAGTATTTTGTGGGCTTTGTTATAAAATCTCGTAACTAAGGCTTGATTCAAATACCAACGGTTTATTAAAACATAACGGTAAAGCCAGGCTATCTTTAGCAGAAAATTCATTTCTTTTAGAATTAGGTGTGCGTTAAAGATTATCGGCTTGGTGCGGGTACAATGAACTGAAGCCTAGGTACAACAAGAGGACAGAATCATGGAGAAAGGGACCAGAGAGGAAACAGCCCCGCGATATCGACACACAAGTTACTTTGTAAATAAGCAAACAATAATTTTGCACCAGTCCGCCGGTTTGAGGTTTGGGTGGCTTCTTACCGGGGACGGGGGTGGCTTCAGATGGATTTTGTCTAAGTATTGCATAAAATGTTTGTTTTCGGGCCGTTATCAGATTTGAATAACGAGAAGAAACCGGGCTGATATCGTCAAAAATCGGTCGTTATTCAGGAGATTCACGTGCGATATCGGACCAGCTTTGTCCTGAAGTATCCTCGATTTGACCCTCTCTCTCAACGTCTTCCGTTAAAAAAGCGACGTTCGCCTTTGGCGCCAAATTATGACGTAACGTCGTTTTACCGACGTCACGTTTAACAAAAATTTCTCGGAAGAATTTTCAGAACAAAACAAAAATGGCGGACATTTTTTTATCTCACCTCGCTTCATTTTCGGTAATCATTGGAATTTTATGATTTTTATGCAATAACAGCGTCAATTCACGCATTTCTTGGTCGTTGACATTCTACATAATAGAATTTGATAAAACTCCCTCATTGTATTAAGCAACATGTCCTGTAAATAATTCAGAAAGAAAATGTATAGGTCAGCGCACTTATTAGTGAATTACAGCAAGTTTTATCAGCTACACATGAATAAAATGACGAAAAAAGTGGTAACTGCAGACACACTTACGACTGTCTTGCTCTAAATAATCGATTTCCATCTTGAGGAAATCAGTTTCGCATAATAAATACACTTTTACCGTCGAAAATGGTAAATTGTAATGATGTGTTATATTATTGAAATTATGGTAGCGAAACATATTGGTACGATACATTTAATTAACTGCAGTAACGACCGAGTGTTACGAAAAACTGGAGCATTCCCCCTTAAATGTATTTAATGAGACTTAAACACAATACGTAAACTAAGATGAAATACAAACGTACCTCTTGGTATCCCAGTGACCGTCGTGTGTAGATGCTGACCATCTGGCTGTGTGACTAGGTTCTGCAACTGTACTACTTTTTCTTCCAAAGCTTTAACTCGATTTTCCAACTCTTTTACTGTGTCAACCTTTACGGCATCGCCGTCCGGTAAGTGTCGACATACCATAATATCACCATTGGCCTCTGATGGCGATATCAAAACAGCGAAAATGATTAAGAAAGGAAACATCTTTCTGAGCGGTATAAAACCAAAATGAGGATTTTCTCCATACTGCTCTGCATTCCGTTATGAAGATGTGACCCTTTCCTAAACAGATTTTGGGTTTTACGCCTGAAATAGGAAGCCTATAGTTTTAGAAAATATTGAGGTAAAAACAGTAAACATAAATTTGCTGTTCTCGTGCAATATTTCAGATGTTTTCTGTTCTATAGTGTATATGAAAAACAATTTAATAACGTTTTGTTTTCATCTTCAACAGGTTTCTTTTCTCATCGGTCTGAACATTTGTTGTTTTGAAAAAGGCCAATAAAACGTTCATAAGTGGATCACAAGAATCCCCTTAACCCTTTCCCGAACGACAAAATGTTAAGGTACTCAAATTTCAAAGATGCTGAAGATGGCAAATGTTTATAAGGAAACAATTTATGCAAAATAGGCCTATAGCACAGAAAATGTTGAGACAAAAGGAGAAACTGCTGGTTATCAGCAGTTACTTCTTTTGTCTCAATGTTTTCCCAAGCATTCTTTATTAGGGACATCAAACCCAGGTCTTGTTTGGGAAAGGGTTAAAAAGCAACAACTTGACGATTGTTATGTAACCCTTTTCAATACGGCGACTATTTGAAAAAAACAATACTTCTTTTATTTGAAAGTTGTTGCAGACAAAATGGATAAAGATAATGATATGATTTGTGAACTTTACAGCAAATTAAATAATAAAGCAAAAGAAGAAAATGCTGGTCACCAGCATTTTCTTCTTTTGCTTCAATATTTTCCAAAACCGTTTCTATACGAAAAACGAACTTATTGTTTGAAGATGTTGTTTGGGTAATGGTTACATTGTGTAAGACAGGGAAGTGTTTGTCCCGCTTACTCTCTTAAGAACAGAGCACATTATCTCTTCATTCCATTTCGATAGAATGAGCTCTGTTCTCGCGGGGTCATTTCACGTCTAATCTCGGGGCCTTGGCGGGATTTCGGTATCCAATCGTTGCCAATAAACTTCAAAACAATTGAAATTTCTGATACAAGTTTTGATTGGCTGACGCTTCAAATTACCGACTTCAGCCAAATATAGAAGCGACGTAATGTATACGTAATCAAACAAGATGAAACTGAATGATTTTGATTCGATAATTCAAATGTTACCGGCTTCAGCCAAAAATAGAAGCGACGTAATGTACACGTAATGATCATGCAAGATAAAGATTCGATAATTCAAATGATGTGCTGTAATTAGTTTATGACGACCAAATAGGCTGTTTGTGTAACAAAAACTGCAGAGGTCATATTTGATGGTTAATCAATAGACCTCGGCTTTGGAGAGTAGAAAATCGGCTGAACATTATCAAGTTGTTCAATAAAGAACGATTTTATCCTGTTAACCGTAATGTAATTTCGGACAAACGATACCATTTCGTAGGTGTTGTTATAAAATGTCGTAACTACGATTTGATTCAATCCTTAGTTGCATTTAACTACGGCTTGATTAAAGCCGTCTTTAGAAGATTTTAGAACAACACCGACGGGTTACTAATATATGAAGAAGAAAACACAGTCTATTCTCAGCACAAAATTCATTACCATTACGCAAGAAGAGAGGAACTAGCCAATACAGAGCTACAAGGAATAGTAAGAGGAGGAAGAAGGAAAGTTGAACACAATACAGCAAGCGCGGATCCAGGTATTTTTCCCAGGGGGGGGGGGGGGGGGTTTCCGATCTTTAACCCCTTTTTTCGCCAAATTTCAGGGGGGGGGGGGGGTCAGGCCCCTGACTACCCCTGGATCCATGCAGATATATGCCATACCATTAAGGACTAAATATAACAATGGTTTGTCGTGGCACACAGGGACGAATGACGCAGCTTATATGGGACATAACCAGCAATCTTTTTGATAACCCCTATTTTCGCCAAATTCCAGGGGGGGTCATGACCCCCTGACCCCCCCTCTGGATCCGCGCATGAATACATATATAATTATGTAAATAGATATTATTTATTCTAAAGGAGATAATTCTCAATTACATTTTTTTCAATTCTTAATAGTTTCCGTTTTTTTCTTTCAAGATTTCAAGCTTTAAGCAAAACGAAATCAGGAAATTCCTTTATATTTTTATACGCCCGAAGGGTCGTATTATGTTATGGCCCCGGTCGTCTGTCTGTCCGTTTGTCCGTCTGTCTGTCCGTCTGTCCGTCTGTTAGCAATTTCTTGTGTGAGCAACTCCTCCTACAGTTTTGATCGGAATTTGATCAAACTTGCCACAATGAATCTCCATGGTGTCTAGTTGTGCACACTGCTTACGGAATTTAGATAACTACTCAGATAGCTCTTTTCGTTCTTGAATTATTTGCCCTTGAATGGAAAAGAACGCCCATTTTCTTGTGTGCGCAACTCCTCCTACAGTTTTGATCAGAATTTTATCAAACTTGACACAATTAATTTCCATGGTGCCTTGTTGTACATACCGCTTACGGAATTTAGATAACTACTTTTGTTCTTTAATTATCTGCAATTAATTTAAGGGGAAATGCCCATTTTCTCACAAATGCCCATTTTCTCATGTGCTCAACTCCCACAGTTTCAACCAGAATTCAATCAAACTAGCCAATATGAATCTCTATGGTGTTTAGTTGTGAACTTCGCTTACGGAATTCAAGTAGCCTAGCTCTATTCGTTCTTGAATCGTCTGCCCTTGAATTAAAAAATGCCCATTTTATTGTGTGCGCAACTCCTCCTACAGTTTTGATCAGAATTTTATCAAACTTGACACAATGGATCTCCATGGTGTCTAGTTGTGCACACCGCTTACGGAATTTAGATAACTATTTTTTTCTTGAATTATCTGCCCTTGAATTAAAAAAATGCCAATTTTACTGACAAGCCCCTCTCGGACGTATATGCGCCGCTCTGCGAAGCTCTTGTGGACATTAATGTATAAATATTCTCGCAGTACTTAGCGACAATGCACATATGCAATAAGAAGGGACTTTCGTGCCTGAAACAAACGATTTTATTTGCCATAGCGCATTTTTTTTTATTTTGCTTCATTAAAAGCGTAAGTATAAAAGGGAAGTAAGTCCTTCGATTGGATTCTGTTTCTTTCATGTGATTATTTCCCTTTGTTACGAACCTGAATTAGAATTGGATCAGAGATGGCAAAAACGCCAGATATTAGATGGATGTTGCAGATATTTTTTTAAAATAATCTGATAAAACAGTTATTGGCGACCAACCAAATTTTGGTTGGTCGTCAATATCCTGTTATATCAGCTGATTTTTAAAATATCCTTCACATTCGGTACATCTCTGGCGTCAGATATGTCGATTTTACGTTTAGTAACGCCAGATATTTGCCGAATGTGAATAGAAGGATCTTTTAAACATTTGACCGGCAATTTCTCCTTTTGCCTTATATATCCATCTGTTGAAATGTTCACAAACCCTATCTTAATCTGTATCCATTTTGTCGTCTGCAGCAACTTTCAAATTGGAACAGTTTTAAATTGTTTTCATATAGTCGCCGTATTGAAAAAGGAATCGTCAAATTGCTCTTTTTAAGAGGACACTTCCGGTCCACTTACGAACGTTTAATTAGCCCATTTCAAAACAACAAATGTCTAGGCAAGCGCGAAAAGAAAACTGTTGAAGATGAAAACAAATAATGGTACAGAATAAAATTCGTGTACATTTTAGAACAGAAAGTAACCGAGATATCGGACGGGAACAGCAAAATTCTTGCAACTCGTGTATACTTCATCATGCCTCAATATTTTCGAAAACTATAGGCTACCTATTCCAGACGTGAAAACCGGAATCTGTTTTATGAAAGGGTCACAGCTTCATAACAGAATGTAGAGCTGTATTGACAGAACCTCCTCATTTTGATTTTATGCCGCTCCGAACGATGTTTCTTCTTTTGATTAATCTCGCTGTTTTGATCTCGCCATCAGAAGCCAGTGGTGATATGATGGTATGTCGACACTTACCGGACGGCGATGCCGTAAAGGGTGACGTAGCTAAAGAGTTGGAAAACAGAATCAAGGCATTGGAAGAAAAAGTAGTTCAGTTGCAGAACCTTGTCACACAGCCAGATGGTCAGCATCTACACACGACGGTCACTGGGATACCAAGGGGTATGTTCGTTTATTTATTTATTTATTTTTTTATTTATTTATTCCATTTTACATGTAGTGCTTAGCAATGTAAAGGCCTATTAAGAGAAGATAAATCTGAAAGAAGCAACGTTGGGTAACTTATTTGCCCAGAAATATTGCCATGGCACCCGCGGGATTTGAACCTAGGACCTCTCGATCTCATAGCACCGCCCCACCACTAGACCCCAGAGCCCCACAATCTGAAGGCCTTGACCGATAAGTCAGTCAAATTTGAACCGGCGGAACGGAGCAAAACTATTGTAATTTCACTTACTCGTTACTACTTTCTCGATATCGCTGGGCTGTTTCCTCCCAGGTCCTTTTCTCTATGATTCTGTCTTCTTATTGTACCAAAGCTTTGGTTCGTTGCTTGCGCAGCAAGCCCAGAACCGTCAGCGCATAGTCAATTCTAATCACATTTTGGCCCTACAATGTTTTAATCACATTCGTCTGTCAAACATCTTTCGGGTTCAAAGACAGTCGCTGCTTTGAGCTTAAATTGGAGAACAGCTTTTGTTTTTTAGATTGTGGCGAAATTTACAGAAGTTGAGTTCTCACGGACGGTGTTTTTACAATATCTCCCGATGGAAGATGTCCGTTCCTCGTGTACTGCGACATGACCAATGGCGGCTGGACGCTTATACAGAAGAGAGAAAATGGAAAAGTAAACTTTTAAAGACCATGGGACGAGTACGTGGCGGGGTTTGGGGACGTATCGGGAGAGCATTGGCTTGGTCTTGACAAAATACATCGACTGACACAGTCGGGGTACCAGATTTACTTTGACCTTGAGAATTACGATGGTTCACGCGATTACGCCCATTACGAATCCTTTACCGTTCACGGATCATCAACCTTGTACCGCATGAATGTGGATAAATTCGGATACAACGGATCGATCCCTGAGCTGTTTTGGTACCACGACAATATGATGTTCTCAACTTTCGATCGAGATAATGATAAAAATGGCGGGAACTGTTGTGAGTCAAGCCTTGACGGCGGAGGTTGGTGGTATAACGATTGTTACAGATTAGGTAACATGAATGGTGTGTACGGTAAAAAGGAAACAGGTGGGGTTGGATACTGGACTACGAAAAACATTCCAGTGAAAAACACAATTATCAAGGTAAAAGCCAGGTTCGAACAATGCTGAGAAAATATTGATAGAATAGACAATGTTTTTAGAATCTAATATTGTGTAGCTTTTAAGCTCTAGACACTCATATAGCAATTGTCTTCCAAAACCTCGCATCTTAAGTTACATCGTACCAGGTAGTAAAAGAAAAGAAGAGATATTATTTACGTTTCTTGTTTATGATACTGCGAGTATGACCTGAGGTGCGTTCTTTAGAGCGAGATTTTTTAAGATTTCTTAAGATGTTTTGGATAAAGCGTTTTCAAGATCGAGACTTTGACCGAGCTGTTCCGAATGCTCCATATTTATACAAATGACGTCATCATGACGTCATTTGTATAAAGTACATGGAGCATTCGGAACACCGCGGTTTATGAATTATGGAGTGTTCGGAACAACTTGGTCAAATCTCTTTTATATTGTTTCTACAGAGTTGACCGAGGAGTTCCGCACGAAGAATAGGATAATGGCGTCTCCTACTGAGCGTCTTAAAAATCTTGCTCTAAAGAACGTTTTATCCTAAAATATCTTAAGAAATCTCAAGATATCTCAAGAAATCTCGCTCTAAAGAACGAACCTCTGGTAACGTTGTTTCTACTATTCATGCAGATGCTTTGGCCATTACAAATCGACTGATTCCACTTTGCCAGCAGAGCATCAAGCGTGATAGGAAAATATTTTCTATTTACGGCAACAACCGCGGCACAAATGCTATTCAATTAAATCCCATTTTTGCTGACAAATCATTAAAAGCATTTGGCAAAAATTGCATATAGCCAACACAGAAACTTTCGCAAAGTATGTGCCGGTTGTTCAAGGTGACCTTTTACATGTACATACACGCAGAAGCTTTAAAAACTCATTTTACAAACCATTCCCGTATAATAGCTCATTTTGCAAGCTATGTCCCGCTTAATGAAATTTACTGTGATTACGTTTCAAATGATGATACAAGCATGACATTTTCACCATATATTCTTCAGATTTTACAGATTCTTGCCAATTCAAATACCGCTAGTATCACTCTTGTCTGTCTGTCTGCCTGTCTGTCTGACTGTCCGAAAACTTAACATTTGCCTTCTCCAAAAAGTATTCGACAAAAAAAGCTGAAATTTAGTATTATATCTTTCTTTCTATGAGCCTTCCTCAGGGTCATCCGTTCATTCTTATTAACCCTTAACATGAAAACTTAATATGTTAGAAAAATAGTCTTTTCGGGGGCATTCTTGTTTCACAAATACATCTTGTTTTTCCTAAATAAACGATCAATTTATTTGTGAGTGTTGGTAATTTCGACGCACTTATTTTACAAAAATCGCGTCTAATGTTGAAAATCATGTGAAAAAAAGTATACATATAAATATGCTCCTTTCAGATAATGGTAATTATCTAATTATTTGGTAATAAGTGATGGCTTTTTTTTTCTTTTTCTTCTTTTTTTTTTCATGCACACCAGTTTGATTTTTGAAAGGGATATAATGAAGAACTGTAAAACGAAACAACTCTTCAAGATGTATATTTGTTATAGTTGTATATAGTCCAGTCACAATACTATGGCACATAAATACAAGATTTACCTTGTGGAGAACACAATTTCAGCTTCAAAACTATTTTAATTTTGCATACGATAGTTCGAATCTTGCAGGTGTCAAACATCTGCAAGAGTCGAACAAACGCATGCAAAGTTGTATTTAAAATTACATGTTAGAACGCCTTTCCCTTGTTTACATACTTAAAATCTGTAAACTTCAAAATCAAACTAGGATCATTATAGTTCTTTTGGTTTACCTTTAGGGGGTATACATGTAAAACTATCAATTAGTTGTTTCTATAAATGGTCATATATCTATCTTCTTTACCTATTTCGGTTTATTGGTCTAGCCCCTCATTAGTAAAAGGTTTTAAATAGTCTATACAATCACTTGAATATGCGTACTGTACAGTTACTCTTGACACTCGTTAATGTCCAAGTCACAGATAACGTCAAAATTAAACGAGATATACGTAGTTCGATATATCCGATTGGTATTTTATTACCCAAAACGTTTTACAGATACTTTTTTTAAGTTTGTCGTATAGACCTTTAGTTGAAATATACAGAGTGTCCCAAAAAAAAAACGGAACCCTAATTCAAAGTCAAATATTTCAAAGCGTAAGCAAAAAATCTAACTTTTGAATTTGCAGTACTAAAGATACATTATTTTTGCATTTGTGTTCCAAATTTCGCTTAAAAATATGCATCGGTTCAAAAGTTATAAGCAAATTAATAACGGCACTAAAAAACCGATCTGACACGATGTTGATTTTTGCGTCTTGTTTGTTCGTGAAAGCGCACTAACGGTCAGCTAATGAATTCTGTACCGATGTACATGTATGTACCGATTCTCTCAAAATTTAATATGTCCACGTTCTGTACGTTCAAATTGAGTCCATAGGGTGGTTGTTTGAATTATTTTCAAATTATTATGTGATTCATTTCACATGGCGCAGTTTTAACTTTTATTTTCATAAATTACAAGCTTGGTATGCTTCCTAAAATTAGTCCAGCCTTAATTTTCTTGCATAGTATACATTTCTGTGGACTATGATTTAAATCTTTTTGGTGAATTTTGTGTTATTTTTGTTTTGCATAAAGGTCAGTGTCAGGTTAAATGAAACCCGTAATACTTTAAATTGAGCGGTGACCGGCATGTTGGTCAGATATAAAATAAGTGCCTATGATTATTATTCATGAGTATGTGATGCACTTGGATATTTTGTTTGTATTCAGTTTAGTTACATCGCAGCTCGCAGCATTAACAGTTTATTTATTAGCAAAAAAGAAGAAATGAAAATGCACTATTGTGAATACAATGTTTCAAAATCATTTTTGTATTGTATTGAATATATCAACCAATTGTATAGCGTCAATTTATTCAATGAGTGTAGGCGCGCGCTACAAAACGAAAAGATCGATATCGTGTTAAAATGGTTTTCAAGGTATATTCATTTTAATGTCAATATTTTCAAAACTAATAATTATTTTTCAACCAAATTTTGAATGCTAATAGAAAACTGTCGTTGCTATTGCATGTGTAAATTTGGTGGAGAAATATTGCCTGATACATGAGAAATGTACTTTCAAAAATGGGTTCCGTTTTTTTTTTTTTTTTTTTTTTTCGGACACTCTGTAGTAGACAAAAGGAAGATCATTAGTTCAAGTCACAGTACATTTCTGTATTGACTCAAGCAAAGAAACCTTCCTGAGATCGAAAAACATAAAATGTTTTATTCTTGCCCTTTTAATGGTTCGATTGTTTGTTTGTGTTGTCATTATTTAAAATCATTAAATAAATCCATGGTCTACATCCGGGGATAGTTCTTCATGAGTGACGCCATAACGTGTCAACGGCAGATCCTTGGAAGTTACAGTTACAACCTTGTTAACCAAAAACCACACAGTGACTCTTTTTGACTCTGCAAAAGATAAAGACTTTGGAAAACCTTGTGGAAAATAAAGAAATTGCTTTTGATAAGCAATTTCTTCATTTCCCACAACGTTTTCTACTCCAAAAGACTAAACAGTTTTAAATTTCGTTTCCTTCAAATTGTCTTCTGCATCATTTTTGAATTTGGACCAGTCTAAAATTTTGTCGTTTGGTAATTGGTTAAACGCCAGTCTCCGGTTTGATTCTGTTTATCGTCGTCCAACGCCACCCCCTAACATCGTTGGTCCCTGCCACTGACGCTCCAAGTATTCGTAGGGATTTCTATTCTCCGTGGATCTGGATGTCTGAATCAGCTGTTGTTTTCTCATCTTGTTCTCCTCGTTAAGTTTCTTCATACTACTAAAGCACAGTCCAATCGGCACGCCAAGCCGTCTCATAAACGCACACGTATGAATACGCTTACGAATTCCACTACGCTTATCAATGGACGGTGCTACGTAGGGCAATGGTGATTTTTCGTATCCGGTGAATTCTTCACTGATCAAGTTCACATCTCCAACATGCCTAGCGTTAAAGATACCATATGCCTCTGCTATGTCGTCAGTGATATGTTCGTCAAGTCCTTCATCAAGTTCAACTTTATGATTACCATGATTATTTTCTTCCACGTTGGATCTTTTACCCACGGGTGGATTTTTGTCTTGAAAGCGAGCCATATCAACCGTAAAGAAAGGAAATCTTGAGTTAGCGTATCGTGAGAACATTGTCCTATCTTGTGGGCTCTGTCGCGACACTCTTCCAGTAGATGATATGTCACATAGTGTTATAAACACAGAGAATAACGTTATCAGCTTCATGGTCAATCGTCTCAAGAATCTGCAGAAATAAAACAATATATGCAATAGTGTTGACTTGAACTGTACAGATGTCAAGAAATACTTTAAATTTATGAGCGGTGTAATTATAAAATGTATTTTCAAAAGCAGACTGAGTGCATGTATATTTATTATGTATAATTGTAATGTATTCGTGCTTACATATTAACTTGGATAATGGAATTTTACATTTTTAGTCTTTTTTGGAACATTGTGGGTTCCCCAAATGAAAACAGATTGCTTTACGCAAGCAATCTTGTCATTTCCAACAATGTTTTCCAATGTCATTAGCGTGTGGTTAGTCAAAAAGAGTCAGTGTGTGGTAGGGTTTGTATATGCCGGACTCCGATTACAATCTAGGCGGATCTGAAATCGGCATTGGTAGATCCGGAATCGGTCTAGTCCAAACTGGAATTCTATTTTGGACCAGTCCAGATTAGAATTTTGATTATTTAAAATTTGTAATTATTTGTTTCCTATCACATCATCAAGGAATAATGGCCGTTTACTTAATTTGGATAAAGTAAATAGTAACATTGGTAGGCGTGGACAGAAAATATGTTACAAGTAGGTAGATCTCTAAATTCTTTCCTGTGTTCTATCAACCTTTCCCTAACAAGCGACGACTTTAAAAACGTTTTAAGAGGTGGCTTTACAATTGCCAGAAAAGAAAAAGGACGGAAGACCAGCAGTTGAAATATTTACAGAAATTACAGTGTATATCGAAAAGTCATTTTGTGAAAAGATAAAGTAATAAATTGATACAATTATTCTTTTTACAAACAGATAAGGGGGGGGGGGGGGGGGTCTCACCCTAATAGAAATTCCCATAGGGTTGTGCCCACGCTCGGAATTTCATGAAATTTGGTATGAAGATAGTATTCTTTATTACGGCGTTATTCCCGAAATATTTTTTAAAAATCTATTCTGGAAAATAATTTTCTAAGAATTTTAAGGTTTTTGCTTAAAAATGAGGGGTATCCTAACTTAAAGAGGCCATATACACCCAGATTTGTTGTATTCGAGCCAAATTGTCCCCAAAAATAATGTCTAATGATTCCTCATCATGTATAAACCAGAAAAGTATATATTACTCAACAAAAAAACAATTTTCTAAAAGATTTTGTATGACCTCATCTCCAAATTTTTTAGTTTTTAAATATTTCGACCAAATTCAGATCTTAATTTCACCTAGTTCCATTTTTTTGTCAACCTATGAAATTTACATTAAAATTGCCCTTATATATGCCCATGCTTATGGTAAAATATAGAGAAAAAATAAAACCTGTAACAGTGTTGTTTTTGAATTTAAGTGTAAAGGGTCCAGATTGCTAAGAATGTAAAATCTAAGATGTTACTTAATCAGTTTCATATATATTTGTAAATAGCTCATTATGCTTTGTTGTGTCTTTATCTTACATAACCAACTTATACATGGCATTAATTTTAGCTTTTTCACACAAAAGCATGATTTTAAAGAATAATGGCCACATTGCCGTACCCCACCCACCAATAATATAATGGAAGAATAAATCCCAAACAGCGTAGTAAATTATAAAATGTAGGGATGAAAGATAAAGGAGATGCATAATGTTACATATTTAATCTATTATATCACCCTTTTTAACTTTCCTTTGTGGCTTATCAGCACTTAGACTACTTTCTTCTTCTTCCGGTTTCAGTGCTGGACCCTTATAAGAGCATTTTCGCACAATTATTAAAAATACAAACATTTTTTTCTTTACCACACTGCTCAAGATGATAAAAAGAACACAAAAGCAGTTTTTATTGTACATAAATTTTGCCTTTCAATGCAAAATTGCTAATATTTCTATTGTAATGATGAACTAGCAACTGCTTTGTTGACATATTCACTTTTTGATAATCTCAGATTTGAGAAGAAAATGCATCATTTTCGCATGTTTGTATCAACAAAATTGATACAAAAATGTTGTACGATGACTCCTATTGCTATTCTGATTTAAAATTGGGGACTGATATCAATACTATGTAGGCAATAATGAGCTTTTGCTAGATGGGTACCATTAAAATCCGGGAGCATTTTATGGTGCCGTTGTTCACAATTCTCATTATTTGACAATGTTACCGGTTTCAATATTTTACCAAAATTGCATACGACTAGGAGACATATATGACTAACCTTTTTATCAATTTCATAGGTTGACAAAGACGGGAACATTCAAATAAAAATATTTGAATTGAAGGTTTTGAAAATTTCTCGGCTGTCTTTCTGACAATTCCTGACCAAATAAATTTCTGAGATTTTTTTGCACGTTGGTATCAATATTGTTGGTACCAAAATGTTCTTCAATGACCCCTCTTGCTATTTTGATTTAAAATTTGGGACTGATACCAAAACTAGGTAAGCAAAATTGGGCTTTTGCTAGATGGATACCATTGAAATCCGGGAGCATTTTAAGGTGCTGTTGTTCACAATTGTTATAATTTGACAATGTTATCGGTTTCAAATATTCACCAAATTTTGCATGCAAACAGGAGACATATATGGCAAATTTTATTATCGATTTCATAGGTTGACAAAGACGGGAACACCCCAAAAAAGTTATAGAATTTTAGGTTTTGAAAATTTCTTGATTATTTTTCTGACAATTTCTGAATAAAATAAATTTCTAAGATTTTTGTGTTCATGTTGATATCAACAATATTGCTACTAAAATGTTCTACAGTAACTCCTCTTGCTATTCTAATTTAAAACTTGGGACTGATATCAAAACTATGTAAGCGAAATTGGGCTTTTGCTAGACAGGTACCATTGAAATCCGGGAGCATCTTAAGGTGCCATTGTTCACAATTCTAATTATTTGACAATGTTACCGGTTTCAAATGGTCACCAAATTTTGCATACAAACAGGGAACATATACTGGCCAAAAGTCCTAACCGGCCACTTTAAAAATGACCATAACTTTTTTAAAGGTAGTTCCATTTTAATGAAATTTGATATGTACATTTTTAAGCATAATATCCGTGGATTTACATAATGATTTGCCAATAATTATCAAATTTTGATGTGTAATAAAGGAAAAGCTCAAAAAGCTCTAAATCATAATAGAGCTCGAGATAATACACTTTCAACAATTAAAAGTACACAAATCGTTAGCTACAACCCAGACAAAGAAAAAAATTGGAAAACATTGTCAATTTTGTGTGACTTTTGACAACAGAGAAAGCGGAAAGAATGGGAGGCATGGTAAAATGGTGTTTAAATTCAACCGACAAAACATTTTATCCAGCGAATATGCTCAAATATGGTCTGGTGTGGAAAATCGATGCAACAAACTGATTTTTTACACATATCCTACATTTTGTAGCTCGCCGTGAATCATCAGTCTATATTTAAAGCATTTTCGAAGAAAACCGTGATTTAGATGTTGTTTTTAAGTACCGTTTTTCTGCATACATGAGCTCTTTCATTTTCTTCTAGGCCCATATGCCGTGCACAATTGTCAAACATTTTCTTTTTTTTTCTTAGTCTATGTTTTAGCTAACGGTTCATGAGACCAAAAACACTACATTGACACTATTCTGAGCTCTGTGTGAATTTAGAGCTTTTTGAGCTTTTTTCTAGCTGTGCTTTTATTTCAATAAAACAACGGTAAATTTTTGCCAAAATCATTTGAATAGTTGCTTAAAAATTGACATAGCAAATTTCATGAAAATCCAATCACCACAGAAAAAAATATCTTTATTTTTAAAGTGGCCGGTTAGAAGTTTTGACCAGTATACATGGCCAACGTTTCTATCAATTTCATAGGTTGACAAAGACGGGAACATACAAAAAAAATGATAGAATTTTAGGTTTTGAAAATTTCTCGGCAATTTTTCTGACAAGTTCTAACTAAATTTATTTCTAAGAATTTTTTGCGCATGTTGGTACCAACAGTATTGGTATCAAAAGTTTCTACAATGACTCCTCTTGCGATTTTAATTAAAACTTGTAGATTTATACCAAAACTAGATAGCCAAAATCGATTTTTTGTAAGACGGGTATCAACGAAAACCGGGAACACTTTAAGGTGCCGCGTATAGGCCTATATGCACTCTTTGAGTAAAACGAATATATTTTTGTAGTTCATAGGTCAGAGGCATTCTATGAGTAAAGATACAAGAAAATCTGTGCGTGGGCGCAAATGAGACCCCCCCCCCCCTTTAAAATAGTTACAATGACTGTTAAAATAGTTAGGCAGATATGGTATATGATCGTTCACTTTTTCAGGAAAGCACCAAATTTGGCACACATGAAGTATAGACCCATACAAATAGTTTCCTAGGTAGATCCCGCAATCTGACCCTCCTGACGGCCGCCATATTGAATTCCAATATAGCCGCCAATTTTGACTTGTTAAGAGCAATATCTCCCTTATTATTGTAGATATTGACTTACTTTTTGCGTCTACACCTATATTTGAAGTACCAGCGGATCAAATGAATTCATTCATATATGTGTGTTTGGAATGGCCATTTGGGATTTCAAAGATGGCCGCCACTAATTTCTGTTCTGTTTATATCTTTCTAATTTTAACTAATACAAATGATCTTTCAATGACTTTCAAACACTTTAACGAGCTTTGTTTCAATATAATCAGTTTCAAAAGAATTTGAGTCGGCCATTTCAATTTCAAGGTGTCGACGCAAAAAGTGAGTCAATATCTGCAATAATAAGGGAGATATTGCTCTTAAGGTTTACGAACTGAGAATGAAAACACCACTTTCTAGCCATACGAAATGCATCAAATTACACACAATTGTAAATATACTTCACATAAGTTGATTCACCATGCCGGATTTCAAGAATATGCTCCAAGAAGAAAATAATTTACAAATATTATTTTTACTCTATATTCATATGCAAGGGAGGTAATTTTGAACATTTTTGCCAAATATTTCCATAAGTATGCATTAATTCAAAATTCTAAACCATACAAATGCTTATGTTTGTTTTTGGAATGGAAATATAACACATTTTAGGAATTACTGGCACTGTTCAAATTTCGCCACTGGCTCTGCAGTTCATTCTCAGTTCGTATACCTTACCAAGTCAAAATTGGCGGCCATATTGGAATTAAATACGGCGGCCATCAGGGAGGTCAGATTTTGGGATCTACCTAGAAAATCATTTGTATGGGTCTAAACTACATGTGTGCCAAAGTTGGTGGTTTCCTGAAAAAGTGAACCATTTACCACAAATTTTGGATATATCTGCCTAACTACACGAAATAAAAAAACAATCCTGAGAGATTTATTTCTTCGTGTTATATCTTCACTTTTTTTTCACTGCATGGACAATTGACCATAGAATACAAATGTTATTTAATCTTTAGAATATTGGTTATATAAGAACATAATCTTAATCTTCTAATACAGCCATAAACCAGCTACCGGTGAAGAAAAGGATTTTTTTAGATTTTATTCATATTTTCAAAATAAAAATGTGTAAAAGAAATTTTTATAGGAAATGGATAATTTTCACATAAGTTTACTCACTGTTGACAATATATTGATGGAATTTCCAATTTGGTCGAAACAGATCGCGGATTGGCCTTGGCGGATTGGAATTCTTATCTGTATTCGAAATTTTTTAGGCAGATTCTAGATCGGCTTAGACCAGTTTTAGAATTCCAATTTGGACCAGGCAAGAAAAAAACTCTAAACTGAACTAGATTACGGATCCGCCGAGATTCCAATATGGCCTCCGACAAGCACATGGCCATCAAGATATTTCATGGTAAAGTTCCTAGGGGAAGTAATTATAACATTTTTATCAGTTCAGCTCAGTCTCAAGTTTTCGGCAAATACAAACTTTGCCGAAAATTTGAGACTGAGCTAAACTGTAAAAACATCAAAATATTATCTGAAGGTACAACAAAATAATGCTAAACCCACTCCACACAAAACCACCTTCTTTTGTTTCTTACAGAAATAGCCTGGAAAACCATTGAGTCAAAAGAAAGTTCTCCGACAACCAGCGTTTTCACCTCAATAGTTTCTGAGCTATATTTTATTAATTTCACTTTCAGTTACCATTAACATTTTAATTAGCAATTCCAGCTGCTTTAACCCTTTCCCAAACGGCAAAATTTTAGGGTGATCCACTTCAAAAATTGCCACAAACGACAAAATGGTATTTATTAAAGATAGGATTTGTGTAAAATGTGGCACAGAAAATATTGAGACAAAAGGAGAAACTGCTGGTCATCAGCAGTTTCTTCTTTTGTTTCAATGTTTTCCCAAGCCTTTTCTATTTGGGACGTCAAAACCAGGTCTTGTTTGGGAAAGGGTTAAATAGAATATCTAGCGAGGTCTATATATTGCCGCTTTTCAACGAAAACACCGTAATTTCAGCTTGTTTAAAGCTGCATTTCGCCGCTTTTCTGCAAAAACCTCGTATCTGCAGCTTGTTTTAAGCTGCAGATACGAGGTTTTCGCAGAAAAGCGACGATTTACGAGTTTATCGCTGCTTTTCAACGAAGACCTCGTAACTGCACCTTGTTTTAAGCTGCAGTTACGAGGCCTTTGTTGAAAAGTGACATTATAATACACGTTAAAATTTGTCCGATCTTTCAAAGTTCTAGGTACAAAATAATGGTACATACCTTTAAAGATTGCTTTTGATGTCAATCTCGTAAGAAATTCTGTGAATTTTCATAAACGCTTCCAATATCCCGTTTTTATCAATCTGTTTCCTTAGTCGGGCGACAAAGCTATATGAACCCAGGGTGTTGTCACGTGAGGCCAGGCAAGGGTCAAATTAAATGGATACAGGTGACATGTAGGTTTAACCCTTTCCCCAACAAGGCCTGGTTTTGATGTCCCTAACAGAAAAGGCTTGGGAAAACATTGAAATAAAAGAAGAAACTGCTGATAACCAGCAGTTTCTCCTTTTGTGTCAATATTTTCTATGCCATATTTTACACAAATCCTATCTTTAGTAACATCAAATTTGTCATTTGTAGCAGTTTTTGAAGTTGATCACCCTAAAATTTTGCCGTTTGGGAAAGGGTTAATAAATCTTTTCCATAATTGCAATAATAAATATATTATTATCTCATCAGAAATAGTGTCTTCTCTGAAAACTGAGCGAACTAAAAAATAAAGATATGTACAGCATGTCAAACATAATGAAAGCCTGGGAGAAATTCCGAATAGGCCCTATCACCTTTTTTTTTGTTTGTATCTGTTTTAATCTTTTTTGTCTTTGATCCATGCTTGGAAAAGCTTAATCCGTGAAGGACTTAAATACTGAGATTGATTTCGACAGAGAACAAACATATATTTATCAATCAATTAATCGAAGAAACATGTATAGCAGGCGTATTTTAATCACATTGCGGAATATTTGAGACCTTTCATATTTTAAAAGTATGTTACGATGCCAAAAATTGGTTATTCTAATGCGTTGAAAAGCTTAAGCCATTACCACACAGTGACTCCTTTTGACTCCCCTAAAGAATAAGGCTTTGGAAAACATTGTGGAAAATGAATAAATTGCTTGTGACAAGCAATTTCTTCATTTCCCACAATATTTTCTACCCCAAAAGACCAATATTTGCTATATATTGTTCGCTTGAAATTGTCGTCTGCAACATCTTTGAATTTGGATTAGTCTAAAATTTTGCTGTTTGGTAATGGGTTAAAAACAAGCTGCAGTTACGAGGATTTCGTCTACCGTCTGTCTAAATGACAGTTCATGTAAGTGATCATCAAATCGTGCTGAAGGAAGAAACCCCGCTGCCCCGGCTATAGCCATATCTGAATCAACCTGGCCATGACACCGTTTGTAGTATGACGTAGGCCTCAAAAGTCAAGTCTATATAGAGCGTGCACGCATAAAATATACGCGTCGACGCATATATTTTCAAATGCTCGCGTAAATTTTATGCGTCGACGCGTAAATATGCGCGTCGACCCATAAAATTCACGCGAGCAGTTGAAAAAATATGCGTCGACGCGTAAATTTTACGCGAGAAGGAGTAAAAATGTGAAACCGAGGCTGGCCAATGGGAGAGGCGGTTAGAAACCTTTCCCTCTATACCATAAAATTCATGGATAAAACGAAGGATTTGATTGGTTAATAGATAAAATACGTGCCGACGCGTATATTTACGCGAGCAGTTGAAAAATTACGCGTCGACACATAAATTTCTAACTGCTCGCGTAAATTTTATGCGTGCACGCTCTAAATAGACTTTTGACCCATTTGTTACGCCATATTGTAGCGCGTCGGACCTTCAGTCAAGAGGTCAAGGTTTCGATCCGCAACCACTTCGGATATCCTTTCAGACCACTTTCCAACTAATGGATGGATAGTCGCAAACCTCATTGGGACAAGCAGCTGGACAAGGGCGGATCTAGAGGGGTCGGAGGGGACCGGACCCCCCCCCCTCCCCACAAAATCAGTCGAATATTGAATCTTTACTATATAACGTTAATACAAGGTTACATAATTTTTCAACATATTTAAGTCATTATTTGGGCTTGGACCCTCCCCTGGAGAAAAACCCTGGATCTGCCCTTGCTGGAGGTTCGGAAATGATGCTGTGGTGGTGCTGGTGAGAGAAAGACGGGAATCTATGCCCATGTGCTTCAGCGGCCACGAAATAATCTTTAAAATGGCGTTAACCCATTACCAGACGGCAAAACTTCAGACTGGTCAAAATTCAAAGATGCTGCAGACAACAATTTTAAGTGAATGAAATTTACAATGTTGGGTCTTTTTTTAGTAGAAAACATTGTGGAAAATGAAGAAATTGATTGTCACAAACAATTTCTTCATTTTCCACAATGTTTTCCAACGCCATATCTTCCAGGTGCCAAAAAACTTCAATGTTTGAAAATGGTTTTAAAACATTTAACCCTTTCCTAAACAAGACCTAGTTCTGACGTCCCTAATAGAAAGGACTTTCGAAACATTAAGACAAAAGAAGAAACTGCTGATAACCAGCAGTTTTTCCATTTGTCTCAGCATTTTCTGTATTTTATTATACACAAACTACATGTATATCTTTAACAACATCTATTTTGTCGTTTTCAGCAGCTTTCATATAGAAAGAGTCCAAATTTTGGTCGTTTGGGAAAGGGTTACCGTTCAATCAACCTGTAGTAATATATTGGTACCCATACTCGGGCCTCATTGATCTTTTATCGAAGGGAAGAAATCATTTTTATTTTGTATCTAATAAATAACGATGGTACGTCGTCGTTAATTTTCCAATAACTCTACATTGCACGGCTTTTAACGTCGTCACGTCCGCGTGCTTAATTTCTTAATTATATCTTGCGGGTAAAATCATAATGTTGGTGTCGGAAAATAGATGGCTAGTGCGTCTTTTGAAGCTATTTCCGATCTTCGATGAAATTGATAATGATCTGAAATACTGCCGAGAAAAACAATAACGCATAAAAAGATCGCGGCATGAGAAAATTGTTGTTAGCACCCCTATCGCACAAGCCAATGAAAAAAGGACGGTCTACAATATTACTCTACGTCGAAAAATATGCAGGAATAGATGTACATTTAGGCCTACCCATTTTCACAATATTTTCAGTACGTCTAACAAAAGTGTTATGGGTGTCGTTTGGTCAACGTGGTTGTGGCGTCTGCTTACCCAGAGCGTAAATCTGTGTGGTTTTATTATTTTTTGTCAAATCATTCAAACTTTTAGGGGGGTACTATTTAAAATACCCTGCAGACGCCAAAAATTGGTGCCAAAAAGACTGGATTTGTGTACAGTATAGCGCAGATCTTATTTAAAAAAAGGAGAAAATGTTGACTATCAGCATTTTCTTCTTTTGATTCAATGTATTCCAAAGCCTTTTCGATTAGGGGCGAAAAAACAGGTCTTGTTTGGGAAATGGTCACGCATGTATAAAACAGGCAAATTCGTTGAATTGATATCCCCCGCCGAACATATTTTCATTGTCAACAAAGTAGCATGGAAACGAATATAACTCTGTATGTATATGGCTTCAACAGAACGAATATCACTCTGTATGTATATGGCTTCAACAGAACGAATATCACTCTGTATGTATATGGCTAAAACAGTCAGGGGCAGTAACTATAAATTCGGCGGTCGAACCGGGTAACCCCAACGATATGCGTATGTCCTCATTGTAGTAAAGCTGTGTGCCAAGTTTCATTGAAACCGGTGTATAGTTTTCAAGAAATAGCGCGGAAACGAATATCACTGTATGTATATGGCTTAAACAGCCAGGGGCAGTAACTCAAATTCGGCGGTCGAACCGGGTAACCCCGACGATATGCACATGTCCTCATTGTAGTAAAGCTGTGTGCCAAGTTTCATTGAAATCCGGTCTATAGTTTTCAAGAAATAGCGCGGAAACGAATATCACTCTGTATGTATATGGCTAAAATGGTCAGGGGCAGTAACTCTAAATTCGACGGTCGAACCGGGTAACCCCGACAATATAGCGCATGTCCACTTTGTAGTGAAGGTGTGTGCCAAGTTTCATCGAAATCCGGTCTACAGTTTTCAAGAAATAGCGCGGAAACGAATATCACTCTGTATGTATATGGCTTAAACAGTCAGGGGCAGTAACTCTAAATTCGACGGTCGAACCGGGTAACCCCGACGATATGCGCATGTCCTCATTGTAGTGAAGCTGTGAGCCAAGTTTCATTGAAATCCAGTCTATAGTTTCCAAGAAATAGCGCGGAAACGAATGTCGGACGGACGGACGGACGGACGGAAGGAGGGACGGACGGACGGAAGGACGGACGGACATGGCAAAAACAATATTCCCCCCCCCCCCCGAAAATTTTTTTCGGCGGGGGATAATAACAACGAAAGGTGCGTTGTGTGGTATAGTTCTAAGCATAGACATATTGGAGTATCAGCAACAAAATGTATCAAACTACACATGGGGAGAGCCGTGGTCACCGCGGAAGAAAGACGTCATCATCATCGTCATCATCAACATCTGTGATTTTTATCGTGCGGGTGTACGCACTGGTGCACTGTCAGCGGGATCCCGCACAGATGTCTGGCTGGCTGCACGCATAGCAGATTTAACTTCTGTTCTCAATTTCGTCCTGTCGCTGGTTTGAGAAACTGATAGGTTCCATTCCCTAGCATCTCTCTCTGACAATTCTTTCCGCGAGGATTTTGGACGTCCATGGCAAGAATAGTGCGCAATATACATATCATCTGAGCGCCGTGACAGCGGCATTAGAAGAACGAGAAAGGTAAGCGACGCTGATTTTCAACAAAAACTTCGTAACTGCAGCTTTTTTAAAGCTGCAGTTACGCGGATTTTGTTGAAAAGCGATGATGAGATGTACTCTTGCACATGTAGCAATTTACAGCGCCTTTTAGTGTGACATGGGTTTACGTTAACCCTTCACCAAACGTCAAAATATTGGACTGATCAATTTAAAAAAAATCTGATATGGATTGGTGTATACATGTAATTATTTGTGTTCAATACATGTACAGCACAGAAAATATTGAGACAAAAGGAGAAAATGCTGGTTATCAACATTTTCTTTTGCAACAATGATCTCCCATAAATTTTCTACTAGGGACTTCAGAGCAAGGTCTTCATTGTAAAAGCGTTAATTCATGGTTATTGTCCCCTTACTGATAAAGTGTAAATCGTAACGAAAAGGAGACTAAAGTTACAAAATTAGTATTTTTTCCTTGTGGTAAAACTTTTCTCAATCTGATAAAAATCCGACAGTAATATCTGACAAGGTTAAGGGGTCATCTTCAATGACCTTTTCTTCTGACCAATCAAATAAACGATTTCAATGTTCCTTCCACACGAGGACATAAAGATGCCAAGAAGCGAGCGATTGTGTACATTTCCAAAGCCACCAAAGATCGTCAATTTATTATACATGTTAGACGCGAAAGCTCAACCCTTTCCAAACGGTAAAATTTGAGGGTGATCCACTTCAAAGACGGTCACAAATGACAAAATGGATGTTTTTAACGGTATTATTTGTGTAAAATGAGGCACAGAAAATATTGAGACAAAAGGAGAAACTGCTGCTCTTTTGTTTCAATGTTTTCCCAACCCTATTCTATTAGGGACGTCAACACCAGGCCTTGTTTGGGAAAGGGTAAATACGAATCAAAAGCCATTACTTAAAAAGTTCAATATTTTACTCATGAAAGAAAGCTACAAATGATACGTAAATAAAATAAGCAACTATTCATTATAGCAAAAATAGTAACAAATCTAAATGCACATTTAGATATAAAGCAAATGTATGGCTTAATAGTTGGACAGAAATGGTCAATTACTAAGGCTTTCTGGTACAGGACCTCGTATACTGTGTATTGAAGCCAAAGTGGCTGCAATACTACTTTTGAATATATCGAGTTTTGACTTGAGTTTTAACATATAACTTCGGTGTTATTGCAAAACCTCCAAACTACAGCTTCACAAAAGATGTAGTTACGATGTTTTGCAATAACACTGACGATATGTGGACCAATTATTGCTATAAAAATATATTCTATAGATCTACATTAACAGTATTTACATCAGTAAAAATGCATATAGCTGCTTTTCAACTAAAACCTTGTATCTGCAGCTTGAAATATGCTTCAGACACGAGGTTTTTGTTGAAAGTAGAACAATGTAAGAAATATGGCATAGTGGGTGAATAATGCCATTCACATTTCAGCCTTTATCTATCACAAAAATAAAGACAAGAAATAATCAATAACAATTTAAAACATTTGAGTCTGGATCTACAGTAATTTGTGTCCATGTAGCGTTTGGGACTAGTTTGTTCCCAGGTCATCCTGCGCCTAATTATTATCTGTGCTACAGATAAAAGAGGGTAATGGCTATTCGAAAAGCAAGCAAGAGGGCCATGATGGCCCTGTATCACTTCACTGACTTTAAGACTTTAGACTTTTAGACTATGAAATTCCTCAAGGGATTCAATAGAGGTCTATCCAAAGAAGATTCGTACTAAACCACAATGAAGTCCAATAAGTGGTTTTGAAGGAGAAATGTTTTTAAAATTTTCTTAAAATTACACTTCATTGTATGTTTAATATAGGCCTTCGACCAGTGGAGCTAAAAATATCTCAATGTGCATCAAACTCCGTGCTGTTGGCGCTCATTAGAATCGTCTGATCGAGAGGATTCAAATGAGCACCCAAGTCTTAAAGTTTGGATTTAACCCTTTCCCAAACAAGACCTTGTTTTGATGTCCCCTTTAGTAATCGCTTGGGAAAACATTGAGGCAAAAAAAAAAAGAAACTGCTGATAACCAGCAGTTTCTACTTTTGTCTCAATATTTTCTGTGTCATATTTTACACAAATCATATCTTTAATAACCCCCATTTTGTCATTTGTGGCATTTTTTCAAGTGGATCACCCTAAAATTTTGTTGTTTGGGAAAGGGTTAAATAAAACATTTACAATGCCTTTACTCCCTCCTATCTGTTTGGTTTAAATTCTAATCAGATTATTAGGGAATGACATAAGTTTTGATCAGATTGTACATATGCACAGGCTGATATGGGACCATGTTTTCCCCTTTTCTCCGGGCCTTTTTATTTCATAAAAGCAGATCTATCTATTTCTTGGCATCATCCCTTGGAACGGAAGATGCCCGAAGATGCATCAGCATTTTCTTCATTCGTGTCCATATTTTCTGTACTACATTGTAATCAATTTTTTTCTTTTGTAACAGCTTTCAAATTGAAACAATTTAACCCTTTCCCCAACAATGCCACCAGGTTTTGACGTTCCTGATAGAAAAGGCTTGGGAAAAAATTACACAAAAGAAGAAACTGTTGATAATCAGCAATTTCTCCTTAGGCTTCAATATTTTCTGTATCATATTTTACACAAATTTATCATCATCCATTTTGTCGTCTGCTACAAACTTTAAATTTGATAACTCTAATTTTTTTCTGTTTGGGAAAGTGTTATGGCATGGATTAAATTCTCCCTTTGTATTATGACGATGACAACAATCCTGTCCTCTCGTCAGGATAGACTGGATCATCTAAATGTCTCACATGTAAGATCGGTCGCACTTCCATCTTAAGTTTCATAAAGTCTCGTACGAATGTCAGAAAATAGAACAAAAACACTATGGCTGTCACCCATTCTCCGATAGTACTGATGATGTGTGCTGTGAATCCCTGTGAATAAAGAAGCAGACTTTGAGAATGTGTGCAAGATTTCATTGCATTTTTTCAAGTGGGATAAAGATATCATTTTGAGCAAGTATCATATAAAGCAGTCATTCAAACCTTCTGCAAGGGCAGCAAGAGCTTTCCAATAGGGAACAATTTCATCCAGTAAAAAGTGACGTAATTTCTGACAAACAAATATTTTTTCAAAACATAACGGTAAACCAATTCTATTTTTGCAAAAAAAATCATTGCTATTGGACTAGTCCAAAATGATGGGGTTTGGCAATGAGTTGCATAGTCACTCAAAGCTTGTTTGCCAGTGACTTTTTTTCTCAAATGCAGTATTTTATCCTTTTTCTGAATTATTAATATGGATATTATTCAAATTTACTATTTCAGTGGCATCTTTTTCAGTCATTGTTACTACCTTTGAACCTTGGACAAATCTAAAATTTTCTTTTCTTGCAGGTTTTAACAATGGTAGCAGAGTAGACTTTTTACTATCTCTTCAATGTTCTCTGTGCTAAAGCATCACAATTTCTTCTTTTTGTGACTTTAAGGTAGTTCGCCCCTAATGAGATTCACAGGATGTCAGAATTTTCTGGGCAACGTCTTAAACATTCTCAACAAATCCTATCTACACAGACATGTTACGAGTTGGAAAAGATCGTCACTTTCCACTGAGGAATTTCCAAACCTTTAAAAAAGAAGACCTGGTTTTGACGATTCTAATAGAATATGCTTGGGAAAACATTGAGACAAAAGAAGAAAATGCTGCAAATCAGCCTTTTCTCCTTTTGTCTCAATGTTTTCTGATCTATATTATTCACAAATCTTACCTTTGATAACATCAATTTTCTCATCTGCGACAGCTTTCGAAGAGGACCATCCTAAATTTTACCTGTCTGGGAAAGGGTTAAGATGTATCCCAAAACTTCTGATGTCATGTAAAATCTCATTAGGAATGTACTACCTCAATCTTGTCAGATTCCCCTTTCAATTTGTACTAGCCTAAGTTCTGCAATTTTGGAACAGGCAAAGGGATGGAAATGGGGATGAAGATGGATGAAGAATAGCTACTGTCTGATCTGAGTCTACTCACAGCTTCTCCTGGTTCCCAGTGAAATTTGTCTGTGTTTGGATCCTTCATTTTTCTTGAGATTACTGCTCCACAGGTTGCTTGGTTCAATTCAGGACTTTAACCTTTTACCACACAATGACTCTTTTTGACTCCCTACAAGACAGTGGCCGTGGAAAACACTGTGGAAAAAGAAAAAATTGCTTGTGATAAGCAAGTTCTTCATTTACAACAATGTTTTCTACCCAAAAAGACAAAAAAATACAAATATTCATTCACTTGAAATTATCGTCTGCAATATTTTTTGAATTCAGACCAATCTAAGAAAAATGTTTGGGAAAGGGTTTATCACAGTCTGCTCTGATTCTACTCACAGCTTCTCCTGGTTCCCAGTGAAATTTGTCTGTGTTTGGATCCTTCAATTTTCTTGAGATTACTGCTCCACAGGTGGCTGGGTTCAATTAAGGAACTTAATGAAAACTTTAGTATTAATGAAATTAATTCATCAATTTTAGTCAGTTCTCTTAAACACATTCCAAAACAAGACCTGGTTTTGACATCCCTTGTAGAAATAGTTTGGGAAACTATTGAGGCAAAAGAAGAAAATGATGAAAATCAGCATTTTCTCCCTTTTCCTCAAATTTTTCTGTGTTATATTGTACAAATATTCCATATTTATAAAAATCTACTTTCTCCTCTGTGGCAGATTTCAAATTGGATCAGTCTTATTTTTTTCATTTTAGGAAAAGGTGAATTTCGTTGTTATATAAATTCACCAATCTTACTCTTTGGTCTGGATAATTTCCTTTCTCACAAACAAGTGTACAACTCAGCATAGGTTTGTCATTCCCTAAATTATTCCAGATTTTGACATCTTAGCAAAGAATGGTTTGGAAGAATTTTAGACAACCATTGTTTTCATCTTTTCTCTAAATTCTTTTCTGAGCTAAAAGATCTACATGTAGACCTACATACTTATCTTTTTTTAAACCCATTCCCCCTATATTTACGCTTTTTGATGCCCCAAGGTTGGATAAAAGCATAGTGGAAATGCATTTATACAACACCTTGTAATTTGACCATCCTAAATATTCAAACTTCCTGAAAATGGGTAAAGCAGATAAACTTTGATATGCATCTGATATATCCCAAGCATACAAAAACCAATTAAAGGATACTGGTAATGAGACCTGCCAAGGACATGTAGCTGAAGGCCAAACGCACACGACATATATAGAGGCCATTAAAATCCGGGTACATGTGATATGACAACCACGTCTGTATGAACGCATAAACTACACCAATGCCAAACACGAGAAATGCCCCTGTCACATGAACTGATTCTATACTGGTCTCCTGCAATATAGTCCATGAGCCAGGACCCGAATTTTGGCCGATTGGTACCACTCGGAGGGAGTAATTCTAATTGCTCTTTTTGATTAGTCTGATATCTATGCTTCATGTTTCAGTATGATAGCAATCTCAATTTGGTAGCTTATGCCCTGAAAAACGCTTGTTTTCAAGGGTACCCTTTACTCACAAAAATTTCCTTTGTTCTCTAGTGGTCTCTCTCTTACATTGATCCTGCCGTTTCAACTAATTTTAATATAAAATTCTTTATCCATAGCCAAGATAAAGAATATAGAAACGTGTTTCGGAGATTTACGGAAGCCTTAAATGTCATTTGTTGCAACATTTTAGTGTACACAGAGAACTAGTCACACACAATACGAAATATCATTGAAAGGGGCAGTTAAAAGTGTTTTTGGACAAGTAAAGTCGGGTTTCTGACCTAAATGGACTTTAATTAGCATTTTGATATCATGTTATGTTAAATTGCACATAAAACCAAAAATTATGAGTAACAAGGTCGACTTTATTGACATTGAAACTTTCCACTACCAGACAGTCACAAAACATGCAAACCTATCAAATACTGCTCATCTCTTTAAACTCTGTATTAAATATTTCAAACTATCAAAAGATCAATTAATACAACTTACAAACACTTATTGAACGTTACATACTTAGATAGGGGCGTCTTATGTTAGAATGTACGCAGAGAAGCACACAATTTGTGTGTGTGTGTGTGGGGGGGGGGTTAAAGTAGGATATGTTGAATTTATGATTCCAGTTTGAGCGCGAATGAAATAAACACAGTATTTTAATGAAAACAAACATGCACTAACAAACTGTCAGTATAATACATGTCTTAACAAATTTTCATCCATAATTGAAGAATAACCTTTTTCCATGTGTAATCGATTCTTGCACACACATATACATGTACTTAATACTGCTATATAATGTACATGTACATGTATATGATTCTTTTTGAGATAGCCGAATGCTGTGATTCTATATAAAGTATTTCAAGTGAAAATCATAACCTTTACAAATAAATAGGTCTCCTAAATGATGCCATTCGTCTTAAAACTCAACATAATTATTATGTAGTTAAAGAATATCAAAATGCCATTTTATGGTACATTTATGTACAATGAATATAAATACTATTATATATGCATAATGGAAATATAACACAAAATGAATTTAAAAAAAACATACATTTTAGTTTGTGATTAAAAGCATTTTGTGTGCATATTCGATTGTGATTAAATAGTTTTGTTGAAATTGAAATGAAACCGAACATGATTAGAATCCTCTGAAATGTACGATGTCTTGTCCATTGGGAAATTATATTTGTCATTTTGTAGGTTATTAACTTGCATTTAGAAATAGTGGAGGAAACTTGAAACTCTGCTGTTAGCACAGATACCCAGACTGACAATGCGTTATTCAATCAAAATTATTTCTGCCTAAATATAGCAAATATATCTAATTGCAATTGAACAGAACACTGTATATAGGACCTATCAAGAAACCTACGTAGTTCACAACGATTGCAAGGCTAGCACTGTCCATCTTAGCAAAAAGAAGAATGTTATAAAGGAGATATTTGCAACAAAACTGTCCTGAAACTTATCATTGATATAGAATCAAACCTGACAATAGTTAAATTCATAGTTATTAACTGACTATGTTAACCACTTGGCCGAGCTATATCAATTAAGCAATATGATATAAGACGGTACAAAAGAAATACTTACGAATTATTAATGAAAGCATAGTGTAAAATAAATGATAAAACAACACAAATATAATGGAATATATGGACACAAGTGTTGCTCGAAAAAAATGACGCCATGTTTATGCAAGCGGCAAAAAAGTTAATGTCAATGCAATAGTCTATATAGTCAAGTCACACTATTTTGTGCAGGATGCATTCACCATATGCATAGACTGTCAAGATTAATGGACATGAAATAATAACACAAAGAAGGTAACATTATTATTTTTTGGAATCAAAATAAATTTATTTGAACTGTGATATCAAATTATTTTACAACAATTACGGCCTTTGATGATCGCTGTTGGATGATCTCACATGATCTACCTTTCTCTCAAACTTGGGAATAATCATTAATAAGTCCATATAAATGTAGTTGAACAATCAACATATCACCGATTTAAGCATTTGAGCAATTAATAGTCTTAAAAAGAAGGTATTAGATCTATCACTTTCTCAATACAACCAGACATGTTGACAGAAAGCGTGTAAGAAGAATGTCTGATATGTATATAAGTGAAATATTTTTTGTCATTCTTGAGCACTTCACAGTTGAGTAATACATGTTGACAGAACGCGAGGTGTAAGAAGACTGTCTGATATGCATGACAGTGAATCATGTTTGTCATTCTTGAGCACATCACAGTTATGGCGATTAGACATAACAAATGATTACCTTTCTTTGTAGATGTGCACATGTAAGACAGCAACATCGAAATAGCTGTGGTCTTAACTTTATGAATGCGTGTAGTTAACCAGAGATAACCGTTTTCAAAAAACACTTTCAAAGTCACAAGTGTTTTTTCTACCGATGCTTTAGATAGATACAATGCATGAATCAAGAAAAAGCACCTCCCATTCTATAGTTGAAATAGATTGTACAAGTCTTGAATGGTCTCACAAGATTGTACCAAAGGCATTTTCCCAACAATTCAAATGTTGGATTCAAATCTGTTTAATAATGATATACAATTTGGACAGACTGTTACTTGAACCAAGACGAAAAATATTTTTATTGATCTGAAGAGGTCATGTAAGTAAGTAAATACTATGCAGAGGAAAAAAGACAAATTCTTGAAGCAGAATGAGATCTGATTTCTACAAATAAGGAACATTCCTAACTTATGAACGATTACTTAAATCTAAATCAGATAAAACTACCATACTGACTCATAACCACATTATGTTACGTGGTGTTGCTTGCGAAAGTCAAATATCAGGCATTAATTCATGACCCATGGTAATGAGAATTTCTGTAGATCGAATTGATATACACAAAGAGATTGTATGAAATCTTAAAGTGCACTGGCATATTAAAAGACTGAAATAGTAAACATTTAAGTTTTGAATTAATGTACCTATCATTCAGGTTGAAGTTAATGGCTTTGAAAAATCGATTCACATGTACAAGAAACCGAGAAACCACTCAAAACTTTCATTCTATCCTTTGCTGATGAAAATCATACTATAAGTGAAAAGGTAATGGCAACTGTTTAAATGATTCTCAATGCGAGTTTTTAATTCATATACCTGATAAATCTTTTGGAAGATAAATATGAATCTAGCTGATCCAGCATATCCTTTGAAATACCTGCAATTGTCTAAACAAGAGGGTATAGACAAGTAGTGTAATAAATTACATTAACATGCTGACTGTAAAGACGTGACGGATTGCACAAGCTAGCTCTTGTAAAACTCAATTCTGAACACTTTGACCATCAAATGTTTTGCAATTTCTTTACTGTATACAGTTGTTATGATGATGGTGATGATTATTATAAGGTGGACATAGAGACTAGCTTTGTGGATATAATCTTAAACTTCTAGATAAAGACAAATTAAAAGAAATACTTGTTTAGAGAATCAAAACGAGACTATTTTAAAATTTACAATGCAATATACTTTTTAAATTAGAACCTGGGTTTTTGAACGGTTTGACAAGTGTAAAATGAAAACAAAGATCAGTGGTTCTCCCGACTTATTGGTCAAATAAATGGATATTGTTATAGTTCATGCCGTACATGCATGAACACATATCCATCTGAACAATACTTTTCAATGAACATGTACGACACGGGTATTACCATGTAGGAGATACCTATCATGTTGATCAACTCCTTAAAAAAGAACAGTAATTTAAAATGCACCATATGAAGAATATCAAATTTTACAACATACGTCAACTATGTGATCTGTGGGAAGCTTGGGTCTTTCTGTTATTATAATCTAATTTTGATATGCAGGACATCTTATATCTGTGTTCAGTTTAGAAATAACTATTTCTTCTATGTAATTAAAAAAGTATGTTTCCCAAACGGGAGGCATATATGCACCCTAAAGAGATTTTCGATAACAAAAGGCATTGCATCAACGGCAGGTACGTATACATAAGAAACTATTGGTTGGAAAAATTGTGAACACAGCATTGAGCATGTACAATTTATATATTGTATCAAAGCTTTTGAAATTGCAGAAGAGGTTGAATAAACACTACTTTACATGTATCTACGTCCAGCCAAAGCTCTAGATGGGCAAATAAATGACAATGTGGTACATTGGAACAATCTTATACAACCACCGGGCTTTTAAAACTACATTACTTTTGATGTATATATATTTCTGTAAGCATACGATCTACATCTACGAACAATATATTTTGTTACAAAACAAAAGCAAAAAACACAAGTCATAGTATTTGTGTTTTTGGGACAATGTTTTAAAGACCTGTACATTCATACATAGACACCATCATAAAATTTCTCTAAGCAAATACAAAATTACACATTAAGTGAAGCCTACATATTTTTTCTGGCTTAACAAGGAAATACATTCCCTACGTACACTTTGAATATCTTTGTGTTTTGTTGTTATTGTTTTTCGGTAAAAACCTATTGACGTATTCTGTTGAGTATTATCTTTACACAAAATGAAATAGAAAGTTATCTATGTAGGCCCCTATATACTCATTCTTTGACTTTGTATGTTGTAGGCCTATTATGTTGTCTTAAGATGATATTATATGAGGACCCATATATCAGACGAAGGAAGTTCTTATACTTGTTATTATGAAATAAGCTCCAAACCATTTAGTATTTATGTATAGCTCTATACCAGTTTACCTGGGTTGATTTTTTGACATTAGATTTTGTTGCCTTGTGCTGATATGACTCATTTATTTCTATTGAAAGAAAAGCAATTTTATCACGAACCATAGAATTTGGTACAAATGTATTTGTTTTAGGTAAAGAAAGTTTACTTTGCATTGATTCAGTTGAACCTGTTACATTATGTTAAGCAGTAAAAATGCACGTGAGATCATTTTTCTGTCAGTAACGTAAATTTTCCATTTTCATATTTATATTAAATATCTATGCACGAAAAAGAAACCAAAGGCCTTATCCTTCTTTTTGGAATAAGAACATATTACTGAGGACATTTTAGCCACGGCTAGAAGGCTGAACACACATAGAATTTATGTTTTATTTTTTGGGTACGAACATTTCCGGGTACAAATCGACAACTGTCAAAGCAAAATTCGACTCATTCTAAGGGTTTTGTGTCAAGATTCAGGCATGAATCGATAAATGGGCACTCAAATTTATCTATTAGAGTCAAAATCTATTGAAACATATATTTTTTATGTCCAAAAACGGGAAAATTCACAAGAAAAATGCGTGTATTACGTCTTGCGTAGGGGCCGGTACATTGTTTGCTAAATTGTAGCATAGAGAGGCCACAAACATGGGTACTGATAAAATTAGACGATAATCTATTGCCGTAATATGTCCTAGGAATAGGAAATTATCATGAAAGACCTTTTGGTGAATCATAAAGTCTCAAAGAAATCACATGTAATTTTTCATTTGTGGCTTCGTGAAAATAGGGTAGGTTCAGAATTTGACGATTTACTCATCATAAGCTACCAATTTCAGACTGCTATCATATCAATTAATTAACTACATATATCAAACTATTCAAAAAGTGTAATTAGAATTACTCCCTCCAAGTGGTACCAAAAAGTTGTCTGGCTCATGGACTAATATACATTACACAGCATATACATTACATGTATTGTCACTTTCCTTAAAATTATTCTTATAAATACAGCTAAAGCTGTGCTTATGAGATTTTGTAAGAAAATGAGCAATACATATTACATTGTATCTACATACCTCATATATTGGGTCCATTAAGGTATATGACCCATCATAAACAAGAGGACCAAGATGGTCCTTAATCGCTCACCTGAACTGAGATTTACAAGGTGAGAAATAATTGCACCTTATCTCATGATATCCAAAAGAACATTCCAATTGACCAAACGCCAATCGACAGATCGCTCCGCCCACCATAGAATTTAAGACAAACAATGGGGACGTGATTGTTAATAGGGAACGATTTTATCCAGTAAATCGTGACGTAAATTCGGACAAATAAAATAGTATTTCGTAGGTGTTGCTATAAAACCTCGTAACTACCACTTGATTTAAGCCGTAGTTACGAGATTTTATAACAACACCAACGCGGTTTATCAAAACATAACGTTGAACCTAGTCTATTGTTAGCACAAAATTCTTTGCCTTTGGTATGTCGATTGTTTTGATTGTCAGTCGATTTACGTGCAACGAAGAACAATTGGGGCATAACATTTTTCTGATCGTCCATTGGCTAATCGATGTTTTTGATTGACAGTCGGCGTTCGGCCATAAAATAATACGACCCTTCTGGCGTATAAAAAGGACATTGTCATAAAGGCCCCTTTTTCCATGATATCAAAATGGAAAATTCCGACTGTTGACAAGCTTCATCCTTATGAATAGACAAAGATTCTGATCAAGTTTCACGAAGATTAAGCCAAAATTACGGCCTATGAATTGCCAACATGGATTTTGTCATTATAGCCCCTTTTCCCGTGGTATCCGATGGAATATTCCAATTTTCTGTAGGGTCCATCTCTGTGACTAGACAAACATTCTGACCAAGTTTTATGAACATTGGTCCAATATTGTAGCCTGTACAATGCTAACAAGGATTTTGTCTTTTAGGCCCATTTTCCCATGATATCAATGAGAAGGTTCCAATTTTCAACAGGGTTCACCCCATATAAACCCCAAGAATCAACAACATAGAGCCCTATGTAAAATACTGTTACTGTATCTTGCACAATACATAGCTAAATGTTTTGAGATGAAAAAGTTTTCCAAGTCAATGGTCAAAATGTTAGAGATAGAACTCTTAACCCCTATATAAACCCCAAGAATCATCAACATAGGGACCTTTCTTCATTGCAAAATAATTAATTTTATAATAATTTAGTAAAGAGCTAAAGAGAATATAAGTTGCAAAATAGAAGCAAGTCTGATTATAAATTCAAAGAAAAGATAATAGAACCAGGGATGGGGTAATTAGTAATGTGTAATTAGCATTACATGTAATTAATTACTTAATTACAGTAATTGAATGTAATGTGTAATTGGACCAAAATTCAATTACATGTAATTGAGATGTAATTGATTACATTACAAAATTGATGTAATTATCAATTACATTTTCAATTACTTCAATTACTTTTTGTGTTTTGAGGTTGTAAAATTGGATTGTGAATACTATACTGAGATGAAAAAGTTTAGTCAGTATAAAGTTTTTGGTCAATAATTTTGTCTAAAACGTTTTACAATGCCAAAATTTTTACTCATAACAATCTTCAACCAATTTAAAACAAGTCGGTGAAATTCAATTGGCATCCATGTTTTACTTAACCTTCTTTTAGACAATTCATTCCAAAAGGGGTCAAATTGAAAAGTCACAGTTTCAGGATTGACTTTTAGAAGAGTGTAAATTCTTGGTAATTGACATGAAAACTCGATCTTTGTATCATTTCTTGGTAGAATAGAAGTCTCTTGGTTGACTGTGAGTGAGAAAACTTCTTTTAATGGAATTCACATTAGATTATGGTGACTTACGCACCCAACCCGTTGCTCCTAGCATTTTACTGCGTTTTCAAGAAATCGTTCTATCAGGACCAGTAGCTGGTTTACCACTGATACAAAGTTATTTATTGTAGACAGACAATTAGAAAAAATAACCGACATTCAATATTTGTCAAGCAATGCATGAGATCTGGCTGAGCCAATGCTCGAAAAGCCACTTTTCGGGTAAGTGGCCAGGCAAGTAAAAGACAGACTTTTTTTAAACTAAATGTCATTATTGAATAAATTGGTTACAGTGTAGACAATTTTCAATGTTTTTTGTCAGATTGGACGTGACGTAACTTGATGACGTCACAATTAACGTTTATTCCAGATACGCTGTTTTCAGATGTATCAATGACCAAAATCTCATGCATGTGACCATTTTTGACAGCAACTATTCCAATGCTTAAAAGTGGAAGTGCTTGCCAAGTTCAAACTGTAGGAAACCACCAGAGTTTTTAGGTTAGGTAGATGGTTTCTAACATTGTCATTTTTGGCCAAATTGATTAAGCCAGGGTGCTAAAATCATGTAAGCTGGTACGATATTTTTTGTGGATTTTTTGTTTCTGGGCTATTGTCTTTGGTTTGTATACATTTATACAGGGAAAAGACATGCGTCTTAACTGCAGCAAGTGCACCTGTCACATTTTGAAATTCTTTGAGCACAAACCTAAAAACTAGAATTTAACAACAATACTTAAAGATGTTTGTTTAGCGTTGATTGAACAAATATTGTGTGAAATTTTACACTGATATGTTGTGTTTTGGCCGAAAAATTGACCATCAAAAATACTGACTAAACTTTTTCTTTTCAGTATAGTTAACTGTATCATAGATATTGATAACAACCTCCTGCTTTTCCTCACTACATAATATAATTATTATATCACCTAGAAAATGGATTAGTCATTTCATTTAAAATCTGTGGTTAGATATTTTTCAAAAAATATCAATGTATAAAAGAATAAACAGATAACCAGCATTTTCTCCATATCCATAATATTTTCTTTGCTATATAATGTACATGAATTCCAACTCCCATGTAATCAAGTGTGTAGAAACTTTCAAAGTCTAAAACTATAAACTTAATTCAAACTATTTCAAAAGGAGAAAATGTTATCAACAAGCTATTATTTTTCCCCATCTTTTCCTAAGCCTTGCCTGTTAGGGACTTAAAATTTAGAGCATTATTGTCTTATGGACATAATAAACACCTGTGGTATTTAACCCTTTCCCAAACAAGACCAGGTATTGTCATCCCAAGAAAAAGCAGTTGGTGAAAACATTGAGGAAAGGAAGAAATTGCTGATATTTTTATCAATTTTCCCTTTCTTAGATTATTTGTAATGATACAATATGCAAATGTCATCAACTTTTGTTTAATCATTTGGTAAGCAGCAATTCATTTCAAATTCTATCATTCCAAAAGTTGTGCCATTTGGGAATGGGTTAACCTGAGGTAACCTGCATGACAGTAGGTTATCCATTTTCACACCTTTGCCTGGTGGCATAGAGAGTCAATATTGCACCCTTTGTGCATTTTAGTTATCAACTTGAGAGCTTAGTGCAAAAATATTGTAACTGCTTAAAATTTATCTGCACATAAGTTAACCCTGTCCTGAACGATAATTGTCAACCTATTGGACATCAAATCGAAGTTAGAAAATTCATATTTTATTTCAAAGAAAATATTGAGAGAGAATGATAATTTTATGATTATCAGAAATTTCTTCTTTTCTCTCATCTTTTAATTCCCCCCCCCCCCAACCATTTCTACTATGGATGTTATAACCAGTTCTTGTTCGGGCAATGGTTAAAATAACTTTACCCTTGGGCTAAGCTTTCGACTACTGGAGTACTGAAACAATTTCTAGCTTAATCTTCTCTCTCATGTGATATATCCATTGAAATTATTTTTGTCATTTTCATTCAGCTACAAACTGGACTGTCGAGTGGACATAGATTTTAATGGAGAAAATCGATGCATCTGTTCATTTTGAATTGCATTAAAATAAATCAGGAACAATTAAGGCAAAATGAAAAAAATAGTCTAGTCTAGGCCAAAGATTTGATACATTTTCCAGAAGACCAAATTTTAGTCTGATCCAATTCAAAGATATTTTAGAAGACAATTTCAAGAAAATGAAATTTTACATGTTCGTGTCCATCCTGGAAACTGTGAAAAAAAAGCATGGTAAAAAGTTAATTAAAGCAACAACAAAATCATCAAAGCAACATTTTGCCTCAAAACTTTCCAAAGCATGAACTCCCGGAAGAAAAGGAAAATATTGGTTATCAGCTGTTTCTTCTTTCTCACAAAAGGCTTTTAAACTATAATATTCTACTGAGTCACCAAAGCTAAGTCTTGTTTTATCCAAATACCAAGTTCCAGAATGGTTTCATTTTAAATGCTCTACAAACAACTAAGTGAATGTCACAAGTGGAATAGTTTTGTATTACATCAAATTATACAATACAGATGGAAAAGAAGAAAATGTTGATTATCAGAACGTTCTTCCTTTGTCTCAAAGTTTTCTAAAGTAATGTGTAATTGTAATTAATTACATAGGCAAAGTAATTGTAATGTAATTAATTACATTTGAAAATGCATGTAATGGTAATTGTAATGGTAATTGAAGATTTTCAATGTAATTGTAATGGTAATTAATTACATTGCAATGTAATTGACCCCAACCCTGAATAGAACACTGATAACAGCAAGATTAAATCCTCATTTGTTTACTTAAGCTGGGGAAAGTCTAGATCATTGATCAGATAAAATCCAAGTTTATCTAAATGGACCAAGGGAGGCAACTTTAACACTAAAAGTCTTACCGCTTCACTGTTTGATTATCTTCCTTAGTAAGTCTGATAAGCCCCACCCTGCCACGCCCACATTTTTTTACTAATCTTAAAATTTGAAAACAAAACTTGAAGAGAGTCACTCAAGGAACATTCCTGCCAAGTTTGGTTCAAATTGACCCAATGGTTGATTTTTAAATAATTTTCTTAGGATTTTTAAGCCCCGCCCTGCCACGCCCAGATTTTTAGGAAAATCAAACATTAACGAACAAGTTTTGAAAAAGGGCACCCAAGGAACATTCCAGCCAAGTTTGGTCAAAATTGGCCCAATGGTTCAGGAGGAGAAGATGTTTAAAGAAATTGTGAACGGACGGACAGACGGACGGACGGACGGACAGACGGACGACGGACGGTGAGCGACCACAATAGCTCACCTTGAGCACTTCGTGCTCAGGTGAGCTAAAAACACCACTTTCTAGATTTATGAAATGCATCAAATTACACGCACTTTGTAAATATACTTTACATAAGTTGATTCACCATGCCGGATTTCAAGATTATACTTCAAGAAGAAAATAATTGACAAATTTTCTTTTACTCTATATTCATATTCAAGGGAGGTAATTTTGACCATTTTTGTCAATTTTTTCCATAAGTACGCATCAATTCAACATTCTAAACCATTAAAAATGCTTATGTTTGTATTTGGAATGGAAATGTAACACAGTTGAGGAACTACTGGCACTTTTCAAATTTCGCCTATGGCTCTTTGGTGCTATTGATGGGTTGTATATATATGTTAATTAAATCAAGGTACAATTGGATCGCAATCTAAAAATTTTGTTAAATGAATGTTTATTTGGATGCCTGTAATTTCTTTACAAGTCAAAAACGCTGCAATTTCGGGAAAAAGTTGAACAAATCTCAGACCAGTTTAAGAAAGAAAGCTCTTGACTATTCCAATTCAAATGTTTTAGAATTACAAAAGTAACCATGAGTGCAAAGAGATGCATAATTGTGAACCGTCACGCTAAATACAAATTTTGAGTAACCGATTGAACACAGCAGGGGTCAACCAGAGGCGTGTTCTTTAGAGCAAGATTTTTTAAGATTTCTTAAATGTTTTTGATACAGCGTTTATAAGACCGTGATTATAAGGGAGGTGTTCCGAATGTTCCATACTTTATACAAACGACGTCATCATGATGTCATTTGTAAGAAGTATTGAGCATTCGCAACTCCACGGTTTATGAATCATTAAGCATTCAGAACAACTCGGTAAATTCTCTCCCATGTAGATTCTACAGAATTTACCAAGGTGTTCCGAAAGAAGTATGGAGCAATGTTGGCTCCCAGTGATCATCTTAAAAATCCTGCTCAGAAGAACGCTTTATCCTAAAACATCTTAAGAAATCTCAAGATATCTCAAGAAATCTCGCTCTAAAGAACGCACCTCTGATGTTGCATACATATGGAAAATGAACATTTCATAAGAAAGATTAAACATTCTAGATTCAGAAAATTATATTACAGTGAAAAGTATCAGCCCTAGTCTGTCTGCTCAGAATGTCAAGACTGGCTAGGATTGATACTTTACACACTTCACAGAAGGTCCCTTTTAGTGTGATGGCTCACATTTATAGTAATATCCCTTCAAGCTATTGGCCAATTAACTTATACTATGTACTCATACACAAAATCTCATGTGGGAAAATTAAAAGACAATTTTACAGTAAGCTGGCAATTTTTTCCAATCAAAGAAGATCTAAAATGATTATACTTTGTACAAAACCTCCATCCTCTGAAACCACAGCGGTCATAGCTCACGCTACATGACGCGTGAGCTATGACCGCTGTGGTTTCCGAGGATGCAAAACCTCTAGATACCTGAAAGTTTGCCACCAAACTCAGCCCTATTGATGTAACAACACCAAGGACAATGCCCGTCTTGTTAAATCTGCGTAACTTTCTGTCTTCAGCACCACTTAATGCCTCTACAAGCTTGTAACGAACATACACTGTACAGAAACCTGGAGCAAGAAAACACAAACACAATTACCTTTACCCAAAACAAGACATGTTTTTTCTCAACCAAATACAACACGATATGTCTTTGAAACACAAAAGAACAAAAGACCAATAGTATGTTTCCAGACAAACAGACGACCAGACAGACACAAGTAAAACAATATGCCTTCTATCTTTTCGAAAGGGAAGCATAGAAATAGATTTCTGTCGTCAGCCCTTCTCAGTCCAATTAAATTTGGCCTGTCTCAATATGATGTTTTAAATGAGCGCCATCAAAAATGTTTATGATACAGAAAAAATGATATTTTGCATTTTGAAGAGCAAAAAAAGTAACCCCTCCCCATTTCATCCCTTCCCCAAACAGCACAGATATGGACTGCTTATATTTGAACGCTGCAGCAGACAACAAAATTGAGGCAAAGGAGAAAATGCTAACGACAAAACGGATGTTGATAAAGATTGCACTTGTGTACATAGTCCGTCTGATGACCCAGGTAAAAAATAATTTCGCTGCACCCCCCTAGGTACCAAGGTTGTTATATACCATTTTAAAGCTTGAAATATGCTGGATACGATGCATGATGTTGTCAAGTTGTAAACCTGTGCAGCTTCCGTGTAAACTCACAAATATTTGGGTGGGGTAAGATAACACATAAATTATTTGAAATGCATTTGCCAAATAGAAATCGTCTTTAACCCAATAACTTAGGAATGTACTCTTTCCAATTCATAAAACCACAATCAAATAAACCAGAAGCGATATACAAAAGACATTTCAATCAATTTTACGCAGAAATAATGCTCATATATCTCGTCAATTTGCATATGGTGGGTGGGGTAATTCATGCACAGTAAAAAACTTAGCCACACAAACAAATAATCACATTACTGTTCCATGAAACGTTTGCACAGCCTTTTTTAGATTGAATACAATTTATTCAGGTCTTGGTAAAACATCTCTACCCAAAATTTTAACAGATTTAAACAATACACAGTTCTAGGCTTCTCTTGAAAATGACCCCTCTTTCCCTGTTTCTTACAACATAGTCCGTCTAATTCTTTGAAATAAGTGGGCTTTTTAAGGACATCGTTTCACCCCTAAGTATCGATGTAACATTGTTGTTATATACCATTTTAAAGCTTGAAATGTGCTGGATACGATGTACGATGTTGTCAAGTTGTAAACCCACGCGGGTCCTGTGTAAACACACAAATATATGGGTGGGGTAAGATAACATATAAATTATTTGAAATACAATTCTCAAATAGAAATCGTCTTAAACCCAATCTCGTAGTAATGTACTCATTCGAATTCATCAAATTTCTATCTAATGAACCAGAAGAGATATACAAAACACATTTTAATCAATCATACGCAGAAATAATGTTCATATATCTCGTCAATTTGCATATGGTGGGAGTGGTAATTTAAGCACAGTAAAATACTTAGCCACGCAAACAAATAATCGCATTAGTGTTACGTGAAATGTTTGTACAACCATTTATAGATTAAATACAACTAATTTGGATCTTAGTAAAACATATTCACCCAATATCTTAACAGATATAAACAAGACACAGATCTATGCCGATCTTTAAAATGCCTCCTCTTTCCCTGTATCTCGCAGTATAGTCCGTCAGATGATATTAAATAAGGGCGCTATTTAAGGAATTATCTGCACCCCTTACCCATGATGTACCAAGGTTGTTATATACCATTTTAAAGCTTGATATATGCCAAATACGATGCACGATGTTGTCAAGTTGTAAACCTGTGCAGGTACCGTGTAGATAAACACTTATGTGGGTGGGGTAATACATTACTTGAAATACATTTGCCAAATGATAATTTTCTTAAACCCAGCCTTAGGATTGTGCTCATTCAAATTCATAAAATTATCATCAAATAAACCAGATTGGATATACAGAATACGTTTCAATTGTTTATAAGCCGAGTCAATTTGCTTGTGGTGGATGGGCTATTTTATAAACAATAATATACTTAGCCACACAAACAAATAATTGCATTATTTGTCTGTGAAAACTTTGTACAACCGTTTACAGATTAAATACAACTTATTTGGATCTTAGTTAAATACTGTCACCCTATATCCTAACAGATATATACAAAACACATTTTAAGACTGCACTTGACCCCCCCCCCCCCCGCTGTAACTTACAACATACATGTAGTCCGTTAGATGATATCACACGAGGGCTATTGAAGGAGTCACTGCATCCCACCCCGATGTATGCTGTAATATACCCTTTTAAAGTTTGAAATATGCTGGATACAATGTACGATGTTGTCAAGTTTTAAACCTATGCAGGTCCCGTGTAAACACACAAATATGTGGTTTGGGTAAGACAAAAAATGAATGCATTTGTCAAATATAAATTGTCTTAAACCCAACCTTTTAGAAATTTTCTCACTCAAATGTATGGCATTGTGATTGAAATAACCGGAAGTGATATACAAAACACATTCCAATCGATTTCACCAAGAAAATGGCAATGACGGATCCATAATTTTTTGAAAGTGGACTCAACTTTCTTCAGGATTCTTCCTTAAGAATTTAAAAATTAACTAAACTAAATTCTTATGAAACAGAAAGTGATGTCAGGACCCAGAGTCTTGCTACATTTTGTGTTTGGGCTTTGGGCCAGTGGAATTGGAAATAATAGCGACGTTTTGTCCTAGATTGGGGAAAACTAAAACATGTTTTAAAGCTTCAAATTAGACTGTAGGTATGTAAGATGCACTTGTAAATACTTTTTGTTTAAGAAAATTCATCAAAACTGTGGGAAGTATGGGTGCTTATTGGGACTGTTCACTCAAGAATTGGAGTTATCAGTCTCAATCTAATAACAATTACATTGTGATCAGAAAAAATATTACAGAGATTCTTTTTGTGGTGATCACACCAAAGATGTGCTATCGGTGCACATAATCGCACAATGACAGCCTATAATCGTGATGGATGTAGTGCTTATGGTAACCATAGGCCTCAGTCACTTTATAGCTATTTAACTAATTGTAACATGTTTTTAGAATTTGTTTATATTTGTAAATTGTGTGGTAAATTGAAGTCTGAAACGTCAGTTTTGCTAATCTAAACGAAGTCAATTCGAGACTGGTACCTAATGGCACAAAATGATAATACGTCTTAGATAATATGGATATTACAATGCTTATCAAGGTTGTATATATCATAAGAATTTATACATTGTCGTTAATGAGAAAACGATATATTCATTAATTGAGTGGGAGATGTATTGGGATTTATTTATCCAATTCGGACCTAAACTTCCAGAACAAAATATATCCAAAGTAGTAATCCAAATTCGATGGAACAGATGAAATGTGATGGTTATTAGTTTACAAAACTATATTTTGAACGCATGGCTTAACGAAATTATTACGAAAGCCATTGCGTTATAAAATAACCGTTACAATATAATCATTATAATATTTCTATGATAGGTACACTTTTCACCATAAGATGGGGAATTATAAAAGTATATTATTCTATATAATCTAATCAATTAGCCTTAAAAACTTTTCAACTAAAACTACTGCTGTCACTATGATACTTGTTAAAGCCAGTTTTTTTCTAAAACGGTGAATCCTAATTTCGACGAGACATAATTATTAGCATCACTGGAATTCAGTGTGAATGTCCATGGGAAGCTTAACCCTTTCCCAAACGACAAAATCCTAGGGTGATCCAATTGAAAAGCTGCTCCACACGACAAAATTCATGTTAGAAGGGAAAGAATTTGTATACAATATGGCACAGAAAATATTGAGGCAAAAGGAGAAACTGCTGGTTATCAGCAGTTTCTTCTTTCGCCTCAATGTTTTCCCAAGCTTCCCCTATTTGGGACGTCAAAACCAGGTCTTGTTTGGGAAAGGGTTAAAAAGAAGATCTTGCATCAAATAATAAAGGTTTGTAATAATTATGTCGTTAAAAATAGGACAAACTAGTTGTGGTACACAAGATTGATGTAGCAAAATGTTAATGACCAAATTAAAAAGAGGAGCCAAAAGCATAATGTAATTGTTTCAGATGGATAAATGGAGAAAACAACTTAAGATATATAATTGCAATAGACATAGAATACAATATATATGTTTAGAGATGAAGAAAAATAAAGACAAACTATACATATATAAAAAAAAACAATGGAATTAAAATCTATGAGCAATGCCCTAATCATCCTCAATTTTGTGACAAAACAGTAACCTAGTGTTATCAAGTTTTGCAGTTTTATAGTGTTGAATTCCCGTCCTTCAGAATTCCAAATCAAATGAGTTTTGATATACATCACACATTATATCATACAAATTAATGACGAGAGACAACAATGGCGGTGTATGCTTACATGGAGTTACAATATAACGAAACGTCCCTTACTCGTATATGCCCTAGGTCGTATGATCGACACCGTCTAGCCAACTTTGTTAAAGATTGGTCAAAACCATGATCGAAGACCCAGCTAACTCACACCATTTCGTCCCCTATAGAAAATAGCTACTAATCTTTTGTATTAACAGACGAAAACAGCATCCGAAACTTTACATCGATCCGTACAATCAGATAAGAGCTCTTTTTTAAGGACCGTTTTGGTTTAATCTTCCCTAAATAAGTGACGACAGCATCAATGAAATGACTGCATTCGGTAAGCTGTATCACCAATTGAATTTTAAGATTTTGTAATAGAAGTTAAACACATTGTAGCTTGTGTAGGTATCCGAGATTTGGTAAAAAAGCATCTTAGAAATTTTTCGAGGACAGTAAACTCTTGATATAATGGTCTGATTTATTTGAAAGTGCAAAACTTAAAAGAGTTAAATTGCAACATCTTCGATAAGGGCATAGAAGGCCCATTTGATCACAATAGCTGAATTGTGCCCCCTTTTTAGTAAATTCATAAAAGATAGATAAAGATCAAGAAATTTACAGAATAATTTGAGAGAGTGGAAACATGAACTTAACAAAACGATTCTCCAAAAGAGATTTTTTGCTAAGCCCATGAAGGTATTTTAATCCCAAGGGGCCATTCAGAAATTAATTACGTCCCTCTTATTAACCATTATTTAAAGTTTAGATATTCATCTTTGTGTGAATCTTTACTGTCCTCAAAATTATTTGTATTCATTTTCCAGATCAAGTCAGAATCAAAATGAATGTTCTATGTATCTATTCCATGTGTATATCTACTGTTGGACGCCATCTTGAAGGCTATGATATTATTAGTGTGTTGTACAGTGATATCACAGTGAAATCTTTTGGATTCACCAGTTAATATATCTATTATATCAAAGAATGCTAAAATATTTTCAGTGGATGCTCTTGAAAGGATTGTGATCCATAGAAATTAAGTTTTACTATCTGACTATGAATGCTTAAAGCAGAGATTATTGTAAGCTACAGGGAAAGAAGGGACATTTGAGAGCAGCCTAGAACTATGTTTTGTTTATATCTATTAAATTGGGTAAAGATGTTGCACCTGTACCAATGTCCAAATAAGTTGTATTTAATCTATTTAATATTTATTCATTTAATCTAAACGGCTGTATAAACGTGTGGCTAGTACGTTTTCTACTGTGTATAACAATAACCTAGCAACAATATGCAAATTGACTAACTACCTGGAATTATTTCTGCGTAAAAACTGCGTATAATCAATTTAAATGTATTTTCTATGTCACTTTTGGTTATTTTAATCATAGCAGCATGCATTCGATTAAGAACCTTCAAAAAGAGTTGGTCTAAGACGATTTATATTTGACAAATGCATTTCTTACCCCACCCACATATTTGTGTGTTTACACGGGACCTGCACAGGTTTACAACATGACAACATCGTGCATCGTATCCAGCACATTTCAAGCTTTAAAATGATATATATCAGCATTGGTACGGGGTCGGATGCATCTAATTTTCATCTAATGGACTATGTTGTAGGATATAGGGGGGGGGGGATTTGCAAGTGTAGTGTTAAACTGTGTCTTGTATGTAGGCTATGTGTCAAGATATAGAGTGAATGTGTTTTACTAAATTCCAAATAAGATGTATTTCATCTGTAAACGGTTATACAGACGTTTCAAAGAACATCAATGAGAATATTTGTTTGTGTGGCTAAGTATATTACTGTTAATTAAACACCTCATCCACCACATACAAATTGACGAGATATCTGAGCATTATTTCTGCGTATAATTGATTGAAATGTATTTTGTGTATCTCTTCTGGTTTACTCCAGAGTAATTTGATGAATTCGAATGAGTACATTACTACGTGATTGGGTTTAAGACGATTTCTATTTGAAAATTGTATTTCAAGTAATTTATATGTTATCTTACCCCACCCACATATTTGTGTGTTTACCCAGGACCCGCGTGGGTTTACAACTTTACAACATCGTGCATCGCATATAGCACATTTCAAGCTTTAAAATGGTATATAACAACATTGGTACATCGATGCTTAGGGGTGAAACGATGTCCTTAAAAAGCCCTCTTTTTTTCAAAGAATTAGACGGACTATGTTGTAAGAATCAGGGAAAGAGGGGTCATTTTCAAGAGAATCCTAGAACTGTGTCTTGTTTAAATCTGTTCAAATATCTGGTAGAGATGTTTTACTAAGACCGGAATAAGTTGTATTCAATCTAAAAACGGTTGTGCAAACGTTTCATTGAACAATAATGTGAATATTTGTTTGTGTGGCTAAGTATTTTACTGTGCATAAATTACCCCACCCACCATATGCAAATTGACGAGATATATGAGCATTATTTCTGCGTAAAATTGATTGAAATGTCTTTTGTATATCGCTTCTGGTTTATTTGATTTTGGTTTTGTGAATTGGAAAGAGTACATTCCTAAGTTATTGGGTTAAAGACGATTTCTATTTGACAAATGCATTTCAAATAATTTATGTGTTGTCTTACCCCACCCACACATTTGTGAGTTTACACGGGAGCTGCACAGGTTTACAACTTGACAACATCGTGCATCGTATCCAGCATATTTCAAGCTTTAAAATGGTATATAACAACCTTGGTACCTAGGGGGGTGCAGCGAACTCCTTAAATAGCCCCCTTATTTGATTTCATCAGACGGACTAACAATAAAGCACAGAAAATCATGTTACCAGCTTTTTCTTCTTTTGTCCCATTGTTTTTACCAAGCATTATTTAACCCTTTCCCAAACAAGACCTGGTTTGACGTCCCTAATAGAAAAGGTCTTAAGAAAACATTGAAACAAAAGAAGAAACTGCTGATAACCAGCAGTTTCTCCTTTAGTCTCAATATTTTCTGTGCCATATTTTACACAAATCCTATCTTTGATAACGTCCCTTTTGTCTTTTGTGGTAGTTTTTGAAGTGGATCACCCTAAAATTTTGTTGTTTGGGAAAGGTTTAAATGATACTTACATAAGACAACAGCCAGATTCAGAAACTCACTAAATATACAGCTTTCTGGTGGCTTGGTACCTGTGTCACTGTAATAAGAAAACATTGTGAAAAGAGCACAAATGATTGAACATTTCACCAATCATCATGTTGAAAATTAGTCCTTCACAATTTTACATTAACCCAAATTACCAGATGGAAAAATTTGGGCTGTTCCAATTTGGAAGTTGTTGCAGAAGACAATTTAATGTTGATTAAATTTTGAAAATCTTTCCATTTTGGATTAGAAAACATTGTGGTAAATGAAGAAATTGCTTGTCACAAGCAATTTCTTCATTTTCCCCAATGTTTTCCCAAGCCTTTCTTGTGAGGGAGTCAAGGCGTCACTGTGTGGTAATGGATTAATTCACTTGGTTTCAAAATGATGATCCTGACAAAAGAGATTTTGTGCATGAAATGAAGAAACTTCTGATTACCAGCATTATGCAATCATGTACAAATTTTCAGTCCTTCCAAACATTTATATTTTGTCATTTTCACCCAGCACTGCCAGATAAAACTTGGACTTAGGCAAGATTTGATTTAAGAGAAGATTGATTGATTGGGGTTTAACCCCTCTTTGAACTTTAATGGCCAAATCTTGTCAGCTGGAGCTGTGGAGCACAGAAGAATGAATTCCTGGTATCTCTCTGACCAGTTCTACCACAATATCCAAGCCAAGCTTCCAGTGTGTCTTTCACATAAATGATTAACACCCATTGGTGAGAGACAACAACTTTTGTCAATGTCAGAATGAATATTGCCTGTACGAAAACTTACGCCCGTAAAAGAGGTGGAAATATGGTAGAATTATGAGGCCGATTCCGCCTCATTTTCCGCTTGTTAGCTTGTTTAACGAAATAGAAGAATGAGGCAGAAACCAAGCAGAATTTAGAGGTGTAACAAGAGTTGTCCGCGGACAACGTAGCTCGCCTATACGGGAGTTTGTCACAACAACAGCATTTTTTTTAAAAGTAGGTCAAACTCAAAGGTCAAGGTCACAAGGTCAAGGGTAATGGTCCCAAATGAAAGGTCTTGTCGAGATGTATCTATGTATGAAATATCAAGGCTGTATCTCTAATAGTGTCTGAGATATAGGCCAGGTTAAAGTTTTTCAAAAGTAGGTCAAACTCCAAGGTCAAGGTCACTAGGTCAAAGGGCATGGTCTCAAATGAAAGGTCTTGTCGAGATGTATCTATGTATGAAATATCAAGGCTGTATCTCTAATAGTGCCTGAGATATAGGCCAGGTTAAAGTTTTTTAAAAGTAGGTCAAACTCCAAGGTCAAGGTCACTAGGTCAAAGGTCATGGTCTCAAATGAAAGGTCTTGTCGAGATGTATCTATGTATGAAATATCAAGGCTGTATCTCTAATAGTGCCTGAGATATAGACCAGGTTAAAGTTGTTCAAATGAAGACGTGACGGGACGCGACGCCGACACTAGGGCTGTGACATTAGCTCCCCGGACATAAAGTCCCGGCTCGCTAAAAAGTTAATTAAGCGGAATTTTTAGAGGCGGAATATGCAAATAAAGTAGAAATTTTTTTACAGAAATAGGCCTTGGGATCAGAATTTGAACTCAAGACACCTAGAATAGACTGATAACTCTTGCCCTGAAAACACATCTTTCTGGCCCTTCAAATTGTTCCCCTTGAATTTAGCCAGGCTTACCTAATATATGGGAAGTAAGGGGCCACATCATCTTCAACAATGGCTATAATATAAGTCACAACAAAAGTTCCAGCAGATAGGACCACAAGTAGAATGGGCAGATAACTCATGCCCTGAAAACACATCTTTCTGGATCTTCTAGTTGTCTCCCCTGAAAATATTGAAAGTTTCAGTTAAAGATGTTTTCTCATCCATTTTTGGAGGTCATAATCTTTAAAGTTAACTATCCATAAATAAGATATTGCCCTTTTTTTTCTGTGTGCAAAATTTTAGTTTCATCTGACCTGTAGCAGCTTGGATAACGATGGATATAAAACTCATACGAAACTGGTAGGTAAATATTTGTGGACCTGATTATTATATTTGATCATAATTTTTTACTGTTAGATGATAATCAATCTATGTCATTTTCAGTATGAATTGTATCTAATGTGCTCTGAAGTCTATAATTGGTCTCATATAATGCTAAAAGCCAATTAATTTGTGGTTAATGTTTTGTTTAGAACGGGAATTTGGGACAGGGAATGACATTGCATCTTTAAAGTTTTACTTTTAGTCAAAGGTGACACAGTCCACAGAAGTTATGTAGAAAAATATAATTTTGTCAGTGACCAGAATAATTTTCATGTTCATTCTTAAAGTTCTTCAAATGATTATTTTCCCCAGCTGTCTAGATATTGAATAATCTAATTTATTGTGCTTTTGAAATGGCATTTTAATGGAGTAATTGAAGCCCAGCATAATTAGTTCAAAAGCTAGCAAAACGTACAAAAGTTTGAAAACAATTTAGAAATCAGGCCAGAATGCATATTGTAACTGTTAGTGTAATGCGATATTTCAAAGCAATTTTACAAAGCTGAAATTCATAAATAAATTTCAGAGCAACAGAATCATGAGATAAAGGGGGAGAAGGCTTTCTATTAATTTCATTTCAAATCTTAACCCTATGTTATGGGTACTCAGTGATGAAACAATTCCAATGAATTACCACAACACAGGGTCTGATGAAAGATCAATAAAATACAGTCAAATCTCTATATGTCAAACGTCCCTTAGCCGAAGTTCTCCCTACGTCGAAGTAATTTTCAAGTCCCGATTATTTTGCTCTATATTTCTATATATTTCAACCTCTATACGTCGTTTTCAATTGCACAAACTTCCTCCTTACATCGAACCCATTTCCAAGTCCAAACACTAATATTTGGACACATTCACACCTCTGTACGATGAACCTCAAAATTACATGATGACAATTGCAATCATGTCACTTTTTCACACCTTTCAATCCATCAACGCGCCCAATTAACACAGGTGTTTCCCTTTATCGAAAATTGATTTTTACCTGATTGTGAATGGTTTGGTTTATTGGGGTTTTACGCAGTTTTCAACTCGAGGGCCCAGTGCAAAACTATTGTAACTACCTATTTTTGAGAAATTCACTTTTTTGCATTTTCTGAATCTTAAAGAAGGAATACATCATATGTTCTAATATCGGGTTTCAATTCTGTATAATTAAAAAGATATTTAGAATTTTAAAAATATTGTATCTCAATTGAAAGAAATTTGTTAGTGCAAAACTATTGTAACTCAACTGTTTTTCAACTTTACTTCCACTCCAGCATCTAAAATTATTGACCAATCGAGACACAACTTGGATATAATGTTGGGGACCATAAGATCTGGAATGAGTTTGATTTTCAGTCTGATCGAAACAAGAAGTCATGAGTTATGTGCCCTTTACTTTGAGAAATGGCCTCTTTTGACAGTTACTGCTATGGTCATATCGCGGTTGCTGAAGCACCTAACCATGGATTCTTGTCGTTTCACATACCAGTACTACCACAACACCCGTACCGAGCCTCCAGCTGCCCAAACATAAGTTCAGGATATCAAACTATTGATGGGTGACATTTTTGTCAGAAAGGGTATCGAACCCGGGACATCTCGAATGAGAGGCAGATTCGCTACCTACTGCGCCAAGGCCGCGGCTAATTGTGTTTGATTGTTTGTATTGCCATTTAGGACGTCAAAATTGGGTGATTTAATGATTTTGAAATCATGAATAGCCCAACGATTATGAATCATGAATCGTTACATTTGTAATTCACAATGACACCAGAATCATCTAACGCTTATTCAACACAGGACTTGTGTGTGTGTGTGGGGGGGGGGGGGGGGGTTGGGGGCAGCAATTCCGACCGACATGGCGTGCCCATAAAAGCGATGATGGTCGCTTGTCTCCAAAACATCTCTTCGTCGAACATTCTATACGTCGAAGTTTTCTTGTAGGTCCCACGAAGTTTGACATAGAGAGATTTGACTGTATTGCAGTTCGAAAAGCCATCACCCCCTCTTATCTGTACATCAGAAACTTACTTTGTACATTGGTTTGTGTCTCCTTTATTCTCATTCTTTATTCCAAATTCAAGATTTTGTACCATGTCAAGACAACACTTACAAATGATTTCGCACACTCAAAGTGTGGTTAAATTTATATCCCCTATCAATGATAATTTGATAAGATGTGCAGCTGATTTTGAACTGTTCACTTATCTACTATGAATGAATTAGTCATTAGTCATGCAGGGTGACATTATTAACTCTTTCGCAAACAGCAGATTTAGGGTGATCCTTTTTACCCTTTCCCAAACAAGACCACATTATCAATGGTCATATGATTATCTTTTTTGTAATTACTTGTAACAACAAACCTGATTCGCACACTGTTTTCTCGTGCAATCAGACTTCTTACACAATTTACACAAAAATGTGGTCATAAGATCGTTGATAATACGGCCTCCTGGTTTTCATGTCCGTAGTTGGACAAACTTTGGAAAACATTTAGACAAAAGAAAAACCTGCTGATAATACCAGCAGTTTCTCCTTTTGTCTCAGTGTTTTCTATGCTATATTATTCACAAAGTGCGCCTTGGGCATTACGCAACATCCATTTAGTTATAGCAGCTTTGGAACACCCTAAAATTTTGTCATTTGGGAATGGTTTAACTCATACCCAAACAGGGCAAGTTTAGGGTGGTCTAATTCAAAAGCTGCTGCAGACGACCAATTTGATGTTAATGAAAATATACTTTGTGTACAATTTAGCAAAGAAAATATTGAGGCAAAAGGAGAAAATGCTGGTTATCAGCAGTTTCTTCTTTTGTCCCAATGTTTTCCCAAGCTTTTTCGATAAGGGACATCAAAACCCAGTCTTGTTTGGGAATGGTTTAAACCCTGCTCCAGACTGACTGAAGGATCGGTGTTGATACAAGTTCAGATTTGTGTATAATACAACCAAGGAAATGGTTAGGCAAAAGTAAAAATGCTAATTATCAACATTTACTTCTTTTGTCTCAATGTTTTCCCAAGCCCTTTTAACTTTAATATGCCAAAAACAGCTTTTGTTTATGAAAGGGTTAATAAATGATTGAGATGATCTAACATCCTTATTAAATAATGGTTTACAACATTGAGTGAAAAAAGAATACTCAGCATTTCGCATACAATGTATTTATTCATACGCAAACCAGATCTTGAAAAGTACACATCTTGCGGCTGTATTTATTTTCATTGACCTCTTTATATTTGATCGATTTGTAAAACAGCTTAACATAAGAGAAAGGCTTAAGTTATTAATATTAACCTTTTCCCAAATGGTAGAAATTTGTATAGTTCCAAGTTGGATGATGCTACAGAAAACAAAATGGAAGAAGGTCAATAAATCATTTGTACAATAAAGAAAATATTAAGGCGAAAGGAGAAATACTGATTCGCAGCATTGTCTTTTTCTGTATCTGTATGAGGTAACGTCATAGACACCAATGTTGGCTTTTACACAATGGGATGAGTGTGCATGAATTTAATTAGTCCAAATGAGAGGTTGAGAGACAATTTCGGAAGATATTAACACTTTTCGCTGTTACAACACTCTCATCCAGTTTATTCCAGTCATATATGGTGCGAACAAAAAATGAGTTTCTTTAGTTCTCTGTGTTCAAGTTTATTGGTTTGAAACACTTGGTATCTATTGTTAGCTGCAAAGTTTTCAATGACATTTTTTTTTTTGCTTCAATGTTTTCTCAAGCCTTCTGTTTTACAGATTTTAAAAGTATGTCTTGTTAATGAAAGTGTTAAAGTCTTATTTAAAACTCCAAAGTACAAGTAATCAAAATAAAGGTCTAGTCTTGTGCTTACCTTTGATTTAGGCCTAATTAGTCATTTAGATAAATGCATTACCCTCTTTCACATAATCAGTGGCACAGACAAACTCCATGGTCATGTCAACAGATAGAGACTCATGTGAGACTTAATCAATGTTTGTTGGAGATCAAATAATTCAGTTTAAAAATAAACATAGACAACAGTCATATGACACGGTTCTACTTTCGGTTTCGGATTATTTGATCCGTTGTCTGGACGTCTAAGGCTATTCTGCATATTTTATGTACAATTTTCATGGCTTACCTTAGTTGGAAACAGACTTATCAAAGCTGCGTCCCATGATTTTATTTTTGTTTTTCTGTCTTTTCATTCTGACATTTTCCTGAAGATTTACTTAGAGTAACTTCCCTTTGTCGTTAGAATCATATTCCGTAATAAATACTATCCAAAGTTACGTCCCTTTGTAAGTTACCTGTCCAGAAGAGGGCGCTACTTCAAAAAGAAATAACAAGAATGTGAATAACCCTTACAGAAAATGTGGTATAAAAGTATTTTAACGATAGGAATCTTGGCCGCCCTGGTCAAATATGGTAAATATATCTTCTATGACATAACATGAACCCCACCTGAGTTGCGATTCTTGTGTGAACACCTGTAATTACAGGTGTGTTGTTTTCAAAAACACGGAAGTCGGCCATACTTATTGTTATGAAAACTGTGTCATGTATGACTCAAAATCGAAATAATAGTCATTGATGAAAGATCTTAACAAAATCACCCAAACCCTGGCCTGAAGAATTAACAACACTATTCCAATCAATTTTACCTGTAATTAAGATAAAAACATCTGTGTTTTTATCATCTTATATTATCAATATCGCCCTTAATCCGAGTCTTCTCTGACGTAAATACGCTCTTTGATATTTTTTGATTTTTCGCTATTTACATCAGAGAGAGTTGCCCGTTGAAAACAGCGGAAAGTTTGGTACAAGTAGCGAAGCTTTGTTTTTGTGTATCATATCCAATCACTCGGCAAAACACTGTAGGGTATAGATCAATAAATCATTTTCTGTCATACCTGACCAAAAATTTCATTTCAAATCGGCCTGCTGGAAGCGTATAACCTTTCGAAACTCAACAACCCCCTATTTCCACTCCATTTCGTCGCCATTGTTATTGCAGATCACGTGACCAGGTCTCGTTCAAAAATAGAACGGAATTTACCGCCACGTGACTATCACGTGACCGCCTTTGATTACGAATTTTTCTCAAGTCACGTGACCGCCTTTGTTCAGAAATTATGGAGTGTTCTTGTTGCGGAAATTAATTTATGTCGATCTGTTCAGCTTGCAACTTGAATGGTATTGCTTTTCCTGAGAAATTCCGTTTATTTCGTTCTCCATGCTCATAAGTTATGGAATTGACCCAACATAGTAGCAAACATTATTGGTGCGAATACTAGCTTTAAAACGTTTGCCGGACGTTTCTGATATATTTCATTTATTTATTTATTCATGTTATCAGTTTTTTTAAACTCGTTATTGTTATATTATTTCAGAAGGGCCGTCAATTTGAAAAATAAAATAATCTTACTTTTTTTTTCTTTCAAATTCTACCGTTACGTCATAATCTGGGAAAACCCGCATTCCATGTGCGAGATTTCGCGTTGATCACGTGGTTTTAAATGGAAGGTCATGGTAAACAAAGGCTGCTCAGGTGAGGGTTGTTGCAAAACATTGCCTATAAACCTTTTGGAAATACTTTTTGGTCGTAATTTTTTCAGCAGCCATGACAATAAATGGTTCATTGATCGATATCATCAGGCCTTTTACGGATAGCGTTTAAGATCGGACGGTGAACGATGCGCAACATCGAGTTGCGAACTTCTTGATTTTTTCAATATGCAACTCGCTCGGACGTAAATAGCGAAAAATCAAAAAATATCAAAGAGCGTATTTACGTCAGAGAAGACTCGGATTATATCGCCCTTTTTTTAACCAAATCATCATTCATTCATCATCATCATCTTTTATTTCTTAACTTTCTTATCCTTTTAATTTGGCACAGACGCGCACGCAGCTGCTCAAAGTTACCCGCCAGGGTATGAAGCAGTATACAAAGATAGATAGAGAAAGTGGCTATGGTACGGGTTGGTATCCCTAGCCTATGGGGGCCAGAGATACTACCAATATCCCTAGCTATTACCTCCTGTGCAGGTTTTGCTAGAGATACCATGATAGATAGAGATGGTGTGGTGTCCGTGGTCAAGAGGTAGAGCGTCGGCTTCATGATAAAGAGGTTACGAGTGCGATCCCCAGTAGCGTAGGTTGTTCTTAGCACCTCATTGTCCCACACATTCGGCATGAGCAATGGTGTTTTCCAGCAAGCAGAATCGCGAGGGATTGAAATATGTTGTAAAAACTTGCTTCCCAATCGCTGTGAAATAAATACATTCAAAGTTACATCTGAAGCAGAGCTTCAGATTTACAGTGGGCCCGGGCCATTTGACACACTATTTGCAAATATGGCCCATCACTTTTCAACTCCAGGGGCCAAGCGGCCCAAGCTTTTACACTTTTTTTATATCACTATGTTTATTTTCATTGCTATGGCCCATCATTTCCAAAAATGACCCATCAATTTCCCTGCCATGGGTCATTTCGACCCACAACTCTTCAAATAAATCTGAAGCTCTGCTGAAGGAAGGAACATCTGATGATACAGGCCCCTGAGGACTAGCTAGCTACACAGGTCAAACAACTTCTGATCTAACATACAGGTTGACTTATTGTGCCATTTCAGGGTCCAAAAAATTTCAAAATCGACATTCGTCCTGCATCCAGGGTGAAAGTTTTCAGGCATATGCCTGAAGTTCAGGTTTTTGAGTACCAGGTATCCCAAAATGCCCCATTTTCTCGATTTTTACTATATAAATACAGACTTTCCAGGTTTTCAGGTTTTTGAAAATTTTGTACTTTCACCCATGACTCCTGCAGGACGAGTGATTGATCATTCAGAAAGTTCACTGGTCCTGGTCTTGTCTTTACTCATCCTACCAACACTACAGGTTCAATTCTGGATGAGGTTTAAATATAGATAGGGATTCCAGATTTTGTCACTATATTTCAAGGGGGAGCATCATGCATGTGTCATCGGTATTCCAGCGCTATCTGTGGGTGTGGTGCTGATGGTCGGCCCGGGTGTGGAAAATCTTAACAATCGTTGCTTTTCACCTAAAAACTCGTAACTGCAGCTTGGTTTAAGCTGCAGTTTTGAGTTATTTTTTGAAAAGGGAGTGGGACTCGATATTCATTTATCGTCGCTTTTCAACGAAAACCTTGTAACTGTAGCTTGGTTTAAGCTGCAGTTACATGGTTTTTGTTGTAAAGAGAAGCAATATTCATTTATATTATTATATGAGCCGCGACGCGAGAAAATCGGTCTTCGGGAGTTTTGACCAGATCCGAAACAAATGAGGCTGTACAGCCGCAGAAAGTGATTAGAGTCACAAAATTTCGTACATGGGAAGCAGAAGAACTAAACTTTCTCACCAGCGAAAACACAGACGCTGATCAGATTCGTGGTTACCACGAAGTTGATGTGCGTCTTTGTTTTCGCTTATGCTAAATTCCGCTTTTTTCGCGTCGCGGCTCATATATTTATCACTGTATTTCAGGGGAGAGCATCATGTGCCACAGATGTTTCAGCGCTATGGGAGGGTGTGGTGCTGATGGAGTAGTGTGGAGAATGTTTCCGTGGAGAGATTGTGGCTCATCCAGGTTCTGTGTGAAGGTTGTGTCTTATGAACGAGGTAATTATCTAACTTCTGATTACGGACATCTGGAAAAAGGTTTCTTATGGCATTTGAATCAATCTGATCTGATCCTGCGGCTAGTTTCATCAGTTCATAACATTTAAGATGTATTTTTGTCTTACAACCCTTAGCCCAGATTTCCGCGTTCCGCTTTCATTTGCGGAACAAAATCGGAGATTCTGCGGAAGTCCGCAGATTTTACGCAAATTCTCCGAAAAGTAGCTTCCGCATTATGCGGAAGAAAAAAAATATGTGGAGAAAATGCGGAATAATGTCACTTTGAAACTGAAAGTTTGCGGAATTCCAGACTTTGATTTTTTTACATGGAGAAAATGCGGAAAAATGGCACTTCGATTTGTTTTCTGCTGAAAATTGTACTAATAATATTTCTGAATGCAGAAAATTCATACTTTAACTTTTGATTCATTTAAAAAAATAAAATATGAACACACGTAAAATGAAACTTTGTTCACTAATAACAGTTATTTACAATTCATAAACCAATGCTAAACAAATTATTTTGAATAAGGCCCATCGGCTTTAGGAGGAGATGTCGTTTAAAGTTTATTTCTATGTTTTGTTCTGGTGGCCATCTTGTTCAACGGAGCGGAACGATTTTAGCTAGTTTGGTAAAGGTCAATGAGGCAAACATTCTTGTGAAATAATTATTGATTGGCCAATTGGCTTCAGAGGAAATGTTGTTTAAAGGATATTTCTATTTTTAGTTCTGGCAGCCATCTTGTTCAACAGAGCAAAACGATTTTTTGCTATTTTGGTATAGGCCAACGAGGGGAACATTCCTGTGAAATTATTTTTTAATTTGGCCAATTGGCTTAGGAGATGTAGTTTAAAGAGTTTTCTATTTTTAGCTCTGGCAGCCATCTTGTTCAATGGAGCAGAACAATTTAGCTATTTTGGTAGAGGGCAGTGAGGGAAACATTCCTGTGAAGTTTCATGAAAATCTGACCAGGGGTTAATAGGAGGAGATGTCATTTAACTTTACAAGTTGACGTCACGGACGACCCACATGAGACAATGAGCTAAAACATGATAGTGATCACTGTGAAAGACAGGGCACTAAAATATGGCACTCATTCTGTTTGAATCTGAGACAAAAAATTTTTAATGTAAGCAAAATGAAAATTGCACTGACATCGATTAACCCTTTCCCACTCAATCCCTTGTTTTTACGGGTTTATAGCAGACAGCTTTTGAAAAAATTGTGGTAAAAGGAGAAATTCCACAGAATGTGCAATTTCTCCTTTACTCATAATGTTTTCTACCTCGTCAGAAAACCAGAAGCAATTTTTAACAATCCTTCAATTTGGAAAAGTTCAAAATTTGCCTGAGTGGGTTAATCCAATCATATACAGATCCTCGGCTGTCGAAGTACAAACATTGTAGATCTCCATCAGAGTATCATTTAATGAAAACTTCCAAATACAACTCTTGTTATCCCTCTTTTCGGAGTGAAATCGAAGTTATTTGACAGAACCCAAAAATCAAAGGTTCGAACTAAATTAGGGCCGAAAAGAATGAGTTTATTTTGCGGATCAGGATATATATACAAAAAAAATATAGCTACTAATGCACTGTCGTTTGGTCGACAAAAGGTCGATAGCAAGATAACAAATGAACTGAATGGTCAAAGAATAGAATCTCGTGAATGATATTTAATCTTTTATTTAAAATTAAAAGACCGGAACTTTGCGTTTGTAAAGAATGCGTTGGCAAAAGTGCCGTATATTAAACTAACTGAAATCTCGCGAGACTTGAAGCGGAAGGCGGGCTGTTCAAATAATGGTCAAATAATCAACAAATATCGCTATGTTTTGCTGAATTTTTGAAGATTTACGGCAATAAAAGATGTTAGATCTACAGACAAAGGATCGAAAGAGGTAAACCATCATCCTAACAAAGAAAGTGAAATAAGTTTTGAGTTTATTTCTGTAAAATCCTTTAGAAACGACATGGATTTTTTAGAAAATCAACAATAGATTTCCTGTTTTTTGACGTCTAAGCTTCAGAAACGGCGAAATCAAAATAAAAGAATGACACCCTGTATTAGATCTAGTTTCAGACGGTTGTTTAAGACGGTGCCGAACCTAATTATCAGAACATTCGAATTGAATGAAATAACTTGTCAACTTCAAAAAAAATTCAAGGGAGATCACTTTAACAGTTTGATTTTGCTTCCATTTTCAAATTTGTGTTTTTACTCATTCTGGATTTTATGGAGTGTTTTCTAAGTCTCACATGGAAGTGTCATGTAAATCTTTTGTGTTGCAAACAGGAATGATTCATTGATTGATTGTTAGCCGTAATTTTTGACAGATTTCAGTTTTCACGGAGAATTTATGTGAGTGCTTTGAGGTAAACAAAGCGTTTTCAGGGTAAATAATTAGGAGAACTCTTGACCCAATGCTAGTAGATCTACCAATTCAAGACTTGGCAATATGAAAAATCTGGCTAGTTTATGAAACCATGGAATGATCTCTCATTTTTTTAGAATCAGTCGGCATGATGACGTCATAGCCTCACTTTCATTTTTTCATGAAGGGTACTTCTTTATTTTTTATCGTTACGGCATACCATTTTTGAGGCAGAATATTTTCAAAAATCCATCGTTAAAATTCATAAACAAAACTCTTCCTTTAAAGAATGTGATTAAAACTTTCTTACTACCAACGCATTTTTAATAATCAGGCGTAGTTGTCGAGATATTAATGCTGAAACTACAGAAAGTTGTTAAAGACCGAAGCTTTCACCTCCACCGAATGAGTGCAGGACCGCACTTTTGACAGACTGATGACGTTTTTAATTGGCTTCAAGGGATTGTGCCAGCTAACCGAATCAATATGCTTAACCCTTTCCCAAACAAGACCTGGTTTTGACGTCCTCAATAGAATAGGCTTGGGAAAACATTGAGACAAAAGAAGAAACTGCTGATAACCAGCAGTTTCTCCTTTTGTCTCAATATTTTCTGTGTCATATTTTACACAAATCCTATCTTTAATAACAACTATTTCGTCATTTGTGGCAGTTTTTCAAATGGATCACCCTAAATTTTTTCGTTTGGGAAAGGGTTAAAGGGACGTATTATGTTATCGCCATGGTCGTCCGTCTGTCTGTCTGGATTTTCTTGTGCGGCTTACGCGTAACTCCTACAGTTTTACACAGATTCACTTCAAACTTACCACAATGAACCTCTATGATGGTGTTAGGCGACTGTGGCCTTTAAAATTTGAATATCTTTGATGGTTCTAAAATTATCTCCCCTTTACTTCGAAAAAATGTGTGCGGCTTCAGGCGTATATGCCACGCCCAGCGTTGCTCTTGTTCAGACTTTCCGGTCTGAGCCTGATTTATAAGTCACAGGGGCACACTTATTCTTGACAAGAGGACCGGTTTCATATCTGATGCCTGAATCTACAATATTTCTGCATTGATGCAGAAAATTCCTCCGCATGGATGCGAAGAACATCTCCGCATCTATGCGGAGAACACCTCCGCATCTATGCGGAGAAAATCTCCGCATAGATGCGGAGAAAATCTCAGTGCTCTCAATAAGGACCAATTTCAGGAAGTCTTGGACTTCCATGTCCAAATTTCAGGAATTTTTCCAGAAAATCAGGAATTTTTCAGCGCGTTTTCGAGATTTCGAAGTTTTATGAAATAATGAAGGAAAAGAAGAAATAGTTAAATACAAACATATCTCTTCCTTTTTTCAATATGACTTATATTGTTTGCTCCAAGTTGCAACTCTTCTCCTTGTGGCAATCCAGTTCAAGCTTGACCAGTCTTAATTTGTCATCTTGGCAGTCTGATTTTAACCCTTTTATATAGTTACTTCATAATAACTGCAAGATATGACCTTAACCCATCACCACACAATGACTCTTTTTGACTCCCCACAAAATAATGACCATGGAAAACATGGTGGAAAATGAAGAAATTGCTTGTGACAAGCAATTTCTTCATTTTCCACTAAGTTTTTCATCCAAAAAGAACCAAAAATTGAAATTTTCATTTATCTGCAGGATCTTTCAATTTGGACCACCCTAAAATTCTGTTGTTTGGTAATGGGTTAAGATAATCATATGAAATGTTGATATACATAGATTGGTGCATATTCACTGAATAGATAATTGAGGAAAGGGTTTCTTTGTTATGAACTGGCGAGAATCTGACCTAAAAAAGTGTATGACGTGGCGTGACGTCACACAGGCTGTCTGGAATGTAGAACAAAATCCCAGTCAAATTTATGAACTAAAAATAGATCAACAGCTGATTAATCATATTACAGTTTTTAAATCTCGTGGATAGTTAAAGGTTTGAGTTAATTGAACAACCATTTTGTTTTAGAATTCGTGTTTATTTCTGACACTGTAGATGAAACAGGACAAAAGTTTTGAGTGACTTTCTTTGTCAATGGATATAAAACACTTTGAGGGTAAATAATGCACATTTCTTTATTTGATTTAAATACGATTTTTGACATGGACTTAGGTTCTACTGACAAACAAAGAATCTGCATAAATTAACATAATGAGAATGAGAATTTGTATATAGAACGTAGCCGACGATTTGTTTAGAAATTTGCGACTAGTAAAAATATTGGTGAATGAGAAAATATAAAGATCTGTATTCAGTGCTTTCCTTCAATATTTTCGAAACTAATTTGTTGAAGTCAAATAAAAAGTTTATGAAATTCAAAATATACATATTGGCGCCCTCTGTGGCGAATTTGTTTGATAAAATTAGGCTATAGCTTCACGGCAAATTGTGCAAAGAAGTCTGTTTTTGGATTCATTAGTTTCAAGCCACGAAAACATGGCAAACCATCTTTCTTGTACTGATTTGTGATACCGATTTTCAGATTTTGTTTTCTCAGGCGATTTGTGCGTTTTTTTTTTTTTTTTTTGTTTTTTTTTGGTTTTTTTTAGGTGATTTTGAAACAGACGGATGTTTCCGTTATGACAGCGACATCGTAGGATGAATTAGAAAAGAAACGAGATCTAGCCAAAATCAAAATGCACTGCATGATTCTTTCCAATGAGCGTCGATACCATAAATCATGGGGCTTAGAAAGTTTAGAATGAATTAATTGCAGTTACTCGTTTATTTCGTCTCCTTTAATCACAAATGTTTGGAAAATAACAACATTCCTCGATCTTTGATTGCATGCCTAATTAATCAAAATTGTCAGTTAATGTGATGCACCTGAAGTATATTTAAAGACGGTTGATTACTTACCGAATTCATAACTGTCAAAGCAATTAAACGATTACGCCAATCATAACATAAATGGATACACACTCGACTGATTACACCGGTATATGCCTTGTGTATTTGTCACTTCTAGGGACCATAAACGCCTCCCGGCAATGTTCTCGACACGCTTATCGGGTGCTTTAACTGGGTGATTATCGATTTTTACCCTTTACAATTTTTTTTACAGACGTCCGGGTTTAAATTTTTGGCAGTCAGCAAAATTTTTGGGACGTCTGCGAGACGCCCAACTTCAAAATTCCGGACGTTTTTTCGCGAAAATCGGACGTAATATACGTCGACGTCCGCTTATTGAGAGCACTGAATCTACGCATCTATGCGTAGTAAATGCGGAAAAAAATTCCGTATTGCATGCGGAATTGTCCGAATACTCCGATTTCCGCAAAAGTTCCGCTTCCATAAAAATTCCGCATTTTGAATGCGGACTTCCGCGTCCGAATACTCCGCATTTCTTCCGCATTTTTTGCGGAAATATTTTGCGGAGAAAATGCGGATTTCCGCCTTTTTTGCGGAAATCTGGGCTAAGGGAAATGACTTACGACATGTTTAGGAGAAGAATCATGTATCACTAATCATTGAACACCTAGGTTACATAATGCGATTGTTTTGAAGGGTTTCGTAACTCATCGGAAAGACAAAATTATGTCTTAAATATTTTGATGAATTTGTAACAATTAATCTATCAGGGACCAAAGGGGCATTCCTTAGAGTGAGATTTCTTGAGATATCTTTAGATTTCTTGAGATGTTTAAAGATAAAGCATTTTGTAGAGCTACATTTTATGATGCTGCATTAATGAGGCGCCATTACCATATCCTTATTGAGGAACCCCTCCGTCTGAACTCTGTAGAAACAATTTAAGAGAGAATAATTGACCAAGTTGTTCTAAATGCTCCAAAGTACCATGGCAATGCTCCATACTTCATACAAATGATGTCATCATGATGTCATTTGTATGGAGCATTTGGAGCATCTAGGTCAGAATCTCAGTTCTAAAAAATGCTTTACAAAAAAAAAACATCTTAAGAAATATTTAAAAATCTCGCTCTAAAGAATGTACCTCAGGTACCTACAGCCAAGGCATTCTAAATTTCTTATTTCAAATCCAAACCCTACGTCGATGAGACAATTCCAATGAGTACTCACAACTTTAGAGTTTGATGATCAATTAATGACATATTTTTGCATTTTGAAAACCCATTAGCCCCTCTTATCAGTAGATATGTAAAAAAAACAAAATGTTCTTTGTATCAATGCAGGAGAAGCCAAGATAATCCGTGAATGCGAGAGTGAGCTGATGAAGTCCGCCTACCACCGTCTACGAATGCCTGTGCTCCGTCGTCACGGCTACTGCGTACCCGCGAGAAAGAACGACTTCTGGAACCCGACACAGACTCAGGACCCGAACATGGAATACTGCTTCTGTAATGACTGGAATGGATGTAACTCTGCGCCGACGATTTTTTTGAGGATTTATCCAGTTCTCTCCCTTTGTACAGCAATTTTATTCACTGTAAAACAGTTGATACTATAGTGACTATGTAATTGAAACTGTATATGAAACAATGTAAATAGACAATCTCATCTTCATCATTTATGTACATATTGTCTGTGTTTTTGCAAAACCTTGTAACTCCAGCTTATTTAAAGCTGGAGTTACAAGGTTTTGCAATAACACAGAGGATATATTATGTATGACTGGTCATGCTAAAAGGGACCTTATCCGATCTCCAAAAATCCAAATTTTGACAAACTTGTCAAACTCAGCACATGTCAACCAGATCCTGTATGCGAAAAATGAACATATAGTAAGATAAGGAAAACCTTCGGGATTTAGAAAAGTACATAAAAGTGAAAAATGTCGCCCTAGTTTAGCTGCGCGGAGTGCGCAGTCTGACTTGGATCAATATTTTTCACACTTCCTATATGGTCCCTTTTAGAGTGACGGGTCACATATTTTAGCTGGAATCTGGAAAAAGGGCCCTTTTTAGCATTTGAAAAGGAAATAAAACCAGACAAACCTGCACAAAAGTGCAAACTGATCAGCATGTTATAATTGATTGTCATAGGAAATGTAAGAGAACAACATCTATCCAGACAGACTACTTGTAAACGCTGAGCTGTGCCCATGCTGGTCTCAAAAGCTATAATGGACCCTTTCCCAGAACCCATCACACTTTCTTTTAATAAAAGACATTATGCAATAACGGTCATCATCATATTAATTCACTATTCAGACCCATATTTTTCAAGATAATACTTTCTACAAAGCAAACAATTTAGACTTAGTCCTATAACAGACTAATTCTATAGAATGGGACAAATAATGGCTTACCCTTTCCCAATCAAGCCCTGTTTTGAATGTAATGGTACCTTATAGAAAAGGTTTGGGAATGTATATGCTTTAGAAGATATTGAGGCAAAACAAGAAATTTTCGAGCATTTTCTCCTTTGTCTCAATAATTTATGTGATATAATATACACACAAATTTTATCAGAATCCATTTTGTCATTTTGAATGGAAAACTGTTAACTCAAGCTCCATTAATAGTTGTACTTAAAATATTTTTGAAATAGTAATTTCAAGTCGCAATTCATACGATGTGATTTTACAAAACATTTTCCTTTTTGATGGTAATTGTCCTCTAGAACTCATCTTTTTAACTTCATTGTACAATAATTATATCACTGCATTTTGTTACATCTGTTCAATTTTACAAAGTGATGAATGGTCTTTTTAGATGGAGAAAAAGGACCAATGAATATAAATAACTTTTGGCGTAATAACTAGTTACAAAATGAATTATAAAGTTTAAGTACAATTTGCTACTTTAGTTATTACTTGAAAAGCATACAAATTAAACCTTTTTAAACTTCTCAAAATTGAAAGCTGTTTCAGTCTACAACTGCATTTAATACAACTTGAATGCTTACGACAAAAAACCTATCAGACATGAATGCATTTTTAGGGCTGTTATAAGATTTAAAGTTTTAAAGTAAATGCATATAGCCTATGCTATGTTAGCAGAGGCAAAACTTTGACACAATAGAATACTATTTTCATTCCAAAATTGTTGAAAATTAACTTAAATTAGAATAAACAATGTGTTTCCTTTATATTTTGTAAAAATACTTCATCTGTACATTCCATACATGTGTATCATATTCCTTCTATTATTTTTGTACGATAATAAAAAAAGATAAATTTTACGTTAAGTTTGTCTCCTAATTAGTGGCCCTCTTTGAAGACTCAACATCATATTGGTTTAAAAACTTTGCGAGTAAAATGCTTTCCCTAGACGGATCTATCCAAGGATACAGGTTGACAAATCTATAATGAGCCGTGAAAGAGTCCTGATAATTATGGAAAAGCGTCCCTTACATAGCATTTTAGATTACCACATTTCCAGATCAGCCTGTGGTCAAATGCATTCCGCTCTCTTACAGTTGCTACAGCTCACGAAGGAACTAATAGAGAACAGCATGACTTCTGATTAGACTGTGCGTATGCTTTGATGTGATTTTATTGGAGTTTTACGCCGTTTTCAACTTCTATGGTCATATCGCGGCGGCTGGAGCACCTAACCGTGGGTTCCTGGTATTTCTCGCATCAGTACAGCCACAATATCCAAACCGAGCCTCCAACTGCTCTCTCACATAGATAATTTACACCCATTGGTGAGAGACAAATGACTTATCAAATGTCAGAAAGGATACTGGCTGAGCCGGGGTTCGAACTCGAGACTCATGGATTTACAGACTCCGACGTAACCGACTGAGCTATCCGGGCCTGGCTACTGTGCTTATGCACAGACTTATCTGAATCCAGGTTGACATTTTCCAGATCCTGGCTCATATATATTTCTTGAAGATACTTTTGCCTGTTTTGTATGTTCGACAAAATAGTATGGGTCCCTTTCGCAACAAGATCTGCTTTTGATGTCGCTTATAGAATAATTTGAGAAAACGTTGAGACATAAGAAGAAAATGCTGATGACAAGCGTTTTCTCCTTTCATCTCAGTATTTTCTGTGCCATATTTTACAAACATCTAATTACTTTTAACATTGTTTTGCCATCTCTGGGACATTGACCTTCAAATTGGAACAGTCTCATTATTTGACGTTTGGGAAAGAAATATAATCTATCGTTCTCATCTCGGCTTCATGGGACCTGCACCCGATTTAAATAGCGCTGAAAGTAAGGACCAAGGACAAGATCAATCTCCGCTTCCGAGGATCGACCTCTGACCAGAGCTTCTATAAGAGGGATTGAAGGCCTTTAAAAATGCAACAAACAGCTGTATCATGTAAAGTACATCACACCCTATATTGTGTGTGCTCATTCGAATCGTCTCGTCGAGACGATTCAAATGAGTACGCACAGCATAGGGTTTGTATTTCAAATGAATTTAAAATGCGTTCACTCCCACTTAGGCTATCTGTTGCTCGGGTTCTGACCTTATGGTTATCAGACTAAAGAACCCGTTACATATGATTTTGCGCCCATATCACGTTCAAAATTATAAAGCACGTGTCCCCTATTTTAAACGTGCTCCGGCCGTAATGTGGTCGTGAAATGGTGTATGTGACCAGACTTAATGCATAGTTCTTCACTGGTAAAAGAATGACATCACGGAAGGGAATCACGTGACACATTTTTTACAATACTTTTTCAATAGTTCTGTTAAAATAATTAAGGCCGGTTGAAAGGGTTGAAGCATAGAAGGCGGAAAAACATTGGGGATATGCTGAATGGAAGGATCTTTTAAACAGTTCATGATAAAGAAGTTAGGCCTATTGACGACCAACAGAAACTTTGGTTGGTCGTTGATAACTTTTTTATTATGTGTTGTTTAACCCTTTCCCAAACAAGACCTGGTTTTGACGTCCCTAATAAAAAAGGCTTGGGAAAACATTGAAACAAAAGAAGAAACTGCTGATAACCAGCAGTTTCTCCTTTTGTCTCAATATTTTCTGTGCTTTATTGTACACAAATCCAATGTTTATCAACACTATTTTTGTCATCTGGAGCAGCTTCTGAATTGGATCACCCTAAAACTCTGCCGTTTGGGAAAGGGTTAAAAGACTCACCAAATCCGGAAAATACTGGTATTTCTCCTCTCTTCTTTGCTTCAACCTTTTCCAAATTGGTCTTAGATCTATACATGTATATCAATATAATTTTAGAAAAAAAATGTTATGCAGTGTGTTTTTTCCCGTGGATTTAGAACCACAATCCGGTTTATCTGCGGTTGACATGTGGAAAGCAGTCATAGAAGGGAAGGGATAAAACATTTTAAATTTGTTAGCTGAAATAAAACCCCTATGTCGTGGATACTTATGAATTCCCTGGATGAGACAATTCCAATGAGTACCCACAACATTAGGTGTGATTGACGTATTGAAAGATGTTTTTGCATTTTGAAAAGAAATTAGGCACAACCTCTGCTTACAAGTACAAATTTGAAAATTCCTTAAAAAAGACAAAAATATAAATTTCTCAAAAACTTGAGATTTAGTTCCCTCTGTAGGTTTAGCCTATTTTGCAAAACATTCTACGGACGACCCATTAGGACAAAATTGTTTCAAATGTTGCCAAAAGAGCAATAAAAACTCCATATGTGAGGAAAAAACTGATATTACAAGTTATTGTGGTCTTAAATATGATTAAAATTCCACCGTGACACATTGATACTATTGGATAGCTAGTTGACACGTGAACGACAGTGTGTTGAATGTTGAAGAAAATTTCGATGCTTTTCAACAAAAACCTTGTAACTTCAGCTTAAGATAAGCTGCAGTTACCAGGTTTTAGTTGAAAAGCGACGATTTATTGAAATGACTCGACCCTTTCCTTGAAATGTTAAGGTGGTCCGATTTGAAATCTGCTACAGACAACAAAATAGATGTTGATACAACAGTACAATGTAGGCTCCATACTAGTACTTCCTGTATTTCTAATAGAAACGTCAAACCCAGATCTTATTCATGAAAGTGTTTAAGAAAACATGATGACATTAAAGCCTCTCTTACAACCGGTCGTACGTGCTCCTGCGTGCTGTCTGCGTCTAAAACGTACGTTAAGTCGTGCGATGCACGCACGTGCAACGTACGATTTTTGTGGACGCAACCACGACGCAGACTGCACGCAGCAAAGAATTGACCAGACAATTCTTATGAGGCGCTCTTACAACCCGTCGTGCGTCTTTATAAACCGTGCGATTTTGCAGCGTTTAAAAACGTACGATTTAAAAAAGACGCACGACGGGTTGTAAGAGAGGCTTTATTAATGATATTTATCAGTATTTTTGTCATGATCTTCATATACAAGTTGAAAAACTCCTACGAAATTTCTCGAATACATTTTACCTCTTATTAATATGTTCGACAACCTAGCATGGGTGTCTTTAAGTACAAAAATGACGCACGCAGATGTACCAAAATGATTTCATGGAAATTTCAATGTCCGGTAAGACTCGAACTTGATGATCACGTAATCATCGGGTGACGGCTAGGTATATACGAGGCGCAGTACAATGTGATACATATGCATACCTTGTAAGTTTCGGTGTAGACATGCATTTGTTTGCAATGGGACGAAGTCCATATTGTTGACTAGAGTTGGTTGAGTAACTTGAATTAATGCGTGTTTCGGAGCAAAACCCGGATTTTGCGTGTACGCCCATTCGGCATGCACTTCGCATGAATGGTAAATATGCAAGTTTAGTTTTACCTAGTCGTTTGAATGTAAACGAACTATATCGCTGCTTTTCAACAAAAACCTCGTAACTGCAGCTTTAAACAAGCTGCAGTTACGAGTTTTTTTGCTGAAAAGCGACGAAATGCCGCGTGACGCACTAAAGACCATTTATGCGCAAGTCTTACTTATCGAAATTAACGAACACCATAGACAGCGATAATTACAAGTAACTTTAAAGGTAGACTTTGACATCACAGTATCTTAAAGCGTAACCTTCCCGTTTCGGTGCATATCATATCTAAACAGATGGCGAGTTATCCATTTCGGAAATAAAACAACAACGACGACAACACCAGCAACAAAATTCCGAAGAATTTTCACACGACACATGACAGACAACTATAATACAGCATACATGTATTCTACTTAAAGATACCTTCTTGTCCATTTTGTTCAGGGCGATTTTACTTAAGAATAACTATACACTTAAAATATGGTCTTTTAGTTTTCACTGTATGAGGGGCATTCAATTAATTTTGGAACAGCTGTTGTGTTGCAATTCAATTTTAAATTTCTTCAATCCTTCGAATTATTCCTCTTTGACATCCGTATACTTCTGAAATTTTGAGATCCCTCCCTTATTTGGTGACACTCCTCAACGAAACGGGGCTATCAAATATATAGTAAATTGGGTCAATTTGGCAGCTTCTAGCTTCTCTCAGAAGTCTCTGTGGCACATTTTACTTAGTCTGCCTGACAGATCATTTCTTTGCCTTTAATTCACTACCAAGAAAGTGGTATCAATAGCACCATCAGCTAAAATCACGCACCCGTGAACACAGCCACCCTTGCAATTTGCCATCTCTTTCGGGATCTGCATGTGACACACCCCCATGAAAGGTCTCGACCGCGCAAGAAACTAGTTTCCGAGATATTCATCTCAGAAGTCTCTGTGGCATATTTTACTTAGTCTGCCTGACAGATCATTTCTTTGTCTTTAATTTACTACCGAGAAAGTGGTATCAATAGCACCATCAGCTAAAATCACGCACCCGTGAACACAGCCACCCTTGCAATTTGCCATCTCTTTCGGCATCTGCATGTGACACACCCCTATGAAAGGTTTCGACCGCGCACGAAACTAGTTTCCGAGATATTCATTAAAACACATCCTAGCAGTGCGCTGATGGTCTGTCAGTATGCAGAACCACATTTATGCATCTGCCTATTCTATAGACAGTGAATCAATGCATAAAAGTAGCGAATCCATTTTTGATGGAATTATGTTTGTATACTACAACCCGGAAGCATTTCCCGTTGTGGAGTGTCTTCATTTGCCAATAAATGCAGGCCCATAGGAACAGGGGGCTGCGGGGGCATAGCCCCCCCCCCCCCTCAATGTTGGCCAAAAATGCCAATTTTTCCGTATTTTACACTAAAACTTAGGGAAAATCCAATTTAGCCCTCCTAATATTCAGACACTTGGGCTTAAGCCCACCCAACATGACATTGCTTCCCACGGGCCTGAAATGAGCCTCTTTTGGAACACCCAGCGTACACTGGTAAATGGCACCGCCTAAAGAACATCATGACCTATACCGAAGACAAGAGAGGGTTTTCGTCAGCACGGGGAGGACAAAAAATCCACATGGGATTTAGTCAGGCAATAAGGGTTGATGAAGACCCTCTGTAGCATGTTTCTCTTTCAGAAAGTCTTGGATAAGGTTCGTCAACAGGTGGGGACCCAACGGACACAAACATGTCTGTGTTTCAACCCTTTCGTCAAAATCGTTTAACATGTCTTTGATGAAAAAACAACAACTTTATCTACTATTTTTGTACAGTGACATTGTGTCTTGTTTGATTGTGTCGGAGACTGTAGCAACATTCACTCTTGTGTTAGCTCTACTTAGGTTGCCTGGGCACGATCCAGGTCAGTTTCACCAATTCTAATATTTATTTACTTTCTAAACACTGACATACGTTCAACATAAGAAGGAAAATGTATCTTATGTTGTTCGTTATTATATGCGTGATGCTGGGGCCAGTTTCGTCAAAACATAAAAGAGTTTAAATTAAGACGTATTTTTGTCTTACCGATGACTTACGGTAACTTACTAAGTTTATGACAAGAAACGCGTATCACCAATCTATCAAGGCCTGTGTTATGCAGTTGTTTTTTAACCAATATTTAAGACCTCGGTAATTCAAAAATGCGCCATAATGTTTTGATGAAACAGGCCCCTTTCAAACCCTTTTCGACATTTAGTGTAGACAGTGTATATGACTGAACATACTTGAAATTGCAATAACTTTTGAAAGAATAATCGAATTTGTCTCAAAGTTTGACCAATTAAAAACAATGATTTGCCCCATAGATAAAAAAAGGCTCAAGTTGTTCTATAGAATCATAAGGTATGTTGAACCATTGGTACCACATGTAACTAAAAGTCCCTCTTATATTCAATTTATTTGCCTGTTCTTATTCGTTCGGCTTTAAAGTCAGCGTGATCATCGATTGTTGTCTATAATAGACTCGATGTGAGACTTCGTGTTTACATCATAAATATGTACATAGCGCGGGCGCGATAAACTACTGTCGTCCGAACATCTCGCATGTTAATCGAGAGTCACTGTCGATCACAGACTCCCTTCAAATGTCAAAATACCTACAAAACAATGAGAAATATCAAAATTTGAGTGAGGAAGGTTTTGAAAATGTAGGACTTGTTTGTTAACCAATTACTTCGTGATGACGTCTTTTGGCTCCCAACAATAAAGGGCTTGGAAAACATTGTGAAAAATGAGGAAATTGCTTGTGACAAGCAATTTCTTCATTTACCACAATGCTTTCTGACCCAAAAAGGCAACATTTACTTTAAATTGTCGTCTGCAACATCTTTGAATTTGGACGGGCATAAAAAATTCCAATCTGGTAATGGGTAAAAGGGTCAACGTCAATATCTGCTGCATGTGGGGTCCATGACATTGTTACCATGCAATAACTCTGTAATTTGTATCATTTTGATGTTTATTACCTAAACACTTTGATCATCTTGTTTTAATAAAGCTGCCAGGTTATTGTTCTAAGAGATAATTGCAATGTGTGCTGATTTTGCGACCCGAAAAAGTTCTCAAAAGAAATTATTTGTCCACTTTAAACGTAATTATTTAAACCATTTAAGAACTCTACACTTACGAATTAATTAAACAAGTTTCGCGAATTCATTGACAAAATGAAATTGGCTAAAAACGAAACTAGTGATTATTTGACGTTGTTTTATGACACCAGACATGGCGCCAAGATGGAAAACGCGGTGTTAGAATATGTAGATTAAAGTTGGGTCATTTACATGTTGAAGCAAAATAAATGTCACAATAATCATTAATGTCGCTTTGTGTGTCTCTAACATTCGTATCCTCAAATAATGTCTTGAATCATGGCAACGCCAATTTTAGACATGTGTCTTTTGTATATCTACACTTAACTGTTCTTCTAAACTGCCACATCATATAATTTTTTTATAACTCCTTGAATACTTAAGATAGGGGCTTGAACTTGTCAAAAAATGAAAGATAAACCATTTTTTAAGAAGATATCAAAATTTCTTGGAGATTCTTGAAGTGTAACATGACCAAATTGCAGATTTAAAATGGTCATTGTCACGTTAAACATTCACACCAGAAAAAATTGTAAGTACGGTATGTGACATCCCTGTGTGTCAATATATCTGCCTGACAACGAGTCATCATTGAATAGTAGCTACCTAGGAAGTTCCGAGGTGTCATTCCAGACGTCACAGCCGCCTGGATACATGTCTTCCACACTTCCGGTCGCCTGGAACTTTTGCCAAAACTTTTTACAATGCATTGTGGTTACATAGGAGCAATTCTCCGATTTGAATTGATCAAAGCATTAAATCTAAGTAATATTTGATGACCGTTAAAAACAATGTCGGCAATTCTTTACCATTGTATGATTTGATGGTTTTCAACGGAAAACAATGTATTCTATAATAAGAACACGAAAATACAGTTTGTAAACATTACTTTGTATCCACTACAGTACTAGCAACCGTGCGTCCAAAATCAGTTTATGATGTGAACAACTGATACACAATTTGTGTCTTTAGTAAAGAAATGTACAATAATAATAATTTGTATGGTGGACTGTAAGGACCATGCTCTGTGGTGCACTTTGACATGGTTTTGGCGCCACAGAACGCGTTATAAGGACAACAATAGGAAAACAACACATACACTTAACAACAATTTTGGCATATCATCACCTTTTCATGCTTTAAGTTCTTCTACGGAATACAATATGTGCTAAAAGAACCCGAAAATGCAATTTGTAAAGATATCTTTAAATCCTCTCTAGCAGCACACACGCGTCAAACATCTATTACTGACATGCTTAACCTTTTCAAAAACGACAAAATTTTAGGGTGGTCCAATTTGAAAGCTGCTGCAGACGGCATAATGCATGTTTATAAGACAGAATTTGTGGAGAAGAAAGAATGGAAAATATTGAGGCAAAAGGAGAAACTGCTGCATTATCAGCAGTGTCTTCTTTTGCCTCAATATTTCCCAAGCTATTTCCATTAGGGACGCCAAAACCAGGTATTGTTTGGGAAAGGGTTAATTGGTGCACGAGACATGTCTTCTTTTGAAAAATGAACATGTGGAATAATATTGTTTTGTACAGTGGACTCTAGGGGTCATGCTCTGTGGTGCAATTTGAAATGGTTTGAGGTCCATAAAACTCGCAATAAAGATATCAATCGGAAAGCAATCGTTACATTTAGCAGTGACATGAGTAGCATTTAAAAAAAAACGCCCACAACACTAAACAGCGTAATACCTTATTCATGTTGACGTCGCTTTCGATAAGCCCCACAGCCCGACCCATATCACTTAATGATATCCTGCCCATTTTTTTGTATTTTCTTTGCAAAATCTGCATGTCAGATCGATATTAACTAAAACTTGTATGTTGGGCAACGTAACACTTCCCATCGTGCGCCACGTGCAGAATCCATTTTGTCATTTTTGTAAGGGAAACTGTTAACTCAAGCTCTATGAATAGTTGTACTTATATTTTTAAGAATTTCAAGTTGCAATTCATATCATGTTTTAGTTTTACAAAAGTTTTGCCTATTCAATGATAATTATACTCTGGAACTCATCAATTTAACCTCATTGTACAATAACTATATTACTGAATTTTGTACAGTTTGTTCAATATCTGTACAAAGTAATGAAAGCATCAAACATCTACAAATTCAATTGTCAGTTATTTAAGCATGGAGATTAATAGACCAATGTAATTGCATTTTTGCCTTATAACTAGGTGCAAAAAAGTATAAAGTTTAAGTACAATTTGCTTTAGTATATTTAGTTTCAACCTTAAATAGCATACAAAGCTTTTTAAGCTTCTCGAAATTGAAAGCTGTTTCAGTCTACAACTGCATTTAATACAACTTGATTGTGGATGACAAACAGCCTATCAGATATGAATGCATTTTTTAGGGCTGTTTTAAGATTTACAGTTTTAAAGTAGTCTAAATGCATATATCCTATGATATGTTGGCAGAGACATTAACTTTGACACAATAGATTGAATAGAATACTGTTTTCATTCCAAAATTGTTGAAAATTACTTTAATATTTCAATAATAGTAAGCAATGTGTTTATTTTGTATTTTGTAAAAATACTTCATCTGTACATTCCATACATATGTATCATATTCCTTCTACTATTTTTGTACGATAATAAAAGAAAGATAAATTTTACGTTAAGTTTGTCTCCTTCCTATATCAGCGGCGCTCTTTGAAGACTCAACATCATATTGTTTTTTTTTTTTATAAAAAACATTGCGGTTAAGGAGGAAAATGCTTCCCCTAGACATATCTATCCATGGATACAGGTTGACAAATCTGTATTTATTGGAGATACTTTTACCTGTTTGAATCTGCTTTTGATGTCCTTTACAGATCTAATTTGGAAAGTATTAAGATAAAAGAAGAAAACGCTGATGGCCAGCGTTTTCTCCTTTCATCTCAATTTTTTCTGTGCTATATTTTACAAAAATTCAATCACTTTTAACATGGTTTTGTCATCTATTGGACATTGGCATTCAATTGGTCTAATTATTTGACGTTTGGGAAAGAAATATAATCTCTCTTTCTCATTTTGGCCTCATTGGAACTGCACCAGAACTAGCGCTGAAAGTAAGGCACAAGGAGATGATCTTTGTAACCAAGGATCAAGCTCTTACCAGAGCTCCAGATAAGGGGATTGAAAGCCTTTCAAAGTGCCATATTTTACCAAGGCCTATAGTTCATCAAACCCCAGGGTGTGGTTGCTCATTTGAATCGTCTCGTCGAGACGATTCAAATGAGTACTCACAACATAGGGTTTGTATTTCAAATATATTTAGAATGCGTTAGCTCCCACTTAGGCTATCTGTTGCTCGGGTTCTGACCTTATGGTTATCAGACTAAAGACACCGTCACATACGATTTCGCGTCCATATCACGTCCAAAATTATAAAGCACGTATCCCCTATTTTAAACGTGCTCCGGCCTTAATGTGGACGTGGAATGATGTATGTGACCAGATTTAATGCATAGTTCTTCACTGGTAAAAATATAAAATCACAGAAGGGAATCACATGTTACATTTTTATGCTCCGTGTCGAGAGATCTGGGGCATATTGTTTTACTCCTGTCTGTCTGTCTGTCTGTCTGTCCGAAAACTTAACATTTTGCATTTTCTCCAAAAGTATTCTACAAACAAAGCTGAAATTTGGCATGTAACCTTTCAATGATATCTATCTGTTCCATGCAATATGACCTTCCCCAATGTCATCTATAACCCTTATCAACCCTTAACACAAAAACTTAACTTTTTAGAAAATAGCCATTCGTGTTTCGCATACACGTCTTGTTTTACAATACTTTTTCAATAATTCTGTTAATGTAATTAAGGCCGATTGAAAGGGTTGAAACTTAGAAGGCGGAAAAAACATTAGGGATTTGCTGAATGGAAGGATCTTTTAAACAGCTCATGATAAAGAAGTGAGGCCTGTTGACGACCAACCGAAACTTTGGTTGGTCGTTGATAATTTTTTATGCTCCCCGAAAAAATTTCGGGGGAGCATATAGTCGCCACGCTGTCCGTCCGAGCGTCCGTCCGTCCGTCCACAGCCATATCTCAGCAACCCTTGGACCAAATTCAATGACACTTCACATGTGAACTCCTTGGGATAATGCCTAGGGATTTTTTTCTCCGTTTCTGAATTTGAGGCTGCGTCATGGAAAAAGGGACCTTAATGTAAAAATTAGATTTTCTCTAATTTCTCTTCATCCAATGGACAGAATTTAATGAAATTTTGTAGTTATGTGATAAATGAGATGTTCTAAACCATATTCTATAAATAATATGTGTACAAAAAATCCGTCATCGGAAAAGGGGGCTTAATGTACGATAGTTTTTATTTTGTGACAAACACTTATTCGGGGAGCATAATCCGTCTATGACGGCTCTTGTTAGCTCACCTGAGCACGAAGTGCTCAAGGTGAGCTATTGTGGTCGCTTTTTGTCCGTCGTCCGTCCGTCTGTCCGTCCGTCTGTCCGTCTGTCCACAATTTGTTGTTACCACTCTAGCATCCACAAATATTGACCAATCTTGACCAAACTTGGTCAAAACATGTATGACCATAAGATCTCGGACGAGTTCGATTTTGGGTCAGATCGGACTAGGAAGTCTGGAGTTATGTGCCCTTGAACGTCAGAAATGGCTAGTTTAGACTTTGTTACCACTCTAGCATCTACAAATATTAACCAATCTTAACCAAACTTGGTCAATACATGAATGATCATAAGTTCTTGGACGAGTTTGATTTTGGGTCAGATCGGACTAGGAAGTCTGGAGTTATGTGCCCTTGAACATCAAAAATGGCTAGTTTTGACTTTGTTACCTCTCTAGTATCTACAAATATTGACTAATCAAGACAAAACTTTGCCACAATGTTGGTAACTATAAGATCTTGGATGAGTTCGATTTTCAGTGTGATAGGAGCAGGAAGTCTGGAGTTATGTGCCCTTGAATTTGACAAAATTGCTAGTTTTGACTTTGTTACCACTCTAGCATCTACAAATATTGACCAATGAAGACAAAAATTTGCCATAATGTTAGTAACCTTAAGATCTTGGATGAGTTTGATTTTCAGTGTCATCGGAGCAGGAAGTCAGGAGTAATGTGCCCTTGAATGTCAAAAATGGCTAGTTTTGACTTTGTTACCGCTCTAGTATCTACAAATATTGACCAATCTTAACCAGACTTGGTCAAAATATGTATGACCATAAGTTCACGGATGAGTTCGATTTTGAGTCAGATCGGACTAGGAAATCCGGAGTTATATGCCCTTGGACGTCAGAAATGGCTAGTTTTGACTTTGTTACCACTCTAGCATCTACAAATATTGACCAATCAAGACAAAACTTTGCCACAATGTTGGTAACTATAAGATCTTGAATGAGTACGATTTTCAGTGTGATAGGAGCAGGAAGTCTGGAGTTATGTGCCCTTGAATTTGACAAAATTGCTGTTTCCGACTTTGTTTACACTGTAGCTTCTACATTTATTGACTAATCAAGGCAAAACTTGGCCACAATGTTGGTGATGAGTTAAATTTTCAGCTTGGTTTGGCCAGAAAAACAAGAGTTATTAACCCTTTAATTTCATAAAATTACCGTTTCGACTTTATTTCCTCTTAAATAACAAACAAATATGGACCAATCAAGACACAACTTGGTCGCAATGTTGGTGACCATAATATCTTAAATGTTTTAATTTGTCAGATTGATTGGATTAAAAAAAACAGAGTTGTGTGCCCTTGACGGTTACAAAATTGCCGTTTTCGACTTTGTTTTCATTCAAACAGCAATAAATATTAACCAATAAAAAAAACTTGGACATAATGTTGATAAGAATTTCTTTACCAGAACAGAGTTATGTGCCCTTTACCGTGACAAAATTGTTGTTTTCTTCCACTTTGTTTTGACTGTAACTGCTACAAATATTGATCATTCAAGATTATGAAAGCAGTTTTCAGCTGGATCATATAAATCTCGCATCTTAAATTATGTGCTCTTGAACTTGACAACTTTGGGACTTTCATTCTGTGTAGGTGCAGGTGAGCGATTAAGGACCATCATGGTCCTCTTGTTTATTATATGTTGTTTAAAAGACTCGCCAAATCCGGAAAATACTGGTATTTCTCCTCTCTTCTTTGCTTCAACCTTTTCCAAATTGGTCGTAGATCTATACATTAATATAATTTTAGAAAAAAAATGTTTTGCAGTGTGTTTTTCCCGTGGATTTAGAACCACAATCCGGTTTATCTGCGGTTGACATGTGGAAAGCAGTCTAAGAAGGGAAGGGATGAAACATTCTAAATTTGTTAGCTGAAATAAAACCCCTATGTTGTGGATACTTATATGAATTATCTGGATGAGACGATTCCTATGGGTACCCACAACATAAGGTGTGATAGACATATTGAAAGACTTTTTGCATTTTGAAAAGAAATTAGGCACAACCTCTGCTTACAAGTACAAATTTGGAAATCCCTGAAAAAACGACAAAAATATAAATTTCTCAAAAACTTGAGATTTAGTTCCCTCTGTAGATTAAGCCTATTTTGCGAAACATTCTACGGACGACCCATTAGGACAAAATTGTTTCAAATGTTACCAAAAGAGCAATAAAAACTCCATATTTGAGGAAAAAACTGATATTACAAGTTATTGTGGTCTTAAATATGATTAAAATACCACCATGACAGATTGATACTATTGCATAGTTGGTTGACGCGTGAACGACAGTGTGTTGAATATTCAAGAAATTTGTTTGAAATGACTTAACCCATTACCACACAGTGACTCCTTTTGACTCCTCACAAGATAATGGCTTTGGAAAACATTGTGGAAAATGTAGAAATTGTGGAAAATGAAGAAATTGCTTGTGACAAGCAATTTCTTCATTCCCACAATGTCTTCCATCCAGAAAGTCCTAAAAATTAAAAATTCCATTCACTTGAAATTGTCGTCTGCAGGATCTTTCAATTTGGACTGCCCTAAAATTTTGTCGTTTGGTAATGGGTTAAGGTACAATGCCCATAATGTGGCCATTTTAAATTCATATCTAACATACCTGAGTGGCGTCGATATGTGTCCGAACCTATTCGGGCACGGTACGTCGTAACATTCGGCGGTGGAAAGTCCAATCGCCGAATGTTTTCGACTTCGTCCGAATAATTCCGACGTCGCGCGAATCTCATCAGTGGTGGACTACCTTAATCCTTTCCAAAACGACAACATTTTAGGGTGGTCCGATTTGAAATCTGAGAAGATCTACCTATACAGGTTGTCCAATCCATGAGATATTTCTTGAATGCATTGTAGGCCTATATTTTTACCTGTTTGTAAATGTTCGAGAACCTAGCAGGGGTGTCTTTAAGTACAGATATGACGCACGTAGATGTACCAAAATAATTTCAAGGAAATGGCAATGTCCGGTAAGACTCGAACTTGATGATCACGTAATCATCGGGTGACGACTAGCTATTGACGATACTCAGTACAAAGTGATACATATATCGCTGCTTTTCAACAAAATACAAGGCGCAGTACAATGTGATACATCTAGTAAGTTTCGGTGTAGACATGCATTTGTGTGCAATCGAATAAAGTCCATATTGCTGACTAGATTAAGGGTTACGCACCGAAATGACGCACGCAGGTGTACCAAAATAATTCCAAGAAAATGTCAATGTCATATAAGATTCGAACTTGATGACCACGAAACCACCGGGTGACGGCTAGGTATATACAAGGCGCAGTACAATGTGACACATAAGCAAACATTGTAAGTTTCAATGTAGACATCCATCTGTGTGAAATCGGACGAAATCCATTGTATCAATTGACAAGAGTTGGTTGAATTAATGCTGGAGTAGAACCCGGGTTTTGCGTATATATGCCTGTTCGACATGCACTTCGCATGAATGGTAAATATGCAAGTTTAGTTTTACCTAGTCGTTTTCAAGAATGTGAACGAACTATGTCGCTGCTTTTCAACAAAAACCTCGTAACTGCAGCTTAAAACAAGCTGTAGTTACGAGGTTTTTGTTGAAAAAACGACGATATGCCGCGTGACGCACTGAAGACTATTTGGTTAGCGAAATTAACGAACACCATAGAAAGTGATAATCATCGTAAGAGTTTGGAATCGCAGTATCTGAAGTCATAAACTCTCCGTTTCGGCGCATGTAATTCAAATTATCAAAAGAGATGGAGAGACGAATTATAGACCTACATAAAAACAACAACAACGACGCCAACAACAACAACAAACTTTATTTGAGGTCAGTAAGGCAGACATATAAAGGCCTACCCCATATTCTACTTAAAGACGCATTTTTACCTAGGTATTTTTTCTTGGCGATTTTCCTCAAATTAAAATTCAGGGCCTACACTTAAAACATGGCCTGTTGTTTTTTGTGTGCTAAATGGACGTTTTCTGGCCTGTATCGGGTTAAAATTTCGAAGTATGTAAAAGCCATATCAAATCGGTTGTGTCTAGGCCTATACATAAAGTTTACGTACGCGCTGTATTCAACTTATCTATCTGGTCTAATTCTTTCGGCCTGAAAGTCGGCATGATCATCAGTTGACCCGATGGATGATAGTTCGTGTTTACGTCATAAATAGGGCATATACATGTACATGTTTCTGAATGGCTAAATAGCCAAACTACTGCCACCAAAGCATCATATGCTACTTTCGATCACAGAAACACTTCAAGGGTCACAATACCTTCAAAATAATGAGAAAAATAAAAAATTAGTAAGGAATGTCAAAGGCAGGACTTGTTTGTTGACCAAGTACTGCATGATTACACCTTTTAGCTCACCAACAATAAAAGGCTTGGAAAACATTGTGAAAAATGAGGAAATTGCTTGCGACAAGCAATTTCTTCATTTCCCACAATGCTTTCTGACCCAAATTGGAAATATTTGTAGAATTCTTTTCACTTCAAATTGTCGTCTGCAACATCTTTGAATTTGGAACGGCCAAAAAATTTCCCATCTTGTAATGGGTAAAAGGGTCAACGTCAATATCTGCTGCATGTGGGGTCCATGACATTGTTGCCATGCAATAACTCTGTAATTTGTATCATTTTGATGTTTATTACCCAAACACTTTGATCATCTTGTTTTAATAAAGCTGACAGGTTATTGTTCTAAGAGATAATTGCAATGTATGCTGATTTTCCGACCCGAAAAAGTTCTCAAAAGAAATTATTTGTCCACTTTAAACGTGATAATTCAAACCATTTAAGAACTCTACACTTACGAATTAATTAAACAAGTTTCGCAAATTGATTGACAAAATGAAATTGGCTAGAAACGAGACTAGTAATGATTTGACGTTGTTTTATGACACCAGACATGGCGCCAAGACGGAAAACGCGGTGTTAGAATATGTAGATTAAAGTTGGGTCATTTACATGTTGAAGCAAAATAAATGTCACAATAATCATTAATGTCGCTTTGTGTGTCTCTAACATTCGAATCTTCAAATAACGTCTTGAATCATGGCAGCGCCAATTTTAGACATGCATCTTTTGTATATCTACATGTATAACAGATTGGTTTCAAACAGCTTTAACAGTAAATCCATCAGAATCACACTGAACCTGAATCAAAACAAAATTTACACTTTTTCGATGATACATATTTAAAAGATTTACAGTCAAAAGTGTCATACCTTAAAATCAAGCAAAACCGTTTGTAACTGTTTGCGTTTATTTTTGAATGCTTTATGCACGTATGTTAATAACGTTGTAAAAAATAAGTTATCACATTTATTACACGTACAAACGTATGTTTTAAAACATCGTTTTATGAATAGATCTTTGGCTTTGTCATCTTCGCAAGCCAAAGGTGACATCTACGACGTAACGTCGTTTCTGTATTCACAATATAAACATATACAAACATAGGTGGGTTCAACCTTGGCTACCGAAGATGGGGCTTTGTATACATCTCAAAAGGCATAATACAACTAAACTGATGCATAGTCTAAGTGTTTTTTCCATTCATAAAATTTTATTGACCCACACACAAGGAATGACGCGTAGAGTTCCTGATAGCCATTGTGTTATCATAAACATGACACACTGAAAGCATTTTATTGCTTTCTTAAAGAAACACACCGCTCCCTATATTCATTTCCAATGCATAATGAATATGTCCATAAACGCGCAGATTTTAAGGTATAATACCCGTAATGTGGCCATTTTGAGATTTATAAAACGTTGAATTTTTTCGAGCGGCGTCGTTGCGTATCCGAACATATTCGAGCGCGGTCGTAAACATTAGGCGGTGGAAAGTTCCACCGCCGAATGTTTTTCGACATCGCCCGAATAATTCCGACGTCGCGTAAATCTCATTAGGGGTGGACTACCTCAAGGAGGTTCAGCCGTAATATACTCATGCAGAAAATGCCTTAATTTACCCACCAAAACTGTCCCCTAATTTTCTTATTTATAATCATATTACATTCGCTTTCTATTGGGTCCTCTGATTAATACTTTAAATTCAGTTGTTACCTTTCCTTATTCATCATTCAACTGATAGTTGTAGGTCGTTGACAATAATGTGAAAGAAAATGGTGTGAACTAGCGTATCCTGTTTTATATTTTGAGGACGACTTTCATTTTTTGAAAAAAAAATATATTTGTCATTTTTTCAGCTTCAGTAGATATTATTAAATATGAACACATTTTTTTCATTATGTTCGAGATAGATCTTGTTTAGTTGGACTTTTGCATCTATCATAATTTGTTTTTGGAGATGTTTGGTATTTTTTTGTAAATAAATCATTAATTTTGCACGTATTGGTACTACATTGTCGTAATCATTCAGTTATAATTCATCAAATATCTTATTTACATCTAAAGCTATTACAGATGACATGATATAATGTTATCAATAGCTACTTATTTTAACACCCCATTGGGCCTCTCATTCATTTTATTGTGACACCATATCATCAGACTGTACATAATATTTATGTGGCTCGTTTTTGTGGAGCTCATGTAGATCACGAGACATACCTTGAAAAACATATGAAATATCCAGGATATGATTCATATTTAAAAAGTAGAGAAAATGAAGAAATAGATAAAAAGCTGAAAGACAGAGAGAAGAAGGTTCATAAATTTTACGAGCTCGTATGTGCTAAATGTTTAATATATGTATTCATTTATGTTTCAAAGCTCCGGTCACGTCCACTTAACGACCCAAATATGCTTGTAAAGGATTAAGACTGAGTTATTAAGCAGGCTTACATGGGCCATGTTTCTATGGTATACATTTCTCAAACGGTTTCTGTGACGGCGTTTAGTACACTAGATCACGGTGTATAATCACGTGACTTAGAATTTCAGATAATCTTCAATAACTTTGTCAATACTTGACCAGTTCGAATTCGGATTAAAGCAGCGAAGGGGTGGAAAAAATCAGGAATACCATGGACGTCGTAGATTTTTAAAAAATCAAATGATAAAAATGTTATTGAAGATAAACCAAAATTTTGGTTTATCTTCAATAATTTTTTATCAGTTGATTTTTCAAAAATCAATCACATCCATCTAATGCGTGACGACTGTCCACATTCTCTGCTTTAAACCGAATTCAAATCAGTCCAGTATTAACAAAATTATTGAAGATTTTCTGAAATTGTTGCATCACGTGATTATCCACCGTGTAGATGTTACCTGTTTCTATCAAATTATTACCGCTGCGGAATGACATGATTGAGCGTCACCTCTATCATCATAATTACACGCTTGACTGGTTGTCCTAGCGTATCTCCGTTAGTTCTCGTTCAAGTCTGTGGACCAAGTTTAAAAGTTTATATACCTTTTAAATGTGCTATTATGTAACTACATACGTGTCGTTGAAATATAGACGCGCGAATTCCTTGGACCTGGAGATTCGAGGTTCGAAACACGAACGATTATTTTTTTTTCGATTTCTTGTTTTTTCGATGGATTTGTATTGAGCAGTTATCAAATTTTGTGATAAGATTTTTTTTATCTTTTATGTGTATATCTAGTTTAATTTATCTAATCTGTAAAGTTATTCTTCAATATCTAAGCCCAAGTGATAATATGCGAACGAGAGAACCCGATTGTTTTCAATAGTTTATGCCTATAGGCCTATGTAAGCACGAGGACAGCAATGAATTTTGTACTAGGTCTAAAATAGACTGGGTTTACCGTAGTGTTTTATTAAACCATCAGTGTTGTTATAAAATCTCGTAACAACGGCTTTAATCAATTCGTAGTTACGAGATTTTATGACAACACCAATGAAAGGGGGTGTTCCATTTGTGCCCACGCACAGATTTTCTTGTAACTTTACACATAGAATACCTCTAACCTATGAACTACAAAAATATATTTCTTTTACTCAAAGAGTGCATATAGGCTTATACGCGGCACCTTAAAATGTTCCAGATTTTCATTGGTACCCGTCTTACAAAAACTCGATGTTGGCTATCTAGTTTTGATATTCATCCACACTTTTCAATCAAAACTGCAGGGAGAGTCCTCGTAAAAACCTTTGATACCAATAATGTTGGTACCAACATGCGCAAATATTTTTTCAGAAATTTATTTAGTCAGAAATTGTCAGAAAAATAGCCCAGAAAATTTCGAAACCTAAATTTCAATCAATATTTTTTGTATGTTCCCGTCTTTGTCAACATATGAAATTGATAACAAAGTTGGCCATATATGTCCCCTATTCGCATGCAAAATTTTGCAAAAATTTGAAACCGGTAAAGTTGTCAAATAATGAGAAATGTGATCAATGACACCATAAAATGTTCCAGTTTTCAATGGTACCTCTCTAGCAAAAGCCTAATGTTACCTACCCAGTTTTGATATTAGTCCCCAATTTTAAATCAAAATAGCAAGAAGAGGCCTTGAAAAAAAATTTGAGACCAAAATTGTTGATACCAACATGCACAAGTAATTTCTCAGAAATTTATTTAGTCAGAAATTGTCAGAAAAATATCGAGAAATTTTCGAAACCTAAAGTTTAATCAATTATTTTTGTATGTTCCCGTCTTTGTCAACATATAAAAATGATATGAAAGCTGGCCATACATGTCCCCAGTTCGTATGCAAAATTTGGTGAAAATTTGAAACTGGTAAAGTTGTCAAATAATGAGAATTGTGATCAATGGCACCATAAAATGTTCCCAGTTTTCAATGATATCCGTCCAGCAAAAGCCCAATGTTGCCCACCTAGTTTTGATATGAGTCCCTAATTTTAAATCAGAATAGCAAGAAGAGTCCTTGTAGAACATTTTGAGAACAATATCGTTGATACCAACATGCACATATAATTTCTCAGAAATTTATTTAGTCAGAAATTGTCAGAAAAATACCTAGAATATTTCGAAACCTAAAATTCAATCAATGTTGTTTGTATGTTCCCCTCTTTGTCAACCTATGAAATTGATATGAAAGTTTGTCATATATGTCCTTTATTCGTATCCAAAGTTTATTGAAAACTTGAATTCGGTAAAGTTGTCAAATAATGAAAATTATGTACAACGGCATCTTAAAATGTTCCTGGTTTTCAATGGTATCCATCTAGCAAATGCTCAATTTTGCCTACCTAGTTTTGATATAAGTTCCCAATTTTAAATCAAAATAGCAAGAAAAGTCATTATATAACATGTTGGTGCCAATTCTGTTGATACCAACATGCCCAAATGATTTCTCAAAAATTTATTTAGACGGAAAAATAGCCCAGATTATTTCCAAACCTAAACTTCAATCAATTAGAAATAAACCCATTACCCACATTTGACTTTGATACAGTCATTTTGTTGGCTTTGGTCATCTTTTCGAATTATTTACGAAACACATATTTCAAGTCACCAATATTTCCAGTCACACATATTTCCAGTCGTGATTTCACAGCTTCACATGCCATAACAAGTATTTTTGTTTTCATTTGTTTATCTATAAGTAAGCCAATGGGTTCTAGTAACAGGACAGAATAGTTCACTTTAAAGCATTTGGCATAGTTTACTCCAGTTATAATTTTATGACACATTTTGATCAATACATTAAGTAATACTTAAACATATCAATGCCATTTTTAAAACTTTAACAGCTTATATCATATAATACATTTTAAATCGTTAACTATGTTATTAACTTAAAGTACCCTTTGAGACTGTGCGTGTCCCACTGGAAAAAGAAAATAGATGCATTTAGCCAGTATCCTGTACTATTTGGCATACATGGCATTTGGACCATCTATAATATAAATATCCAAAGGCTTAATGACATACAATTTCGCGTCCATTTTTTTATCACGTATATGCATCGCGTCCAAAAAAATTCTGTAGGACGTACCATTTGTTGCTGTGCTCCGGTCGTGATGTGCAAGACAAATTTTGTATGTGACTAAGCCTTACATTGAAGAGTTCATTTTCTATTTATCGTTTAGTCTCATGAAAATTGTTATAGCCTATGAAATAATTATTTGAATTCCAAGTGCTGCAAGTGATCTCTTGCTTTTTAAGCCTATTAACTACAGTTTGATGATCTTTACAACGTCAATTAAGCGTTATTTTTTTTAATGTCGTTGTTTTCGATTACTCTTGATATACCCTTAAAACTGAAAAAAATCACAACAGAGACGCATGCTACGTTGTGGAACATACAAACGGGTAAAAATAAATTCAAGAAATATCATGTGGATTGGTCAATCTGTAGGGGCAGTTAATTTCTATCAAGGAAAAATTCAAATCGTGTTCATTTAGTCATTGGATTCTTAATCAAGTCTTTATACTCGTATACATGTACATTTACTTACCCTAATTGATGGTTTCAAATATTGCTCATAGGGAACTAGTCCTCATTAGAAAGTGAAAAGACCTGGTGCCAGTGCTAAAATTTCTTTGACCCTAGCTAATGTGATGCATTAAAAAAATCTGCACTCTCTCACAATCCCCAGGTTCGTCTGACGCCAGAAATATCTATGGGCCCCTATATGAAAAATACCAAAATCTACACTCGTGGAAGGTAGTGTGGCATAACAAAATGGGACATAGGCAAAAAGCTGATGCATGTTCTTAACAGATCTGAGATTGGCAAATGGTTTATAAATATGTCATTAAAGCAGTGGATAATTCCCCATAATAATAGAAATATTAGCAATTTGGCATTGAAGGGCACAATTGATGAACAATAAAAACTGTTTCTGTTTTCTTTTGATTATCTCGAGCAGTGTAATTAAGAAATGTTGTATGTATATTAAAGTAGTCTAAGTGCTGATAAGCCACAAAGGAAAGTTTAAAAAGGTGACATAATAGGTAAAATATGTAACATTATTGCATTACTTTTATTTTTCATCTCCACATTTCATAATGCATTCCACTGTTTTAGGCTTTTCCCCCCGCCATTATATTGCGGGTGGGTGGGGTAAGATAAAGTGCCATTAATTCACAAAAAGCATAATTTTGTGTTAAAATGCTAAAATTCGTGTTATACATAAGTTGTTGATGTCAAATCAAGATACAACAAAGCAAAAAGGACTATTTGCGTAATGCATATAGAAGGTATAAAGTAAAATCTTAGATTTTACATTCTTAGAAATTTGGACCGCTTACACTAAAATTAAAAAAATGACACTGTTACCGGTTTTATTTTTACTTAGTATTTTAATATAAGCACAAGCATATATGGGGGCAATTTTGATATAAATTTCATATGTTGACAAAAACTGAAACTGTGTGAAATTTAGAATAAAATTTGGTCAAAATGTCTAAAAGCTAAGAATTTTGTTGTGACGTCATACAAAAACTAATACCAAATTGTTTTTTATAGAGTAATGTATACTATTTTGATAAATTCTTGAAAAGAAATTAATAAACATTATTTCTGGCGCAAATTTGGCTCGAATACAACAATCCTGAATGTATACGCCCTCTTTTAGTTAGGATACCCCCCATTTTTAAGCAAAAATCTTAAAATTCTTAGAAAAATATTTTCCGGAATAGATTTTTGGAAAATATTTCGGGAATAATGCCATAATACATAACACTAACTTCATGCCAAATTTCATTAAATTCCGAGCGTGGGCACAACCCTATGGGAATTTCTGATAGGGTGGAACACCCCCTTTACTATTTGTTCGTCCGAAATAATGTCACGGTTAACTGAATAAAATCGTTCCCTATTGCGTATTTCGACGCATTAAAACTATCTCTTCAAAGAGTTCACCGTAGTTCACAAAAAGAAAAAAAAAACAAAACAAAAAAAAAACGATCACGGGGAATTGAACCTCGATCCCAGTAGGCTGAAGGCGGCGCACTTTTCCTCACGACCACTCAGCCAGGTATCCACTGGTAGGTCCATTAGATTATAGAAATGTTACTTTCCGACCAAAACATGCCGATCTAATTCTTTAACGATGATTTTTGGAGTCGAACGGATTTCCTCGAGGATAAATGTATTCAAATGAAAATTTATTCATTGCATAAAGTTCAAATCATGTCGATGTGTTTTATTAATACATATCGTAGGACGCCTTGTTGTCATCTCGAGCTCTCATTGAACACCGATGTTCCTGGTTTTCATAACAAGTCCTGGACCGTTTTTTTTTTCTCGTTTTCGTTTGTGCTATTAGGTGGTGAAAATATTGCTTTTATCAAGTATTTTTGTTGTCATGTGGACACCACCATTGCCTTAATACGTTATGTTTATAACGTCACATTTCATAATTGACATATTGTCTGCTGTGTATAATAAACAGATAAAAGTTAGTCTCGCCGATCCAGTCCTGATATTCGTTTAATTATGGTAATTAATAGCCCCTCCTACCATTGATAAAAACTCTGTAAGGAAAATGAGATGGGAAGGTTATTGATTACGGGACATGTGTCACGTGTAATCTCCTTCAGATAAACTATCTATTTCTGTAGTCAAAGACTTGTCAATTGTGCATCTGGATCTCGAGATTTTGGATTTAAATACAAACTCAAACTTATTATAGTCCTATGAAAATGCGTCGTTTCGTCTTATTTAGGGGGGAAAAGAAACCACAAATGAAGCTGAATTATATGGACCAGCTCAAGCTTGATTCCTATTTAAATGAAAATACTTAGGAAATGAATACGGTGTCTATTTTCCTGTCGATGTTCTGCTTCATATTTAAATGTCATTTATGTTATTTTGGTCATATGAACCAATTCAATAGTTCTTGTAGGATACCACATCATTGTTTTTGCTTCGTGGTGAAGGTTTTATTTTTTAAGTGGCAGCGAAAGATTTGGTGTACCTACAACTTAACATACGAGGGACGTTCAATTAATTTTGGAACTGTGGTTCTATAAGCCATAGTTATGTCGCAATTTAATTTTAAGTTTCTTTGAACAATTCTTCGAAGTAATCCTCTTTGACACCCACACACTTCTAAAGTTTTGAGATCCATTACTTATATGCCAACAAATGAGCCTCTTTTGGAACAACCCGCAGACACTGGAAAATTGCACTTCATATGGAACATGAAGGCCTATACCGACGACCAGGGGCTTTTTTCGTCATCATGTCATGGGGAACACAAAACATCCACACGGGCTTAAGCCCGTATATAATGGTGAATGAAGACGCTGTGCAGCATTTGTCTCTTTCATGAAGTCTTGGACAAGTTGACACATGTGGACAGCCCCGTTGTCATGGATTTGGTACATGTCTCTTTAGCCAGTCCTGGACCTGCTCTTTTCGTGATATTTCTTTACTTTCGCTGACATGCATGTCTTGTAATGAATGACCGGCGATAGTGGTACTATTTCAAACTGTAATTTGAACAATACACCCGTTACATTTGAAAATTACCGCGTACAAAACTTTTACCGCGCTTTTAATTTTTTGGCTATTACGGACCTTGCTTGATCTTTTCGCAACCATTGCTTGCAAATGACACGCCATTGGTGCTCATGATAGTAGATTATTGTTCAATTATATGTATAAAGCTCAGAAAGCCCACATTTGTTGCATTTATTGCATTATTTCAAAATAAATTTTGCACGGGTAGCTCTCTGTCCTTTAGGCAGCAGGTGGGGGCCAATGGGCATATACTTTTCTGTGTTTCAACCCTTTCGTCAAAATCGTATAGCATGTCCCCGATGAAAAACCAACTTTATCTGCTATTTCTTGCACATTGAATCATGCGTCTTGTTCGGTCATGTCGGAATCTACAGCATCATTTGCTTTGGTACTAGCTCTACCCGGGTTGTCTGAGAGGGGGCATCATTCAGGCCAGTTTTACCAATTTTAATTTTTATAATCTTCCTAAAAACTGACGTATATTCAACGTTCGAATGTCCACAAATAGTTCATCATAATTATGCATGTAATGCAGATATTTCAAAGCCTATGCGACCTTTAATGTAGACCCGTACATCTAACTTCAGTTCGTTTTCCATTTTGCGCACAGCGAAATGGCCAGTGTATATGACTGAACTAACTTAACAGTTCAATAACTTTTGAAAGAGTCAACGAATTCGTCTCAAATTTTGACCAAGTTTAAGGTTTACGAACTGAGAATGAAAACACCACTTTCTAGCCATATGAAATGCATCAAATTTCACACACATGTAAATACACTTCACACAAGTTGATTCACCAGGCCGGATTTCAAGATTATGCTACAAGAAGATAATAATTTACAAATATTGTTTTACTCTATTTTCATATGCAAGGGAGGTAATTTTGAACATTTTGGTCAAATATTTCCATAAGTATGCATTAATTCAAAATTCTAATCCATACAAAATGCTTATATTTGGATTTGGAAGGGAAATGTAACACAGATTAGGAATTACTGGAACTTTTCAAATTTCATCTCTGGCTCTGCATTTCATTCTCAGTTCGTAAACCTTAAACAGTAATTTTCCCGTCAAATGGCCGCAAGCACGGCTAATTCTATACAACCATTAGGTATGGTGGACCATTAGTACTACTTTTAATTGAACGCCCCTCGTATACAAATGTAATCTGAATTTGTATAATAGACGCAGTACGATCTTGGCCTACATGTACGCTACCAGCCCTCCGCATTAAAACTTCGAAAGTTATATAATACCTACATCAAATTGTATCACTTTTATCAGCCTTTTGAATTAAGACATTAAGACAAGTGATTGGCAAATCAAAGTTTAAACTCTTAATGTGTCTTTATTGTAGCATAACATGGGTGTAGACATTTTAGTCTGATCCTTGATAGTGCAACATTATAATATTTTTAAAGTAATTTGAAGGTGGCGACATAAGGGTTAAGACGTGAAGTCAAAAGTTGGGGTGCACTTGTGAAAAAACGTTACTATGTGTACTAAACGGTAAACATTTGTTTCTTGTAAACAAACACATATAATAATTTTATACCGTCGGGATCCTGTTATTTTGTTCTTTTATACCATATATCTTTCGACTACCTGAGACAACAATAACTGCCATTTTATTAATGTAATGCATGCTCAATACAGCCAAAATGACGTTGTAACTTGTAACACTTTACGTTCTGCGCCGAAAGGAACGAATGTAGCTGTTTTGCGAATTCTTATCAAAAAACGCGCAAAATTTCATCACAGAAGAGCACGGATGCCAGCCAAAACATGGCGTGATTTTGACATTGATGGTATCAACTGGCAGCAAGGGGGTGACGAAAAATGGCACCGCTAAGTTTTGTAACTTTACAATTAAATATGAGGGGTCAATTTTTAAAGCATTGATTAATTAATATTTTTTAAGATATCTGTGTGATATTTGAATGACGAGATACATTTAAACTATTGTTTAATCGACTTAAATATGGTATTTATTTAATTGCAACACATATAATTTTATTGTTTTACGCCGTTTCATAAATGTCCCAGTCACGTAAAACACGCATGAAAATCCGATAGTGTTTATTTTAAAGCAGCGATTTTTGACCTTGCATTTACAGTTGTCCAAAATTAGCTTGTAATAAAAATACATCTGAGCCATATTTACAATATGCAAAATTTCGTAATGATTGTGCGTAAAATAAAGCAATGGTTACAAGTTTGAAGCAGCGTTTCAAAAATGTCCCATTTTAAAAAAAAATACGTTAACGTGATTTGCAGGTGACGTAAAACCCGATAGTAATTTTTTAAAGCAGCGAGTTTTGCCCTTGCATTTAGAATTGTCCAAAACTAGCTTGTAATAAAAATACATCTGAACCATATTTACGACATGCAAAATTTCGTAATGATTGTGCGTAAAATAAAGCAATGGTTGTGTTTGAAGCAGCGTTTCAAAAATGTCCCAATTTAGAAAAAATACGTAAAAGTGACGTCGCATGCGTATGAAAACCCGATAGTAGTTTTTTTAAAGCAGCGATGTTTGCCCTTGCATTTAGAATTGTCCAAAACTAGCTTGTAATAAAAATACATCTAAGACATATTTACGACATGCAAAATATCGCAATGATTGTGCGTAAAATAAAGCAATGGTTGTGTTTGAAGCAGCGCTTCAAAAATGTCCCAATTCACAAAAAATACGTTAACGGCATTTGCAGGTGACGTCGCACACGTTAAAATAATTGCGATCAGTCGTGAAAAATCCCGATCATCAATGAATGCAGGTTTATTACTGATATATCTATTGGAGAATTATTTTCTTGATATAAATTGTTTCTGTACTTGTGAACTTGTTTGTAGGTCTATATAGTTTTACATGGACCTGAAACATTGGAACGTGCAGAATTTCCAAAGTGAGTTAATGAAAAATGCATCTATTTCTAAGCGGAATGTGTAACATAAAATGCATAATTAAGTTCATCAAATTAACGATAGTTTAATGACTGATGAAGAATCAAATACATGCACATCGTTTTTGTGATTTATTTTGAACTCACGCAGGTAAAACCAACATGTCCACCCCTGTACATGTATTTTCCCGTACACAAATGTTTGTGCACCTTTCTATGCCAATATGTTATAATCCGTCAAATTGCGAGCATCGATATTTTGAATACTAGTGATGTTACATGCAGATGTACAAAAGGAACGTCCGCTATTCCAATGTAATTTTAAGCGAAATGTCCACCCCGTAAATCTACATGAAAATAAACAGCTTAGTTATTTATGAAGTAAATAATAAATTATGATAAACATCAAAAGCCGTACCAAGGTAAGTCTAGCTTTATCATTCAATTATTGATAGCACATGATTCCTTTTATTTATTTGTAACAATATATTTGACAGATGGATAAGCGAAGTCTGGTATTTACCAATAAGTATTCGTATATAACGCATGTAAAGTGTTGAAATGACAAAATTCGACGTTACGTGACGTTACGCTGTTGTACCCCAACTTTTGACGTCGCGTCTTAGACTACAATTTTCTTAATCCTGACAATTAATCAGTAGCTAGTTATTATTTGCTGACAGACTAAACACATCGTAAATTAGAAAAGTGAATGTAATCACAGACGATAAGACGAGCCTACAAACAACCGCGGAAATATGTGCACTGGTCCATTCATAGAAAACAACGTCTTGTCTCTGATTTCTACCGATAAACCCGACAAAATAGACGTGTCTCGGAAACCAATTATGCATGCACATAAAATGTCTAATTTAGGAGAAAATTATCCATGTACGATTTTTTTTGAAATACAGATTAATGGTATTACACGAAACACAGGAAGATTGTTTGAGTACAAGGCAAAATTTAATGTAACCGGATTTGTAGTTGAATCTTTTATTGCCCATTTTAACCCTTTCCCAAACAACACAATTTTAGGGTGGTCCAATTAAAAAGATGCTGCAGACAACAAAATGGACGTTGATGAAGGCAGGATTTGTGTAAAATATAGCATGGAAAATATTGAGACAAAAGGAGAAACTGCTGGTTATCAGCAGTTTCTTCTTTTGTTTCAATGTTTCCCAAGCCTTTTCTATTAGGGACGTCAAAACCAGGTCTTGTTTGGGAAAGGGTTAACTAACACTTCCGATATTACTAGCAATTTCTGTACACACAAAGAGTCGTAATGGATTCTATGGCGCTGCTGTGAACATTAGCATACATACAACTTACCAGTTTAACCCTTTCCCAAACGGCAAAATTGTAGGGTGATCCACTGCAAAAATTCACAAATTACAAAATAGATGTTATTAAAGATAAAATTTCTGTAAAATATGACATAGAAAATATTGAGACAAAAGGAGAAACTGCTGGTTATCAGCAGTTTCTTCTTTTGTTTCAATGTTTTCCCAAGCCTGTTCTATTAGGGACGTCAAAACAAGGTCTTGTTTGGGAAAGGGTTAAACAGTTTACTATGAAAATCAACACAGAGAGGAACTAGTACATGCTATTGTAATACCAAATATCTGTATGATCTCGCGCCGTAAAGAAACTATGACAAGGGGCTTACACATATTCCACAATACATGTATACAAGAAAAAGAAATCAATAGACAGTGCCTCAAGGTGTTCAATTCAACATACATGTGATAAGTTCTTGTTTTAATGGGTATAAAACCCGACAAAGACCTGTTCTACGATGTCCCGTTGCTTCATATTCCTACACAAGTGTACAGACTCTGCCTCGGAGTGTTTCCGCTCTCAAAGATCTCAGTTCATTTATAGATCTTTTCTTCATTATTTCTTATTTCTATAATAGAAACTTTTTTGAACAATGCTATAGATAAAGGTAATCTAGTAACCAAGTATAAACTTGGGGATAACTTCATGAATAAAATCAAATATGATTTTTTGATTCTATCGACGGTTTTCTGTATTTTTCTTTAATTGTTTATAAATATCGTTGATCATTTTACTATAAGCCATATCATTGAGACGATGTTGATGAAATAGAGACAATTCCGCACCTTCTTTGACACAGAAATAATGAAATACAGCAAATAAAACCCCATTCGGTTTACTAGATTCACTATTTACCAGAAGAAAACTTTGCACAGTGTTCCTCATTAAGACTGCTTTAAAAATACTATGGTTGTAGAAATACTATTTTGCTATACACATTTTCTCCATTTATCTCAATGATGTACATGATGTGACATTAAAGTTTCCATTTTTGTCACTTTTACTTTGAAATAACCCACATCTTTCATTGTTGATAAGCTTATGGCGGGGGAGTTTAAAACATGTCTGAGTTAAGCGCCATAGCCATTTTACTACTTATAGCGCAGCACTGTCTAGATAGATATATACAAATGTATTTGATGTGACTTGGCACAAATTGTTTGGAATTTCTTGATACATTTACACTCCATTACCGAACAAAAGGCTCCTCCCAGTGAGATAATTTCAGGACTCAGTTTTACAAGCATCATTACACGTCATTTAAGGGAGATAAATACAGTTATCCGAGACTACTCCGAGATCCTAAACTCAGGGACGACATTCGTCGACAAAACTTGATGATCGTGGTTCTGTCAAAAATGGTCTTCAGAAAGAGAATGAGAATAAAGAACGTGTGATCAAATTTGAAAAGAAGGAAGTTGCAAGCCATCGCTAGAGAAAGCTTTTGTCGAATGCACAATTTTACACTAAAACATGCAAATGACGGTATCTGTCTTCATAGTCTTCATAGTTGTCATACATGCTTCAATGTATTCATAAGCTTGTAATTGTCATTTGGATGGCTTGAACGACAAATTATGGCTAGATCGTTTATCAGTCCAAAGACTGATCTTTCGAAAGAATTGTGTCCAATGTTATGTTGAATTAAAAACTAAATTAAAACGTGTTCGCTTTGTGGTTTTGTAACAATAACTTAATAACTTATGGAGACTCAAGAAACACATACAATTGAGCCAGGATCTGGAAAAAACGTCCTTTATAGCATATTAGACGGCCGTATTTCAAGATCAGCCTGTGCCTCAAAGCCGGTTGACCGCGATCCATGCTACTATCTCATAGTTGCTGCAGGTCAATAATGAATTATTGGAGACCAACATGGTTCCTAGTCAGACTGCGTGTATACGCAGGCTGATCTTGAACCATGTTGTTTTCAAATGCTATAAGGGACGTTTTTCCAGATCCTGGCTCAATTGTAATTTACAAAACATTTACTTGCGGTCAATTACTATAGCGATGTTACATGATAATTAGGGCTCACGAGAAGGTTAGAAGTTGTAAATAAACCTTAATTAAAATGTATATTAAAATCATGTTTGATTGATTCTTGATATTTGGTCATTTGAATACATTTTAGCTATCTTCCTTTCTACAGTATATGTGAAAGCTCTACAATATTTTAGGGGTATGTCAGAAGGAAACATTTTCTCTCGGAAAAAGTGAAAGTAAATAAAGAATCGAACAAGAGCTGATGTCGAAAGAAAAGCTAAATAATTGGATGCCGATTACTATGTCAAACCTGGTGCAGGGAAGGAAAACGCGGTTTTAGAATAAGTAGAGAAAAGTTTAATCATTTACATGTTGAAAGAGAATAAATGTCATAATGCAGTTTGTCTTTGTCGATGTCTTGTTTTATGTCTCTAACAGTCTTCCTTTTTAAATAATATCTAGAATCATGACCGGCATATATATTCTTTGTAAAAGTATATAAATAAATGAATAGCTTTGAAATTTTAATGGCAATTTGGTAAATCAGCATGAAGCTCACTGCATGGGAATTAAGACAAAATTGTTATAGTTTTGGCAAATGCATGCTCGTGGTTTAATAGACGTCTTTTCTCGTTGTTAAAGACTTAGATATATGATTTTTACATTCAAATATTTGCTCGTGGTTTATCATATACATTACAATTAACTATAGAATAGAACTATAAACTTTTGCATGAAAGTTTATTCACGCATTAAGTTTTAGTGCCTCTCATATAAGGAATGGCGCGTACAGTTCCTGATAATCATTGTGTTATCATTAACATGTCATGTTGAACCTGCTTTTATTACTTTCTTCCAGAACGACCACTCCAGAATCTTCATTTCAAATGCATAATGAATAAGTCCATAACATTTTACGAACTTTTTTCCACATATAGTTATGATGAGTCTCGTTACATGTATTCACCAGACACACTGAATTACATTACGTGGACTTTGTGTCCAATGATGACAACTAGAACGTCTAGGTTTGAATTTTCCTGTTGGTTATTCAATTTGTAACAAAGGACTTTCAGCATGAATATGAATAAAAGAGGTCTAAACCCACTTGTGGTTCGTACTTAAACGAAGTATTCAAATTTAAAGATTCAAATGGTTTTCTTCTCGATCTTTCATAATGCTCCAAGAAAGACGTTGGTAATTACCGGATCGATGCTGAATATATCAGTGGGTATGTCGAACGGTTTTGATTTCCACCATAGAATTATTTGATTTGAGCAAATGTTATCCCTATTACCCTGTTCATTTGACTAAATTGCGTGGCACAAAACTTTATCTGAGCTCGAGTTCATGTATGCATGTACCCGAATAGAAATTACAGATGACATGACATGATGTAACCAAAAGCTACTCACTCTAACACCACAAGGGACCTATCATTCATTTTATTTTGACACCGTGTCAGACTGTATAATGTATTAGCGAATCGCTTATGTAGTGGAGCTCCTTTTGACCACTGATATCCAGACTTAACATGCAGACTCAAGCTCACTTTTAAACCATTAACCCTTTCCCAAACAGAAAAATTCTCCGACTCAAAAACTGCTGATTATGACAAAAAAGGCGTTAACATAGAGAATATTTGTGTATAATATAGCACAGAAAATATTGTAGCAAAAGGAGAAAACGCTGATCATCAGCATTTTCTTCTTTTGCCTCAATGTTTTCCCATGCCTTTTCTAATAGGGACTTCAAAACCAGGTCTTGTTTGGGAAAGGGTTGAGTAAGGAGATATATGCAAATAATGGGAATATAATTATTAACTAATTGAAAAGACTAGAGAGAAAGTGAGAAATACGAGTTGCTTGCTTGAAATAGGTTCATATGTTCCACACACCTATTACATTTTCTTCTAAAATCCATCAACATATTTCTAGAGTCTTGTGGTCAGGTTATAGACTGTAGGATGGGTCAAGTTATCTAGAAAAAAATCTCACATGAAGACATACCATTTTTCCCGCAACTGAACGCCTAAACACTCAGTATATTTGCCTATTACACCAATCCGTTTCTTAGGACACGTATACTTTGAATATGTTATCAAATTAAGAGGTTAAGAGGTTGTCTCAGGGATGACTCTGCAGTCATTGGAATCTGATGCTAGTAACTAGTGTTCAGTCGATCTTCTACAGATTATTATTTAATTGGTCGATGGATTCCTTTCTTTTCACACCTGTCATATCGACACCATCATTGGCTAAAGACGTCATCTTGTATTATCACTGTAATTATTTTCTTTTACGCACAGCAAACAGATAACAGTCTGTCTAGCCCATCTAGTTTCGATATTCGTTTACTCATGACAATTTTAATTTTCCCTCCTACCATTGATAAATACGGGAAAGAGACGGGATGGTTATTGATTACGGGACGATTACTGAATACGGGACGAATGAATGTCCAATCCTCCTCAAAACATACCTGTAGCATTGTCGAATATAAATTCAGGTTTTGGAATGAAGACACAACATTTTAATAGTACTGTGAAAATGCGTTTAGTTTCATTTTTGGAAGAAAAGAAATCACATAAAAAGCTGCATTCTGTAAGCTCATTATTGATTCCCAATTAAAATGAAAATCCTTGGGAAATGAATAGGGTGCCTCTTTCCGGTCTATTTTATGCTTCAAATTTTGATGCAATTTGTGTTATAATAGTCATATGAACCAACTAAATTCTTTGTAGAATACAGCACCATTGTATAGGGTGGTTCCCTTGGGTACCGCGGTAGTAAATGGCGTCCGAAAAAATAAAGCATGAATGACGTTTTCTGTTTCTACAGCAATCCAATGCAGACAAAATAATGTTATAAAATCACCGAAAACTATAGTAACTAAATTTGCTGCACCCAGTTGATAGGTGATGCTTCGTTTTCAAATGAACGCTGTTTCGAATACTGCGGTACCGTAAAAAACGGTACCGAAACAGACTACTATACGCCTAATGGTGAAGGTTCTACATCTAAGTGCCAGTGAAACAGTTTATGTATCTGTAATTTTACCTCTTCAAATGAAAAATGATTAATACACGCAGTCTGATCTTAGCCTACGCTACTGGCCAATTACTTCAAAGCCACATTTTCGAAAGTGATACATTACTCATATCAAAGTGTTTCACTTTTTTCAGCCATCTGATAGAAGATATTTTAAAAGTGTTTGCAAAGAAAAGATTTAAACAACTTTCAATGTATTTCATCGCAGCATTGCATGGATATAGACAATTTAAATTGATTCTAGATAGAGATACATGTAGCATAATACTATTTCTAAAGCAATTTGAATGTACCAGTACAGGTTTCAAGTTTTATCAAAGTTATTTCAAGAAGGTCGTAGACCACTGTGACATACAAATACAGATGGTGCGTCAGTGAACATACAGACTACAATGGTTAAGACTATAATATTCCTAATTTTTACAATTAATCAGTTTCTAGTTATTATTTGCTGACAGACTAAACACATCGTAAATTAGAAAAGTGAATGTTATCACAGACGATAAGACGAGCCTACAAACAACCGCGGAAATATGTGCACTGGTCCATTCATAGAAAACAACGTCTTGTCTCTGATTTCTACGGATAAACCTGACAAAATAGACGTGTCTCGGAAACCAATGATTATGTAAATCAACAACCTAATTGAGGAAAAAATTATCCATCTAGAATTTTTTAAAATATACGGATTACTGGTATTACATGAAACGCAGGAACATTGTCCGAGTACTAGACGAATAGAACCGGATTTATTATTAAATCATTTATAGCCCATTTGAACATACTTTTCCGATATAACATGCAATTTTTGTAGACACAAAGAGTCGTAATGTAAACAATGGCGCTGCTGTGAACATTAGTCAATGTAGAATGAAATGTATAGTTTAAACGGTTGTTCTTAACTAACAAGAGGAGGTACTAATGTAATACCAAATGTTTGTAGGATCTCGTATATTACAGAAACCATGAGAGGTGACTTAAACTAATAAAAATGACCTTAATAATAATCATGTTTAATTCTATATGTGATAAGTTCTCGTTTTATCTTTTTTTATAAATACAACGCACAGCATGTAAATAATAATCTGCAGTTCCCTGCAGCGCCTGCTGTTGCTTCGTTTTCTTACACGCAGATACGCAGATACAAATTATGCATCGAAGTGTGTCCGGTCTCAAAGGTTTCAGTTCATGTTTAGAACTTTTTATTGTTTCTTTAATTTGAGAAACTTCGACAAAACTTATACCGGTATTCAAAATCCATAATCCAATTAACATGGGGATAACTTCATAAATAAAAAAATATACGTCTATCGACGGTTTTTGTATCTTCTACTAGTGTTGATCTAAATCATTGATCAATATACTGTATACTATTTATTTTCATCGTGATTTTTCATGTAGCATTGTTAGTTAGTGTTCACTAAACTTTTTGCCAGAGTAACTAATTTCCTATCAGATATTATGCTCTGAATCCAGATTTTGGTCAATACAGTAATCCTAGTTATTAGTTATTGTTTACTACAATTCCAGCCACAGTAGCTGACTTTCTATCAGATATCATACTCTGAATTCAGATTTTGGTCAAAACAGATATACGAGTTTTTACTTATAGTTTACTTAAATTCTAGCCACAGGAGCTGCTTTATTATCACATATCATATTCTGAATCCAGATTTGATCACTACAGTAATAAGAGTTGTTCGTTATTGTTTACTACAATTCTAGCCACAGTAGCTGATTTTCTCTCAGATATCATACTCTGAATTCAGATTTTGGTCAAAACAGATATAAGAGTTTTTAGTTATTGTTCACTTAAATTCTAGCCACAGTTGCTGAATCCAGATTTGGTGAATACATTAATAAGCGTTGTTAGTAATTGTTTGCTAGAATTCTAGCCACTGTACATGATTTCCTTTGAAATATTGTACTCTGAATCAAAGGATGGGTTGCAATAAGGGTTCAAAAAATAGATTTTCTTTAAATTCTGTGAATTGACAGGGTTACATAATATCTTTAATTTGTATGTGTAAAAAATCAGATGAGGGCTTATTTTTGGAGATAATGGCTAACAAAGTGGGTGGGGTAAATTGACATGAGAAGCAAATTTTTACTTTGAAGTTAAATAACTTTTTCTGTATAGATCAGATCGAATTAAAATTTTGCACGTACTTTCAATATACTAAGGACAGAAGATTTTTGGAATCTTTAATCATGCATATCAGTTTGTTGATTTTCTGTATTCGTCCTTCTGTCAATCTCAGATTTTGCTTATTTTTGATGTACTAACTTTACGAAACTATCTCTACAACCTTTTTTTCAATGAATTGACATGATATTTTGTGGACATGATTCTATATAATGTAGCTAATTATGTGTAAACTTTGGATTAAATCCATCGCACAGAAGCAAAGTTATTTGACCTTGACCTTCAAAGGTTACTCTAAAATATTAAATTTCAAGATTTTGAGCAAAAATTTATCATGAAAATTGGTATATGAAGTGAATTTGAAACAAATAAAGTTATTTTCATAATATCCTAGTTGTACTTACTTAGTTCAGTGGAAAATTCACGATTGATACTGACTTTTTCGCACATAGTAACAAGGATTATTGAAGGGGCAAGTGGACGATTTCCTTTTAAATAGTCATTATTGTTTTGTATGCCAAGGTCAAGGTCTACTGTGAAATTATCACTGAACAAACTTAGAGCAGCAAGAATATTATACCTGAGACTTTATTTATTGAAATATACTTTATAAGCCCATTTTTATATCAAGATTTAGCTGAAAATTAGGAGAAATTATTTTTTAGAATGACCTTTGAAGGTCAAGGTCAAATAACTTTGGTTCTGTACTATGGATTTAACCCAAAGTTTACACATACTTAGTTACATTACACAGGATCATGTTCACATAATATCATGTCAATTCATAGAAAAATAAAGGTTGTAGAGATAGTTTCGTAAAGTTAGTACATCAAAAATAAGCAAAATCTGAGATTGACAGAAGGATGAATACAGAAAATCAACAAACTGATATACATTATTAAAGATTCCAAAAATCTTCTGTCCTCAGTACATTGAAAGTATGTGCAAAATTTCAATTCGATCTGATCTATACAGAAAAAGTTATTTAACTTCAAAGTAAAAATTTGCTTCTCATGTCAATTTACCCCACCCACTTTGTTAGCCATTATCTCCAAAAATAAGCCCTCATCTGATTTTTTACACATACAAATTAAAGATATTGTGTAACCCTATCAATTCACAGAATTTAAAGAAAATCTATTTTTTGAACCCTTATTGCAACCCATCCTTTTGGTCAATTCAGTAATAAGAGTCCTTAGTTAATGTTTACTATAATTCTAGCCACAATAGATGATTTCCTATCACATATCATACCCTGAATCCAGATATTGGTCAAAACATTAATAAGGAATGTTACTTTTTGTTTACTATCATTCTAACCACAGTAGCTGTTTTCTAATCATATGTTATACTCGGAATCCAGATTTTGGACAAAGCAGTAATAAGAGTTGTAAATTATTGTTTACTTTAATTCTAGCACCAGGGGCCTGTTTCATCAAAATATTTAAGACGTATTTTTGACTTACCGATGTCTTACCACATGTTTAGGGGAAGAGTCACGTATCGCCAATCAACCAAAAGCTAGGTAATGCGATTGTTGTTTTAAGCGTTTTTTAAGTCGTCGGTAAGTCAAAAATACGTCTTAAATATTTTGATGAAACAGGCCCCTGGAGTTGAGTTTCTATCATATATCATAATCCGAATCAAAATATTTGGCAAAACAATAATAGATATTGTTACTTATTGTTTACTGAAATCCTAGCCACAGTAGCTGATTATCTATGATATATCATAATCTGATTCCAGATTTGGGCCCATACAAAAACGGGGGGCTAGTTATTTGGGTACTTAAATTCTAGCCAAAGTAGATGATTTTCTATGAGATATCATACTCTGAAAACAGATTTTGGTAAAAAAAGATAAAGGTATTTTCAATTGTTGTTTACTAACATTCTAGCCACATTGGCTCATTTCCTATTAGGTATCATACTCTGAATCAAGATTTTGGTCATTACAGTAATACGAATTGTTAGTTGTTCTATACTAAAATTCTAGCAACAAAAATCTATTTACTATCACATACTATTAACATACTCTAAATTTAGATTTTGGTCATTAAAGAAATACAAGTTGCTGTTATTGTTTACTTAAAGTTTAGCCGCAGAAGCAGATTTTCTAATAGATGTCATACTCTGAATAAAAAAAATAAATAGGGTTGTAAGTTTCTAACTAGATTCATGCAACACGAGCCGATTTGCTCTATCAGATATCCTTCTCGGATTCCAGATATTGATCAATACAATAATGATATGTTAGTTTTTGTTTACTAAAATTCTAGCAACAGTACATGATTTCCTTTCAAATATCATACTCGGAATCTAGTTTTTAGTCAATACAGCAATATGATTTTTTAGTTATTGTTTACAAAAATTCTAGCTACAGTAGCTGATCTTCTAACATATATCATACTCTGAATCAAGATTTTGGTCAATACAGTAATACGCGTCGTTAGTTATTGTTTACTAAAATTCTAGCCAAAATAGCTATCTCCTTTAAAATATTTTACTCTGAGTCCAGATTTTGATCAAAACGATAATTACGAGGGTCATCCAATAATAAGTGAGACTGTTGACATATCTAAAAAACTATCCAACAGAATGTAATGAAACTTGGCACTTACATGGCCCAACATATTAGCTATTGAAAAATTGAGCCAAACTTTGTTACGTTATGATATCATATTTATGACGTCACTTCAATGTGACACAAACAATTGTAATTTGGACGCGTCTCATTCGGCTTGGTGGTAGACAAAAAAGTGCATGTAAACATAGCGTAAATTTAGGGCAATGCTGTCACAGAGACAATTCAAACCTTACCAAAACAATATTTAGACATAGCTTTGTCATGGACAGCTGTTTTCTGGTGGGTTACAAAGTTTAAGGATGAAAGGATTATTGTGCAGAAGTAACCCAGCTTTGGTCGGTAAATAAAAGCGAAAAGTAAAGAAAAATATCCAAAAATGATGATTTTGTCTATGTAAATCAGCACAAATATCTGCAAAATTAATGGGTCCTATCTGGATAAACAGCCAATGCAGAGTATTTTGATATATTTCTAATGGTTGTCTTGAGACCTGTCCTTTACAAGAATCGACCAAAGCTGCATGAACGTACGACATTTATTCTGCATGACAACGTCGTCTGTCACAAGACAGGTAGGGTGACGTCACTTTTGACGCTATATAATTGGAACATTTAACCACAACCTGACAATTTTCTACACATAAGTTCTACAGACTTTGATTTTTGTTCACAGTGAAAATAATCATTGCGATGTGTTCGTTTTGAGGGTTTAAATGCATTGAAAGTGGACTCGGCCAGTTAAATATGACGTATTACCTCTGCTTGCCTAGCAAACGAAATTAGAAGACTTCGCACTGATTGAATTGTGTCATTAAAAAGGGTAGATCCTATATTGTTGGAATAAAAGTACATTGAAAGAACATAAGTCAAGATATTTCAGTTATAGAAACCACGTAGAGTTCTTAGTTATTGTTTACTATAATTCTAGCCAGAGTAGCTGATCTCCTATCAGATGTCATACTCCGAATCCAGATTTTTGTCAAAAGAGTGGAAAGAGTTATTAGCTATTGTTTACTAAAATTCTAGCCACAATATCTGGTCTCCTTTTAAATATCACTCTCTGAATCCAGATTTGTGTCAAAAAAATAATAATAGTCGTTAGTCATTGTTACTAAAAATCTAGCGACTGTTTCAAAATTCCCTATCCAATATCATACCCTGAATCCAGATTTAAGTTAATACAGAAATAAGATTTGATCGTTATTGTTTACCAAAATTTTTGTCAGAGTAGCTGATTTCCCATCAGATATCATACTCTGAAACCAGATTTTGGGCAAAGCAGTACTAATATTTGTTAGTTATTATTTACTAAAATTCTAGCCACAGTAGCTGATTTCCTCTATCAAATATCGTACTCGGATTCCAGATATTTGTCAGTGCAGTAATAAGAATTGTTTGTAATTGATTACTAAAAGTCTAGCCCAGGTATTGTAGCAACAGTAGCTGATTTTCTATCAAATATCATACTCCTAATCAAGATTTTACTCAAAATAGTAATAAGATTTGTTAATAATTGTTCATTAAAATTCTAGCCACAGTAGCTGATTTCCCAACAGATATCATACTCTGAATCCAGATTATGGTCAATACAGTAATAAAAGTTGTTAGTTATTGTGTATTAAAATTCTAGCCACAGTAGCTGATTTCCCAACAGATACCATACTCTGAATCCAGATTATGGTCAATACAGTAATAAAAGTTGTTAGTTATTGTGTATTAAAATTCTAGCCACAGTAGCTGATTTCCTCTATCAAATATCGTACTGGGAATACAGATATTGGTCGATACAGTAATAAGAATTGTTAGTAATTGATTACTAGAAGTCTAGCTCAGGTACCTGATTTCTTATTAGATACCATACTCCTTATCCAGATTTGATTAAAACTGTAACAAGATTTGTTAGTTATTGTTCACTAAAATTCTAGCCTTAGTAGCTGATTTCCCATCAGATATCATACTCTGAATCCAGATTTTGGCCAAAACCTCTAATGGAAATTGCTAATTATGGTTAACATAAATGCTAGCAACAGTAGCTGATTTTCTATCAGGTATCATACTCTGAATCCAAGTTCTCGTCAAAACAGTATAAATAGGTTTTAACTTTTTATTAAAAGTCTAGCCACAGTAATTGATGTCTTATCAAATACCATACTCAGAATCCAGATTTTGGTCAATACAGTAATAACAAGCATTCTGAAGTATTGCAAAACAATACCAAGTCCCCTACCGGCTTTATATATGTGTTTAGAAAAAGAAGCCCAAAAAATTTCAAAGTCCAGCTGCTGGCATCGGTATCTTCCTCAAAAATACTGGACCGGAACGAAACTCAACCTTGTTCTGTAACTCATCAATGTGGGTCTACATACCAAAAATCAGCCCAATAGCTGAAAGCATTAAGAAAAAAAGTCAGGAAAACTGTGATTTCCCAGAAATTTTCTAAGTCCAGCATCCGTATCTTCCCCAAAAATCACTGGGCCGGAACGAAACTCAAACTTGTTCTGTAACTCATCAATGCGGGTCCACATACCAAAAATCAGCTCAATAGCTGCCAGCATTAAGAAAAAAAGTCTGGAAAACTGTAATTTCCCAGAAATTTTCTAAGTCCAGCATCCATATCTTCCCAAAAAATCACTGGACCGGAACGAAACTCAAACTTGTTCTGTAACTCATCAATGCGGGTCTACATACCAAAAATCAGCTCAATAGCTGCCAGCATTAAGAAAAACAAGAGTGCCATCGTCACAATATACGCCGCCACTTATAAAACTTGAGACAAAAAAATGACATTGACAAGGATTTATAAATATTCACTGAAAAACCTTTAAAAAATTGTGTTCACAAAAAGGTTTTTATAAATATCCAGTGAAAAACCTGGAAGGAATTGCATTCACGAGGCTGAAATATCATTAAGCCCCAGAGACTAAGATTGAAGGGGGCATAATTCTGGCAAAAATCAATGAACCATGAAATCCTTCCTTCATGCACATCTACCAATTGAGGTGATAACATCCACCAAGTTTCATTTAGATCCAGCCAGAAACTTAGGAGGAGTTGTGTTGACAAGCCTGCAATTTCAATAAGCCCCAGAGACTAAGTTTTTAAGGGGCATAACTCAGGCAAAAATCAACGAACCATAAAATCCTTCCTTCATGCACATCTACCAATTGAGGTGATAACATTGACCAAGTTTCATTAAGATCCAGTCAGAAACTTAGGAGGAGTTGTGTTGACAAGCCTGCAATTTCAATAAGCCCCAGAGACGAAGTTTTTAAGGGGCGTAACTCAGGCAAAAATCGACGAACCATAAAGTCCTTCCTTCATGCACATCTACCAATTGAGGTGATAACATTGACCAAGTTTCAAGAAGATCCAGCCAGAAACTTAGGAGGAGTTGCGTTGACAAGCCTGCAATTTCAATAAGCCCCAGAGACTAAGTTTTTAAGGGGCGTAACTCAGGCAAAAATCGACGAACCATTAAATCCTTCCTTCATGCACATCTACCAATTGAGGTGATAACATTGACCAAGTTTCAAGAAGATCCAGCCAGAAACTTAGGAGGGGTTGCGTTGACAAGGCTGCAATTTCAATAAGCCCCAGAGACTAAGTTTTTAAGGGGCATAACTCAGGCAAAAATCAACGAACCATAAAATCCTTCCTTCATGCACATCTACCAATTGAGGTGATAACATTGACCAAGTTTCAAGAAGATCCAGCCAGAAACTTAGGAGGAGTTGCGTTGACAAGAAAAGTGGACGTACGTACGGACGGACGGATGGACGGACGGACGGATGGACGGATGGACGGATGGACGGACGGACGGACGGACAGACGGAGAAGATGACGCCAATATACGTCCGCCTCCGGCGGCGTATTTGTGTTGACAAGCCTGCAATTTCAATAAGCCCCAGAGACGAAGTTTTTAAGGGGCGTAACTCAGGCAAAAATCGACGAACCATAAAGTCCTTCCTTCATGCACATCTACCAATTGAGGTGATAACATTGACCAAGTTTCAAGAAGATCCAGCCAGAAACTTAGGAGGAGTTGCGTTGACAAGCCTGCAATTTCAATAAGCCCCAGAGACTAAGTTTTTAAGGGGCGTAACTCAGGCAAAAATCGACGAACCATTAAATCCTTCCTTCATGCACATCTACCAATTGAGGTGATAACATTGACCAAGTTTCAAGAAGATCCAGCCAGAAACTTAGGAGGGGTTGCGTTGACAAGGCTGCAATTTCAATAAGCCCCAGAGACTAAGTTTTTAAGGGGCATAACTCAGGCAAAAATCAACGAACCATAAAATCCTTCCTTCATGCACATCTACCAATTGAGGTGATAACATTGACCAAGTTTCAAGAAGATCCAGCCAGAAACTTAGGAGGAGTTGCGTTGACAAGAAAAGTGGACGTACGTACGGACGGACGGATGGACGGATGGACGGATGGACGGATGGACGGACGGACGGACGGACAGACGGAGAAGATGACGCCAATATACGTCCGCCTCCGGCGGCGTATAAAAAGTCTGGAAAACTGTAATTCCCAGAAATGTTCTAAGTCCAGCATCCATATCTTCCCCAAAAATCACTAGACCGGAACGAAACTCAAACTTGTTCTGTAACTCATCAATGCGGGTCTACATACCAAAAATCAGCTCAATAGCTGCCAGCATTAAGAAAAAAAGTCTGGAAAACTGTAATTTCCCAGAAATTTTCTAAGTCCAGCATCCATATCTTCCCCAAAAATCACTGAACCGGAACGAAACTCAAACTTGTTCTGTAACTCATCAATGCGGGTCTACATACCAAAAATCAGTTCAATAGCTGGAAGCATTAAGAAAAAAAGTCTGTAAAAACTGTAATTTCCCAGTAATTTTCTAAGTCCAGCATCCATATCTTCCTCAAAAATCACTGGACCTGAACGAAACTTTAACTTGTTCTGTAACTCATCAATGCGGGTCTACATACCAAAAATCAGCTCAATAGCTACCCCCGTTTAGAAAAAAAAGTCCGGAAAACTAATTCACCGGACTGACGGACGGACGGACGGACGGACAGACTGACGGACAGAGTGCAAACCTAAAGTCCCCTTCGGCTTCGCCGGTAGGGGACTAATAATCGTGAGTTATTGTTTACTAAATTTCAAGCCACAGTAGCAGATTTGCGATCAGATATCATTTGAATCCAGATTTTAGTCAATACAGTAATAAGGAGTTGTTAGTTATTTCTTACTAAAATTCTAGCCAAAAAAGCTAATTTCCTATCTGAAACCATACACTGATTTAAGATTTTGGTCAATACTAAATTAGAGTTGTTAGTTATTGTTCACTAGAATTCTGGCCACAATAGCAGAATTTCCATCAGATATCGTACTCTGAATACAGATTTTGGTCACTAAAGTAATTAAGAGATGTTAATTATTGTTTAATAAAATTCTAGCCACAGTAACTGATTTTTTCTATCAGATATCGTACTCGGATTCCAGATATTGGTCAATACAGTAATACGATTTGGAAGTTATTGTTTCCTAAAAATTCTAGTTACAGTACCTGATTTCCTATCAGATATCAAACTGTGGATCAAGATATTCTTCAAAACAGTAATAAGAGATGTTTGTTATTGTTTATTGTTGCCCAGATCCTGACTTCAGATGTGCTCGATGTCTCGGTACAGCACGTCCCATCGACGGGCGAATCTTGACGGAAGTAGTGGTAGATGGAGAGAAACTTGAAGCTGTCCCCGAGTTCTGCTATCTTGGGGACATGCTCTCTGCAGGAGGAGGCTGTGAATTAGCATCTGTAACACGTTGCAAATCGGCTTGGGGCAAATTCCACCAACTGATCCCCCTTCTCTGCAACAGAAACCTACCACTCTTAACCAGAGGACGAGTCTTTTCAACCTGTGTAAGAAGTGTCATGCTGCATGCATCAGAGACATGGGCCACAACAACTGCTTCACTGAACCGCCTCCAGCGAAACGACAGAGCAATGATACGCTGGATCTGCAATGTTAAAGCTACAGACGACATTAGTTCAAAGTCCCTGCTTACAAAGCTAGGTATAAAGGATCTAGATACAGTCCTACGTACCAACAGACTAAGGTGGTTCGGTCATGTGGAACGCAATACAGGACGGGTTTCCCGAGTGCGGACCTTGAACGTAGCTGCACAGAAAAGCTCAGGCAGACCTAAGAAAACGTGGGAAGAAGTTGTGCTGGACGACAGAAGAAAACTAGGGATGGTTTCCACTGACCCTCAGAACCGGTCCGAATGGAGAGGACGACTGCGCAGCAGACCTGTCACACAAGTCCAACCCTCGGTAGAGGAAAACGGACTTTAAAATGGATATGTATGTATGTATTACCATAATTCTAGCCACAGTACCTTGTTTCCTATAAGACATCATACTCTGAATCCAGATTTTGGTCAAAGCAGTAATAGGAGTTGTTGGTTATTGTTTTCTTTAGTCCTAGCCACAGGAGCTGGTTTCCTATCAGATATCATACTCTGAATCCAGATTTTGTTTAAAATAGTAATAAGAGTTGTTTGCTATTGCGTTATAAAATTCTTTCCTTAGTACCTGATTTCCTATCAGAAATCATACTCTGAATCAAGATTTTGGTCAATACAGTTATAATCGTTGTTGGTTTTTGATTACTAAAATTCTAGACACAGTTCTAAGCCTATTTAACATCAGATATCATATTCTGAATCCAGATATTGGCCAATACAGTAATAAGCGTTGTTAGTTATGTAGGTAAAAAAAGAGGTGCTCAGCGCCGAAGTATTTACCTTTACATGTAGTCAAGAGCCCAGAGGTTCTTATAAGGCAAACAAAGACCTTTTTATTTGTTATTATCTGCATTATATGCAAATGTTTTATTTTGGGGAAAATCTGTCGTGATCTAGTTTTCGGCGTCGGAAACGCATTGGTGGTTTAGTGAAATCATTGATGACGTCATCTGACGTTACCTTGACGCCATATGACTTTTTGGCGCAAACACAAAGAATAATTACATATAGTATTTGCTGTTCAAAAACTGATGCAGTTCTTGTTTCGCTATATATGGATTTTATGTAAGCGTGTTATAATGTTTACAAAAATTCTAGCCACAGTACCTAATTTCCTTTTAGATATCATACTCTGAATCCAGAGTATAGTCAATACAGTAATAAGAGTTGTTAGTTATTGATTACTAATATTCACAGTAGTCGATTTCCCTTCCAATATCTTACTCTGAATCCAGATTTTGTCAAATCCTGCCACAGTAGCTGATTTCCTCTATCCGAAATCGTACTTGGAATCAAGTTAGTGGTCAATACAGTCATAAGAATTTCCGGTTATTGTTTGCTATAATTCTAGCCACAGTAAATTGTTTTATATCCGATATTTTACTATGAATCCAGAGTTTGGTCAAAACTGTAATAAGAGTTGTTAGTTATAGTTTACTTGAATTCTAGCAACAGTAGCTAAGTTTATATCAGTTTGGAGTTGTTTAAATTGTTAATCATTGTTTACTAAACATATAGCCACAGTAGCTAATTTCTTATCAGGTATCATACTCTGAATCCACACTTTGGTCAAAACAGTAATACGAATTGTTAGTTACCATTTACTAAAATTCTATCGACAGTAGCTGATTTTCTATCAGATATGAAACTCTGAATCCAGACACTCGTATTAAGTATCAAGTATTAACAGTATTCAGAGCTTTTAGTTATTGTTTATTAAACTTTTAGCCAAAGAAGTTGGTTTTCTATCAGATATCATACTTCGAATCCAGATTTTGGTCAATACAGTAATAAGGAGTTGTTAGTATTTGTTTCCTAAAATTGTAGCATCAGTAGCTGATTTCCTATCAATACTCTCAATCCAGATTTTGGTCAGAACAGTAATAAGATTTGTTGGTTATTGTTTATTAAAATTCTAGACACAGTCAATGATTTCCTATCAGATATCATACCCTGTATATAGATTTTGGTCAATACAGTAATAAGGATTGGTAGTAACTGTTTATTTAAATTCTACCTGCAGTAGCTATTTACTATCAGATATCATACTCTGAATCCAGATTTTGTCAATAAAGTAATAAAAGTCGTGCGTTATTGTTTACTAAAATTTTAGCTGATTTCCTTTACTTTGAATCCAGTTTTTTGTCAATACAGTAAGAAAATGCATTGATCATTGTTTACGAAAATTCTAGCCATAATAGCTGATTTTCTATTAGATATCATACCCTGAATCCAGAATTTAATCAACACGGTAATGAGAGTTGATAGTTATTGTTTACTCAAATTCTAACCACATTACCTGATTCCCTTTCAAATATCATTCTCTGAATCCAGATTTCGGTCAATATAGTAATCAGAGTTGTTACTTTTTGTTACTAAAATTCTAGCCACAGTAGCTGATTTCCTATCAGATATCATACTCTAAAACCAGATTTTACAATAAAGTAATAAGTGTTGTCAATTTTTGTTTACTTACATTCTAGCCGAAGTAACTATTTTTTTTATCAGATATCATACTCTGAATCTTAATTTTGGTCAATACGGTGATCAGACTTCTTAATTATTGTTTAATAAATTTCTTGCAACAGTAGCGGGTTTTCTATCAGATATCATACTTTGAATCCAAATTCTCATCAAAACAGTATTAGGAGTTTTTAGTTATTGTCTACTAAAATTCTAGCGGCAGTACCTGATTTCTTATCATATATCATACTCTGAATCCAGATATTGATCAAAACAGAAATAAGAGTTTTTATTATTGGTTACTAAAATTCTGTCCACAGTAGCTAATTTCCTTCCAGATATCATAGTCCGAATCCAGTGTTTGGTCAATACAGTAATAAAATATATTAATTATTATTTACTAAATTTCTAGCCAAAATTATTGATTTCCTATCAGATATCATATTCTAAATGACAATATTGGTTAATACAGTAATAAGGGGTTGTTAGTTTTTCTTTACTGAATTCTAGCCACAGTAGCTGTTTTCCTGTCAGATATCATACTTTAAAACCAGATTTTACAATAAAGTAATAAGTGTTGTCAATTTTTGTTTACTAACATTCTAGCCGAAGTAGCTAATTTTATATCAGATATCATACTCTGAATCTTGATGTTGGTCAATACAGTAATCAGACTTGTTAGTTATTGTTTATTAAATTTCTTGCAACAGTAGCGAGTTTTCTATCAGATATCATACTTTGAATCCAAATTCTCCCCAAAACAGTATTAGGAGTTTTTAGTTATTGTCTACTAAAATGCTAGCTACAGTAACTGATTTCCTATCAGATATCATACTCTGACTCTAGTTTTGGTCAATATAGTAATAAGCGTTGTTGGTATTGTTTACTTTTCTAGCCAGAGTAGCTAATTCCTTTAAAATATTATACTCTAAGTCCAGATTTTAGTAAAAACCATAAAAAGAGTTCTTAGTTATCTTTTTACTATAATTGTAGCCAGAGCAGTTGAATTCTACCAGATATGATACCCTGAATCCAGAGTTTTGTCAATAGAGTAATAAGAGTTGTTAGTTATTGTTTACTAAAATTCTTGCCAGAATAGCTAATTTCCTTTAAAATATCAAATATGAAAAAGAGCAACATACAATTCGGTGATCTCACTGAGAAACAAATAATGAAATGTAAAAAAAATCCAGTTTACTAGATTGACTCATTTCAAAAATAATACTTTGCATAGTGTTCTGCGCTGAGACTGCTTTGGAACATAGTATGGCTATACAAATACATGTATGTTATTTTAATACACGCATTTTCTCCCTTTGCTCTCGACATTTTTACATTTTTGTAACTTTTATTTGTGGATAATTCTCAGGATAGGTAGGTACATGATAGTGGAAGTATAAGGATGTCTGAGATAATCCCCATAGCTAGTTTTCTATTTAACCCTTTCCAAAACAAGACCTGGTTTTGACGTCCCTAATAGAACAGGCGTGGGAAAACATTGAAACAAAAGAAGAAACTGCTGATAACCAACAGTTTCTCCTTTTGTCTCAATATTTTCCGTGCCATATTTTACACAATTCCTATCTTTAATAGCATCTATTTTGTCATTTGTGGCAGTTTTTGAAGTGGATCATCCTAAAAATTTGCCGTTTGGGAAAGGGTTAAAGTGAAGCGCTGCCTCGATACATATAACCTATGTGACTTGCCGCAAATCATTTGTGATTTCTCCCTATGTTTTCACTTCATTGCCTTACAAAATGATCATCGTATCGTGAAGATTTCAGGACTTCGTGTTACAAGCATCATTACTCGTCAATAAAGGGAGATAAATACTAGTTTATCTGAGTCTATTCCGAGATTTAGGTCTCAAGAGACGCCATTTACCGACAAAACTTGATGATGGGGGTTCTGTCAAAATTGGCCTTATGCTTGAGAATAATAAAAAAATATGTGTTTAAAAAATTGATCAGAAAACTATTTTTATATTCGTTGCAATTGAAGGCTTTTGTCGAACGCACAATTTCATTTTATTGAAAAATATGCAAATGACGGCAAGTGTCTTTATGGTTGTCCTAAATGATTCGATGTACATTCTTATGCAACTGGTAGGGGTAAAGAAATGATGGTAAATACTTATCCTTAAATTTCTATTCATGTTCCAATCATATTTGGTATGTAGTCATATAACATTTGTAAGGTAAATGTCATTTCCACAATATCAGTTAAAACCTTCAAATACATGTATGTTATAGATACATCAAAGACCAGTCATTCGGTTTGCAAAATGGGTGAAAGTAAATAAAACCATTGAACAACAGCTGATCATGGAAGACAAAACCATCAATCTAAAGTGGAAAACTATGCCAAACTTGGCGCCAAGATGGAATATACGGTGTTAGAATAGGCAGATTTTACATGTTTAAAGACAATACATGTCACAATGATCTTAAATAATGTCGCTTTGTGTGTCTCTAAAATTCTGTTCTTTTTCAAATTATCTTTAGAACCATAACCGCTCGAATTTGAGGCATATATTCTTCGTATGGTTTTATGAATAATTGAATACTTCCGAAATATTTACCAGCAATTTGGTAAAATATACTGAATTAGTAAAAGACAAAAATGCAGTACTTTTCGCAGATGCATGCCCATGTTGATAGAAATATTTTCTTTTGTCTTTAAATAACTTCAAAGGTTAATATGAGAGAGCGAATCCAAAGACCATTCTGGAAAATATACCAGACTTTGATTTATGATTTTTACATAAGCACATTTTTCTTGGTACATAGTACTCTCCATTGCCGAGCTCTATTGATTAAACCATCAAATATGACCTCTGCAGTTTTCGGTACGCCAACAGCCTATTTGGTCGTCATAATCTAATTATAGCACACCATTTGAATTATCGAATCAAAATCATTCAGCTTTATCTTGCATGATCATTACGTATACATTACGTCGCTTCTACTTTTGGCTGAAGCCGGTAACATTTGAATTATCGAATCAAAATCATTCAGTTTGATCTTGTTTGATTACGTATACATTACGTCGCTTCTATTTTTGGCTGAAGCCGGTAATTTGAAGCGTCAGCCAATGAAAGTTTGTATCAGCTTTTTGAATTGTTTTGTTGTGTATCGCCAACGATTGGATACTGAAATCCCGCCAAGGCCCCGAGATTAGACGTGAAATGACCCCGCGAGAACAGAGCTCATTCTATCGAAATGGAATGTAGAGATAATGTGCTCTGTTCATAAGAGAGTAGGTACATAGTGGTTGCTCATATACGTACCAGATAGCTATAAAATAGAACTATAAACTTGGGCATGGGTGTTTATTCATCCATAAAATTTTATTGCTTCACATACAAGGAATGACGCGTACAGTTCCTGATAATCATTGTGTTATCATAAATACGTCATGTTGAACCTGCTTTTATTACTTTCTTCAAGAAAGATCACTCCCAAATCTTCATTTCAAATGCATAATGAATAAATTCATAAAACTTTACGAGCTTTATTCCTCATATAGTTATAATAATTCTCGTCCAAGTATTCGCTAGGCACTCTGAATTACATTTTATGGAATATACTGGGCCCACTGATAAGAACGTCTAAGGCTTTGATTTTCCTGTTGTATTTTAATTCGTTACAAAGGCCTTATAGCACTAATATGAATAAAAGCATCTAAAGCCACTTGTATTTTTACTGAAATGGATTATTGTAATTTAAAAAATCCAATAGTTTTCTTCTCGATATTCTATAAAGTTCCTAGAATGGTGTTGATCAGTTATTTCCGGATTGTTGCTGAATATACTTGTGAGTATCTCGAAAGGTACTGATTTCTATTAAAGAAGTATTCCATTAAAGCAAATTCTATTACCGCTGTCCTGTTCATTTGATTAGATCTATATGAGTCATCAAAATCTAACTTACGTTTCACGTACTTTAATTTAAGATCGGGTACACGTACGTATGTACCCGAATAGCAATTACAGATGACATGACGTGTTGTAACCAAATGCTACTAACACCACAAGGGACCTATCATTCATTTTATTCTGACACTACATCAGACTGTATTATATATTAGCGAATCGTTTTATGTAGTGGAGCTCTTGTTGACCACTTATATCCAGACTTAAAATGCGTGCAGACTCAATCTCACTTTTAAACTATTAACCCTTTCCCAAACAGCAAAATTCACCGACTCAAAAACTGCTGATTATGACAATAAATGCGTTAACATAGAGAATATTTGTGTATAATAGAGCACAGAAAATATTGAAGCAAAAGGAGAAAATGCTGATCATCAGCATTTTCTTTCTTTGCCTCAATGTTTTCCCAAGCCTTTTCTAATAGGGACGTCAAAACCAGGTCTTGTTTGGGAAAGGGTTAAGTAAGGAGATATATGCAAATAATGGGAATATAATAATTAATTGAAAAGACTAGAGAGAAAGTGAGAAATACGAGTTACTTACTTGAAATAGGTTCATATGTTGCACACACCTATCACATTTTCTTCTTAAATCCACGAACATATTTCTAAAGTCTTGTGGTCAGGTTAAAGATTGATGTATGACGGATGGGTTAAGTTATCTAGAAAGATATCTTACATTAAGGCATAAAATTTGTTCCGCAACTGAACGCCTAAACATGCAGTATAATTTTATTTTGCCTATTACATCAATCCGTTTTCAGGACACGTATGCTTTGAAAATGTTACCAAATTAAGATAGGTTGTCTCAGGGATGACTCACTGATTATCTGCAGTCATTGGAATCTGATGCTTATAATTACTAAATTTAAGTTAAATAACTAATGTTTAATTGGTCGATGGATTCCTTAGTTTCACACCTGTCATATCGACGCTTTCTTTGGCTAAAGACGTCATGTTGTAATATCACTGTAATTATTTTCCTTTGTTCACAGTAAACAGATAACAGTCTGTCTAGCCCATCTTGTTCTGATATAAATTTGTTTAATTATGACAATTAATTCCCCCTCTTACCATTGATAAATACGGGAAAGAGACGGGATGGTTATTGATTACGGGACAATTGCTAAATATGGGACGAATGAATGTCCAATCTTCTCCCAATACATATCTGTAGCATTGTCGAATATGAATACAGATTTTGGAATAAACAAGACACAACATTTTAATAGTACTCTGAAAATGCGTTTCGTCTTATTTTGCGAAGAAAAGAAATCACATGAAAAGCTGCATTCTGTTAGCTCAAAATTGATTTCCAATTAAAACGAAAATGTTTGGAAAATGAATAGGGTGCCTATTTCCGGTCTCTTTTATGCTTCCACTTTCGATGAAATTTATCACTCTCCGAGCAGAGTTGTCGTTCGTTACTCTCACACACATCTCTGCAACGGGCTGACGCCATGTTTGACAAGAATCTTGTCAAACCGAGGAAAACGCGTATTATTACTGTTTAACTGTTTCATGTGTAACATAATGAAGTAGACAAAGAAATTATGATTCCGAGTATATAGTCTGTGATAATCGGTAATCCGTGTGCATTTCAGTATTAAGAATGCCAACAACGCAAATCAGATAATTAATTCCCTGGTAATGATGAAACTGCTTGTTGGCATATCTGTAGACGCGTCGTATTCCTGTGACGTCACGTCAAAAACAACAATAGTAAACAACAAGATTGAGATAAACAGTTGATTACAGGGAAATTGTACAGAAAGAGTACAAGAAAATAACTCAAATCCTTTGATATAATTGATTTAGAGAAAACGCACCATTTTGTAAAACCTCTTATATGCATTTTAGTATTCAGACGTCAGATTGACGTCAAATTACAAACATACATGCTTACTGCTTATATGAATAGTGTTAGCAATTTTCTGTTCATGATCATATACAATAAAGGTAGAATCATGAAAATACTATATCAAGAGACACAACTTATGATAACGTAAAAAGATAAATAACGTCGATGATAGGTCAATTTTATCTAATACATATATTCACTGTATTACGCTTCCATGAAAGATAAAATAATCTTGAACTTTAACTTTTTAATGTTGTATTATGTGATTTCCCTTTGATATTTTTGCTCTGACGCCAAAACGTCAACAACGTCATTGTAACGTCGTTACTAATAATCATGAAATATACATCACAACATCCTGATGATTAATATATGTGAAACCAATATAATTATGAACATTAAAAAGTTTAAACTTATAAGGCTTGTTATACATTTTCAAGTTTGATTTAGGTATTTACCGTAACATGGAATACATGTATTTATTCCACTTAACTCTATTTCATTTCTTTTTTTTTATTTTCCTTTATAAAAATGTGAGGGAAAATGTAATATACTGTATTTCAAAAGCCGTTTCTCTTCTTGTTGTGGCTTTTCAAAAAAGATGTTTATCCTAAAACTATATATTAATATAGTAGATTTCGATCATGTCAAGGCTGAACTTTCATTTTCTGGCTTAAATGAATTGTGGCCTGCAACTATGAATGAAATTAGAATACCAATCGAGTAAGAAGAGATTAGACAACGATTCTTAAAAGAAATTAAAGTGTGATAAAATATACGTTGTACATTATCGAAAAATAGATCTCTACTTATAAAGGCACACCACAATTAGCTGAAGTACGGTAGAAGACCGAAAACATTCATTAATCTGTAAATAATTCTGGATTGAAACAATCATCTTTATGTATCCGCTCCTTTTTACCATAATTCAGTACACACCAGCCCGTTTGACATGAATGTACGTCTTGATGCAACCACACATTACAAGTTCCTAGAGTGCACATGGGTCAAATGTGTACGAAACATCTTTGTAACCTTCAAATTTCTATTGTGCTACAGATAAAAAGTGCAAAGGTTGATCTCTGTCTGATTTAATAATACTAGGTTTTTGAAGGCACTGCAACAAAAACACTGCACCAAGAGCTGTAATTTCTCTGTTTCAAGGTCAAACAGACACCAGTGCCATGCTTGATATTGCCCTTTTCTGAATATGGCCGTGAGTAGTGCTTCAAGGCGTTTATTTGCTCGTTCTTGTAGTCTTTTTGTAGCACCACTGTATTACTGTTTGTGTCAAGAAGCTTTATTCTTATGACATAAATATCTGTCATCAAACATGCTGAAACCTTGAGCAATTCCAGGTTGTGTCCCCATACTGGGACGTAATATCTACACTCTGAAGTAAAACTTCACAGGAATCTTTTGTTGGTTCACTGACTAGAGTTCCATCTAGAACTTGACATGATACAATTGCTCAATTGGGTAAATATCCTTGGCTTCTTTGACAGATAATCTACTCGCCATTATATTTACAATACAAAAACTGATACACACGCGTATCAATTTCACCTACAATAACGTACGCAATGCACGTCTTTGTACAACAACCATTTCCTCGTAAATTATTTTGTATTATCAGAACTAAATACTTATGTAATTGAATACTAAACGTACATAAATATACACTAGATACACAATAATTTGGATCAATACATGTATACTCGCATGAGGACATTTACGACTAACAAAATTACCATATATACTCATCTTCTCAGAAAAATGATTGAAATATGCCCTCGTGATTCCCGACGACACAATATTACACAACATGTCCAAAATTCTTTTGATTGTGTCAATTCATTACGCAAAAAAAAAGGAATGTGACAATTGTCAATGAAAGGAAGTCTGTTTTGGAAAATTAAAATAACATGATTTACCCCACCCACCTCTTTTCTCTTTTTGCTGTAGTTGTCGGCAATACAAACGTGTCATTCATTTTATTTTCGTTTTTCACCATTGATTGAGCTGTGCTAAAACCCATGTACATCAAAATCACTATAAATACATTATCTGAAGCTCTACGACGATTTAGAGCTTTATAAGCTTTACTCATATAATATCCTGACATTCAATTATGAATGACAACAAACCGTGAAAATTAGTCTAATTGATAATATAGATTCACATACATTTTTTTTTTTAAAGATATGGCCATTATTTGAATAGTTATAGTCATTTCTAATTTGGCGCTTTAGAACTTTCGATAAGTATAGCACACGCACATGGGTCAAGTGCATAAGGCTCGTGAAATCTATGAAATCGATATTTATCTACCCGGTTTATTGTCGAAGACGTCCGATCAATAGGGTAATAACCACTGCAACACCCGCACGATTAAAATTAAATGTCAAGATAGATGTCAAGTAGTGCAAGAGTAAAGAACGTTGAATACGTCAGTATTTGTCTCAATATTGTTAACGACGGCAGATCTATGCATCATATGCGTTGTTCATTTCAAAGCAGTTTATATCTATATTCAGATATTTGTCAATAGAAACACACATAAACAAAAAATAACAACATTTTCGTATGTATCACTAAACTTAGTTTGCAATTAAGTAAATTGACAACGTTAAGTAATTGGCGGAATATGGCGTAATGACGCGTTTCCAGATATGCCAACAAGTGGATCATGGAAGTTAAGATAATGGAGCACACAACTGCAGTTGTTGGCATGCTTAATACGCTAATGCATACGGGACGTGATTTCTGGACATACCATCACAGACTAATATTTGAAAGGCATTATAACTGATGAATTTACCCATATACAATGGAACTATTTTCTCAAGCCTCCTTACCAATGTCAATAAATTTTGTGCTAAAAATAGACTCGATTTACTGTTTTGTTTTGTTAAACCGTCGGTGTTGTTATAAAATCCCGTATCTACGGCTTGAATCAAGCCCTAGTTGCGAGATTTTATAACAACACTTACGAAATGCTATTGTTTGTCCGAAATTACGTCACGGTTAGCTGGATAAAATCATTCCCAATCACGATGATATATAACGAAAAATTACTGCGCCCTTGAATGAGTGACATCAATTTAACAAATTAAATTATCATCGTTGGAAAATGATATCAAATTTTAAGTAACGTGAAGTGTGATATATTTTGGACTTCGGAAAAGAAAAAAATATTTGATTTTGCCATTTTGATGTGATATAAAGTGACGTAATCTAGCAGATGATGACGCAATACCCTCTGAGCCAACTACAGATGTGAATGTAATGAATGAACCGTGTGCAAGAGAGTGGAAATTTATGTTATAATAGTCATATGAACCATCTCAGTTCTTTGTAGAAAACGACATCATGGTATACGCCTCATGGTGAAGGTTCTACATCTAATTACCAGTGAACTAGCTGATGTATCTGCAACTTTACCTATTCAAAAGAAATATGATACATACACGCTTTAAAGCCACATTTTCGAAAGTGATACAATACTCAAATAAAAGTGTTTCACTTTTCTAAGACTTCGAAATCAAGACATTTTGAAAGTGTTTGTAAGGAAAAAACTACAACAACTTTCAATGTAGTTTCCTGCAGCATGTCATGGATATAGATATCTTTAAGCTTAGTCTAGTTGAGGGCAGCATATTAATATTTTTCTAAAGTAATTTGAATGTACCAATGCAAGGGTTAAGACTATAATATTCCTAATCCTTATAATCAATTAGTTTCTAGTTATTATCAGCTGACAGACTAAATACATCGTAAATTAGAAAAGTGAATGTAATCACAGACGATAAGACGAGCCTACAAACAACCGCGGAAATATGTGCACTGGTCCATTCATAGTAAACAACGTAATAATAACTATTGTCTCTGATTTCTACCGATAAACCTGACAAAATAGACGTATCTCGGAAACCAATGATACATGTAAATCAAAAACCTAATTTAGGAGAAAATTATCCATCTAGAAATTTTAAGAAAAATACAAATTATTGGTTTTACATAAAACGCGGGAACATTGTCCGAGTACTAGACGAATGTATTGAATCTTTCATAGCCCATTTGAACATACCTTTCAGATATAACATGCAATTTTTGTAGACACAAAGAGTCTTAACGTAATCTATGGCGCTGCTGTGAACATTAGTCAATATAGATTGAAATAGTTTAAACGATTATTATAAACTTACAAGAAGAGGTACTAGTGTAATACCAAATGTTTGTAGGATCTCGTATTTTACAAAGAAAAAATGAGAGGTGACTTACACTAATAGAAATGACCTAAATGTGTTTAATTCTACATGTGATTAGTTCTTTCTCATTTTTATGAAATGAATACTACTTCATTTTTTATTTTTTAATGAATATAACTCACAAGGTGTAAATAATGTTCTGCGCTTCCCTGCAGCGCCTGCTGCTGCTTCTTTTTCTTACACAAAGATACAAATTATGCCTCGAAGTGTTTCCGGTCTAAAAGGTATCAGTTCATGTTTAGAACTTTTTATTGTTTCTTTAACTTGAGAAACTTCGACAAAACTTATACCGGTATTCAAAATCCATTATCCAATAAACTTTATGATAACTTCATTAATAACTCTTGTCTATCGACGGTTTTCTATCTTCTACTAGCTAAGTGTTGATCAAAGTTATTGATCAATATACTGTATACTATTTGTTTTCATCGTGATTTTACATGTAGCGTTGTAAGTTATTGTTTACTAAAATCTTTGCCAGAGTTACTAATTTCCTATCAGATAGTATGCTCTGAATCCAGATTTTGGTCAATACAGTAATCAGAGTTCTTAGTTATTGCTTACTAAAATTCTAGCCACAGAAGCTGATTTACTATCCCATATCATACTCTGAATCCAGATTTGATCAATACAGTAATAAGGATTGTTCGTTATTGTTTACTACAATTCTATCCACAGTAGCTGATTTTCTGTCAGATATCATACTCTGAATCCAGATTTTAGTCAAAACGGATATAAGAATTTTTAGTTATTTTTACTTAAATCCTAGACAAAGTAGCTGATTTCTTAATAGATATCATACTCTGAATCCAGATTTTAGTTAATATAGTAATAAGAGTTGTTATTTATTGTTCGCTATCTATTGTTTGCTAGAATTCTAGCCACAGTACCTGATTTCCTTTGAAATTTTTAAATCTGAATCATGATTATAGTCAATACAGTAATAAGAGTCATTAGGTATTGTTTACCAAAATTCTCTCCACAATATCTGATTTACTATCAGATATCATACTCCGAATCCAGATATTGGTCGATACAAAAATAGGAGTTGTTAGTTATTGTTTACTACAATTCTAGCCTCAGTAGCTGATCTCCTATCATACTCTGAAGCCAGATTTGGCTCAATACAGTAATAAGGGTTGTTAGTTATTGGTTAATAAAGTCTAGCCACAGTAGCTGATTTCAGATAGCATACTCTTAAAGGGGCTCATGTCAGATTTTTTATGCTTCCGAACTATTCGGGAACTCATATTTCTACACGGAAAAACAATCTGCAATACATAAAAACCTCAATCACGGCGAATAATCATTTTTCCTTTGCTACCTATTAATTCTTTGCAAGCGTGTTTACAGATTCTAATTCTACTTCAAAACGAGACAATGTTAAGGTCAACGAGACACCCCCTGCGGTATTTCCATTGAACACGCCGTACAACCGGCTGTGTGGAAAGGTTTATTTTGTAGAAATGCTGAACACTTACACGCGTATTATAAACTATAGAATACCACAGATCCTTTCGTTTATTTATGAAATTTAATCAATTTGACCTACCGTGCACCTGACATTGGAAGACGAATCTGTCTTCGCTGAATCTCGTCTGTCCTTGACACAGCCGCTTGTAGGGTGTGTTGAATCTTGCTGAGCACAAATGATGTACCTCTGACGTAAGTGTTGTTTGCAGGTTGGGCAAAAGTAACCGCTGGAAAACAAAAACAATGACAATAAAAATGTGTCCGACGTTATTGATTGACTCGAATTTGTATACACAATAAAGCTCGATGCCTCCTATCGCTGGACATAAATGATCTACACCTTCAGGTTGGTAAATTCATACGTTATTTCTGGTTTGTAACTTTTGTGTCATTTGCATTTTCGACAGCCTTGTACGTTCTCCTTTAATCCAGATTATGGTCAATACAACAATAAGACTTAGTTATTGTTTACTAAAACTCTAGCTAAAGTAGCTGATTTTCTTTCAGATATCATACTCTGAATCCATATTTTTGTCAAAACAATATTTTGGTCAAAACAGTTATAAGTAATGTTCTTATGGTTTACTATAATTCATACTAAAGAAACTGATTTTCTTTCAGATGTCATACCTAGAATCCAGATGTTAGTAAATACAAGAATATGAGCTGTTAGATATTGTTTACTACAATTTTCGTTACAGTAGCTGACATCCCATCAGATATCTTACTCTGAATGCAGATTTGGGTCAAAACAGTAATAAGATTTGTTAGTTATTGTTTACTAGAATTCTAGCCACAGTAGATGATTTCCTTTCATATATAATACTCTGAATCCAGATTTTGGTCAATACAGTAATAGGGAGTTGTTAGTAATTGTTTACTAAAATTCTAGCCACAGTACCTAACTTACTATCAGATATGATACTCTGAAATCAGATATGTGTCAATACAGTAACATAGTTGGTAGTTATTGTTTACTTAAATTCTAGCCACAGTTGCTGATTTCCTCTTTCAAATTTCGTGTTCTAAATCCAGATATTGGTCAATACAGTAATAAGAAAGGTCAGTAATTGTTTTTACTAAAGTTCTGGCTACAGTAGCTGATTTCCTATCAGACATCATTTTCTGAATCTAGATTTTGGTCAAAACAGTAATAAATATTCAGTTATTGTTTTCCTCAATTCTAGAAACAATAACTCTGTTGTTTTTTAAAACAAGATTTTTGTCAATAAAGTAATAAGAATTGTTAGTTATTGTTTACTAAAATTCTAGCCAGAGTAGGTAATTTCCTAACGGTATTTTCCTACTAGTTATTTTGTACCTGAATTTTTGCCACAATAGCAGATTTCCTATCAGATATTATACTGAATCCAGATTTGATCAAAACAGAAATAAGAGTTGTTAGTTATTGTTTACAAATATTCGAGCCACTGTTTTCCTTCCAGAGATCATATTCTGAATCCAGATTTTTGTCAATACGGTAAAAAGAGTTGTTAATAATTGTTTACTAAAATTCTAGCCACCGCACCTGATTTCCTTCCAAATATCATACTCTGAAGAGTCTGAAGAATAAGAGTTGTTAGTTATTTTTTCTAAAAATCTAGCCTCTGTAGGTGAATACCAACAGATATCATACTCTGAATCCAGATTTTGTTCAACACAATATTAAGAGTTGTTATTTATTGTTTATTTCTAGCCATAGTAGCTGATTTAAATCAGATATACTCAGAATCCAGATTTTGGTCAAAACAGTAATAAGATATCTTTGATATTGTTTACTAAATTTCTAGCCACAGTAACTGATTTTCTATCAGATATAATACAGTGAATCCAGATTTTGGTAAAACAAGTAACAAGAGTTGTTAGTTATTTTTTTCCTCAAATTCTAGCAACAGAAGAGAAATTTCTATCAGATATCATACTCTGAATCCAGATTCTCGTCAAAACAGTTTCAAGAGGTTTTAGTTATTGTTTCATAATTCTAGCCGTATTAGCTGATTTCCTTCCATATGTTATTCTCTGAATCCAGAATTTGGTCAAAAGAGAAATAAGAGGTTTTCTATTGGGTACTAAAAATCTATTTACAGTAGCTGATTTCCTACCAGATATCATACTCTGAATCAAGTTTTTGATCAAGACAGTAATAAAAGATGTTGGTTATTGTTTACAAAACTTCTAGCCACACTAACTGATTTCCCATCAGATATCATACTCTGAATCCAGATTTTTGTCAATACAGTAAGGAGTTGTTAGTAATTGTTTACTAAAATTCTAGCCAGAAAAGCTAATTTCCTATCAGATACCATTCTCTGAATCAAGATTTTGGTAAATACTTATTTGAGTTGTTAGTTATTGTTTACTAGAATTCTAGCCACGGTAGCTGATTTCCTATCAGATATATCATACCCTGAATCCAGGTTTTGGTCAAAACAGTAATAAGAATTGTTAGTTTTTATTTCCTTAAATTCCAGCCACAGTAACTTATTTTCTATCAGATATTTTCCCTGATTCCAGTAGTGTGGTCACAGTCTCGTTTTAAAAATACTGCCTCTATCTGATTCTATGTAAAAACGAGTAATTTACAAACGGCATTTTTAGCCTAAATAACACATTGAATTGCCAAAAAGTGTGTAAAAATTTAAAGCTAAATAGTTATATTTTATTATGATAAAATACTTCTACCTTATACACTTTCTTTTCGTGCTAAATCTCTATTTGAAAAAGTGGGTCAACTCTACGTTTCTTTGTTTGAACTCGGTCGTTACCTTAGAAGGATGCGTGGGTATGTGTGATAAAATTGCTTTGGCACTGCCACTTCTTAACGGATTTTCATAAATCTTATATCCAATTAAAAAGGGAAAATAGATCTATTCATCCGTGTATGTTAATACGATGAAGCGATGAATTATGAGTCGATGATTAGGTATTCAAAATAGGTCATTTTACTCGGCTTCAAATGGCAAGAACTATGCGGCAGAAAAGCCTAGAAAAGCCTATATATATGTTCTTCAACATCCTATCTATTCAAATGATAAAACATCTTGTGCTTTTAGCTTAGCGCATTCAAGCGCAAAGGCTTTAACAATGGGAAGTGTTTTTCAATTCCCTGTGATTTATCGATAATTTCTGTGTAAACTCCATTCATCCTAAATGTATTAATAAATGTTGACGACAATGACTCAAAGAACATTCTTGCAAAGTTTGGTTGAAATTGGCCGAATGGTTGATTTGTTAAGAATGATATCATGATTTCTCAAAGTTCGATAAGCCTTGCCCTGCCACGCCCATATTTTTTGACGAATCAAAAAGTTGCGAACATTCTTTGAATATGGTCATCCAAGGAACATTCCTGTAAAATTTTGTCAAAATCGGCCCAATGGTTAAGGAGTAGGAGGTGTTTCAAGGAATTATGGGCGAACAGACGGACGGTGAGTGACAGCAATAGCTAATCTTGAGCACTTCGTGCTCAGTCCAAAGGAATTTACAAAATCGGCGTTTCTCATGGGCTTCCTAAACATCCATTTAACCCTTTCCCAAACAGTAAAACTTTATGGTCATCCAACTCGAAAGTTGTGACAGGCGACAAAATGAGTGTAAATGAAAATAAGATTCTTTCGTCTCAATCTTTTCACCTTCAATAAAATCCGTTCAGGACGTCAAAACCAGGTCTAACCAGGTCTCGTACGGGAAAGGGTGAGGCAGCCAAAAATTAGATTGAATTTAAAGGTTGCAAAATGGACATGTTCAAATGTATGGTGCTCTTTTGGGTCAATGTTTTGAAAGCCTATTTCTTCACGAATCAGAGATATAATGTTAATAATCGATCACTTGAAAGTTTGAATTATTTTTTTTTGTTTGAAATTCCTTTTTTATATGTCGTAAAATCTTGTTTTTATCGGAGGCAATGACACGGAAATGATATGCGCACAACGAAGCGCAGAAAATATTTACGCAAAGGGAGAAAATGTTGGTTATCGGCATGTTCTTTATTGCCTCAATGTTTTCCAAAACCTTTTCATATATGATCGTGAAAATCATGTCTTGTTCGGGGAAGGATTGAAATAATGTAACGAATATTTATATAATTGTTGTTGGGTAGAAATTGAAGAACTAAATTGTTTGTTAGAATAAGTTCATCCTTTGTAAAACTTCAAAGGGGTGTAACTATTTTATCAAATGTCCGATTTTAAAAACGTAAGCAGTTTTGAGTTCCTCTAATTCAGACCTTGAAAATGATATATAATTTGTTGAAGTTCCTTGAAAAATAAACAATAACATAATTCGGCAGAATTATCTCCCCTTTGTAAAAATCTGAATAAGCATTATTCCATTATACAATGTCCGATTTTCACAATTCAACCAGTTTTATGTTTCCCTCAGTATTCTCTGTAAGCTGGTATATATTTTGTAGGGGCTGGAATACTTGTGGAAAAAAGTGTGACCACCATAATTCCAGGATTTCGACAAAATAGTATGAAAAGGTTACTAAAATTATACTAAAATTATAGTAGCATTAGCTGATTTCCTATCAGATATCATACTCTGAATCCAGATTTTGGTCAAAACAGAAAAAAGTGTTTTTACTTAATTTTTACTAAAATGTTCTACCACGGTAGATTATTTCCTTCCATTTATCATACTCTGAATCCCGATTTTGATCAATCCAATGCAGTAATAAAAGATGGTAGTTATTGTAAACAAAAAAACTAGCCACTGTAACAGATTTCTTATCAAATATCATACTCAGATTTTGGTCAATACAGTAGTCAGGAGTTGTTAGTTATTGTTTACTACAATTCTAGCCACAGTGCCTGATTTCCTTATGAATATCAAACTTTTAATTCAGAATTTGATCAATACAGTAATGAGAGTTGTGAATTATTGTTTACAAGAATTTTAGCCACAGTACCTGAAATCCGTACAAATATCATACTCTGAATCCATATTGTGTTCAATAAAGTATAAAGCGTTGTTAGGTACTGTTAACTAAAATTCTTGCCACTTTAAATGATTTACTATCAGTTATCATACTCCGAATTCAGGTTTTGGTCAAAACTGTAATAAGATTTGTTAATTATCATTTACTACAATTCTAGTCATAGTAGCGAATAAGATATCATACTCTGAATCAAGAATTTGGTCAAAACAGTAATAAGAGGTGTTAGATATTGTTTACTAAAAATCTATATACTGTAGCTGATTTACTACATGTATCAGATATCATACTCTGAATCCAGATTTGGTTCAAAACAATATTAAGACTTGTCTGTTATTGTTTACTTAAATTCAAGACACAATAGCTCATTTCCTATCAGATATCATACTCTGAATCGAGATTTTGATCTATACAGTAATAGGATTTGTTGTTATTGTTTACTAGAATTCTAGCCGCAGTATCTACTTTCCTTTTAAATATCATACTCTGAATTTAGATTTTGGTCAATACAGTAAAAATATATAGTTGTTCTTTAATGTTTACTAAAAATCTAGAAAAAAGTAGCTGATTTCCTGTAAGATATCATACTGTAAATCAACATTTTGGTCGATAAAGTAATAAGTGTTGTTAATTATTGTGTATTGAAATTTTAGCTAGAGTAAGTAATTTCCTCTCGGATTTCATACTCTGTATCCATATTTTGTCTAATACAGTAATAAGACGTGTTAGTAATTGTTTACTAAAATTCTAGCCACAGTAGCTGGTTTCCTCTCAGATATCATTCTCTTAATCCAGAGTTTGGTGAAAACAATAATAAGACGTGTAAGTTTTCGTTTACAAAAAATATAGCCACATAAGCTGATTTTCTAACGGAAATCATACTCTGAATCCACATTTTTGTCAAAACAGTAATAAGTGTTGTTAGTTATTGTTTGCAAACAATTTAGCTACAATACCTGATTTTCTTTAAAAAATAGCATACTCTGAATCCAATACAATAATAAAAGTCGTTACTTATTGTTTACTAAAATTCTAGCCACAGTAGCTGATCTCCTATCAGAAATCATACTCTGCATCCAGAAATTGATCAATACAGTAATAAGAGTTGCTAGTTATTGTTAACTACAATTCTAGCTACATTACACGATTTCCTATCATATGTCATAATTTGAATCCAGATTTTGACCAAAACAGTTGTATGAGTTGTTATTTTTTGTTTACTAATATTTCCTTAAAATATTTTACTCTGAGTCCTTGTTTTACTATAATTCTAAACAGTGAAGCTGATCTCCTATCAGATATCATACTCTGAATCCAGTTTTTTGTCAATAGAGTAATAAGACTTGTTAGTTATTGTTTATTAAAGTCCTGGCCAGACTAGCTTACTTCCTTTCAAATATCCTACATATGTAAGAGCGACATACAATTCGTCGATCTCTTTTAGAAAAAAATAATGAAATTAAAAAAAACTCCAGTTTGCTAGATAGAGTCATTTCAAAAAGAATACTTTGCATAGTATTCCGCATTGAGACTGCTTTGGAACATAGTATTGGTATTTTACTAAACGCATTTTCTTCCTTTGTTCTCGAAAATGCACATGCTGTGACATTAAAGTTTATATTTTTGTTACTTTTATTTAGGGATAATTCTCAGGATAGGTAGGTACATGATAGTGGAAGTATTAACTCTTTCACTGCCATAGGCGACTTTTGTCGCTTTACCTTTCCCTGCCATAGGCGACTTCACTCGACAAATTTATGTGAGCGAAATATATGAGTACCCACAACATAAAAAAGAAAAAAATATTGTCATTTCATGAATAACCTTTAAATTTTGGTCACATATAGGTGCTTAATTTGTCTGTATGTCCTGAAAATTTGAAAGGAATCCATCAAATGAGTAAAAAGTTATGCATGATTTTGTGTACAGGGTATCGATTCTTGGAAATTTCTTCGAATTAATTTGGCGGTGAGAGACCCCTTCAAAGGTCAATATTTGGCAGTGAAAGGGTTAAGATGTCTGAGATAATCCCCATAGCTAGTTTACTATTTAAAGTGCAGCGCTGCATCGATACATATAACCTATGTGACTTGCCGCAAATTATTTGTGATTCCTCCCTATATTTCCACTTCATTGCCGAACAAAATGACCATTGTGTCGTAAAGATTTCAGGACTTACCACCATCATAACACGTCATTAAAGACATCTTTGCAAGCCAAGGGTTCTACCTACACTTTGTTCCTTACGAACCCTTGGCCGCTCGCCTCTATGGAAATCGAAAGTACCGCCGTGCGATTTCATTGGACGCGATAACTTTCCCATTATCCAATCAAAACACACTTTACAAGCCCTCTTTGTCAAAACGAAAACAACGCGGCTGACGTTAAAATCGATAGCCGTATTTGATGCACCGCCTAACACGTTTTAGTACGAGGCTTTTGATTGGCCAGAAATAGCAACTGCAAAGGGCCGCGACTTTTTATCATCGAACGGTGGCGCGTCGGTACTTTCGATTTCTATAGAAGCGAGCGGCCAAGGGTTCGTAAGGAACAAAGTGGAGGTAGAACACTTGCATTTAAGAGGGATAAATACAGTTATCCGAGTCTACTCCGAAATCCAGAGGCGCGTTCTATAGAGCGAGATATCTTGAGATATCTTTAGATTTCTTAAGATGTTTTAGGATAAAGCGTTCCTCTGAGCAAGACTTTTAAGACGATCACTGGGTGCCGCCATCCCTCTATACTTCTCTCGGAACACCTCGGTAAATTCTGTAGAATCTATGTGGGAGAGAATTGACCGATTTGTTCCGAATGCTTGATGATTCATAAACCGCGGAGTTCCGAATGCTCCGCACTTCATACAAATGACGTCATAATGACGTCATTTGTATGAAGTATGGAACATTTGGAACACCTTGCTTATAATCTCGGTCTCAAAGACGCTGTATCAAAAGAATCTTAAGAAATCTTAAAAAAATCTCGCTCTAAAGAACGCGCCTCTGGTCTCAATGGACGCCACTCATCGACGAAACATGACGATTAGTGTTCTGCCAAACTTGGTCTTAGGCATGAGATTGACAAAATACGTGTATTAAAATTTGAACAAAGAAACATATTTATGTACATTGCAAGTCATCGCAAGTGAAAGCTTTTGTCGTATACACAATTTCGTTTTATTGAAAATTATGCAAATGACGGCAAGTGCCTTTATGGTTATCCTAAATGCTTCGATGTACATTCTTAGGCAATTTTCATTTGAGATGAGGATGGCTAGGGCGTTGATCAGCCTAAAATTTCGGAAGTAAGTTGTCAAAGCTAAGGCCGAAAAAGAGCTTGAGTACACCATGTTCGCAGTGTAGGTTTGCAGGATATGAAGAGAATAACATTGCTTTTCTACGAAAACGTCGTAACTGCAGCTTAAAACAAGCTGCAGTTACGAGATTTTCGTAGAAAATCGACGATAAATTGTTGAGGCGCGAGGAACATAAAAGTGTTGCATTTTTTCAAGAACAGGGGGGACTTTACAGGTGTGACTTGCTGGTAGGGATAAAGAAATGATAAACGGTAAAGGATTATCCTTATTTCTATTCATGTTCCAATCATAGTTGGTATGTAGACTCTAGTCATATGAATATTTGTTAGGTATGTTTCATTTCCACAATATCAGTTAAAACCTTCAAATGTGTTTTAGACACATCAAAGACCAGTCATTCTGTTATAGAAAAGGGTGAAATTAAATAAAACCATCGAACAACAGCTGATCATGAAAGACAAAAACATCAATTTAACGTTAAATACTATATGCCAAAGTTGGCGCCAAGATTGAATATGCGGTGTTAGAATAGGCGGATAAAAATTGAATCATTTACATGTTTAAAGACAATATATGTCACAATGATCCTTAATATCGCTTTGTGTGTCTCTAATATTCTTTTCTTTTTTAAATTATCTTAAGAACCATAACCGCTCGAATTTGAAGCATATGTTCTTCGCATGATTTTATGAATAATTAAATACTTATATACCATATTTACCAGCAATTTGGTAAAACATACTGAATTAGAAAAAAAAAAACAGTACTTTTCGCAGATGCATGCCCATGTTGATAGAAATTTTCTCTTCTGTCTTTAAAAAAACTTCACGGGTTAATATTCGAGAGCGAATAAAAAAAAACATTCTTCAAAATATACCAGACTTTGATATATGATTTTTACATGATCACATTTTACTTGGTACATAGTGGTTGCTCTTATACGTAGCAGATAGCAATAGAATAGAAACACAGACATTTGCACGAGTGTTTATTCATCCATATAGTTTTATTACCTCACATACAATGTATGACGCGTACAGTTCCTGATAATGATTGTGTCATCATTAACATGTCACGTTGAACCTGCTTTTATTACATTCTTCAAGAAAGACCGCTCCACAATCTTCATTTCAAATGCATGATGAATAAATTCATAGACGCGTATATTTTTACGAGTTTTAGCCGTCATAATGCTATCGAATATCGTCGCTTTTCTGCAAAAACCTCTTATCTGCAGCTTGTTTTAAGCTGCAGATACGAGATTTTCGTTGAAAAGCAGCGATATGCTGAATCTCTCCAAGTATTTTCATCCAAAACTCTGAATAACATTTTATACAATCCACTGTATCCGTTGATTGCAACTAGAACGTCTATTCTTAATTCTCATTGTTTGTTGTTTGATTGGCAACAATTTTTATAGCATCGACGCACTTGTGATTCTTATGATTTTCTTCTCTAAATTTCGTAATGCTTCAAGAATGGTCATGTTATTTACCGGTACTGAATTTATACGAAAACGTTTCTCAAACGGTTCTGATTTTGTAATTACTAAACAAATACATGACATGTTTCAATTCTTTAATCATTTAAATATCTACGCACATTTGACATATTCGTATGATTACATTAATTTTCAAAATCTAGCGTGTTTTTTCTTGAATCTTTATCTAGGACCATTGCACGTTTGAAACTGTATCTAATGTCCAGTACATTTTCGTTTATACAGATGTAGATATTACAAATGACATGATATGATGTAACCAAAAGCTACTTACTCTAATATCACAAGGGACCTATCATTCATTTTATTCTGACACCGTATCAGACTGTATAATATATTAGCGAATCGCTTATGTAGTAGAGTTCCTGTTGACCACTGATATCCATTTAAAATGCAGACTCAGTCTCACTTTTAAACTATTAAGTAAGGAGATATGTGCAAAAAATGGGAATAGAATAACAAACTGAAAGGACAGGACTAAAGTGAGAAATACGAGTTACTTGCTTGAAAAAGGTTCATGTGATGCACACACCTAGCTATTACATTTTCCTCTTAAATCCACCAACATATTTCTAAAGTCTTGTGGTCATGTTAAAGAATGATGGATGACGGATGGGTTATCTAGAAAAATATCTTACATTAAGACATAACATTTGTTCCGCAACTGAACGCCTAAACATGCAGTATATTTTGCCTAATTACATCAATCTGATTCTTAGGACACATACACTTTCAATATGTTTTCAAATTAAGAAGGGTTGCCTCGAGGATGACTCACTGTCTTGTAGTCTTTGGAATATGATGCAAGTAACTAGTGTTAAACCGAACTTCTATGAATAATCATTTAATTGGTCGATGGATTCCTTACTTGCACACCTGTCCTATCGACACTATCATTGGCTAAAGACGTCATGTTGTAATTTCACTGTAATTATTTTCCTTTGTGCACAGCAAACAGATATAGTCTGTCTAGCTCATGTAGTTCTGATATTCGTTTAATCATGACAATTAATTTCCCCTCCCACCATTGATAAATACGGGGAAGAGACGGGATGGTTATTGATTCCGGGACGATTACTGATAACGGGACGAATGAATGTCCACTCTTCCCCAATACATACCTGTAGCATTGTCGAATATGAATTCAGATTTTGGAATTAAAAACAGACACAAAACTTTAATAGTAGGCCTACTGTGAAAATGCGTTGCGTCTTATTTTGGGAAGAAAAGAAATCACATAAAAAGCTGCATTCTGTAAGCTTAAAATTGATTCCCAGTTGAAATGAAAATGTTTGGGAAATGAATAGGGTGCCTATTTCCGGTCTCTTTTATGCTTCCACTTTCGATGCAATTTATGTTATAATAGTCATATGAACCATCTCAGGTCTTTGTAGAAAACGACCTCATGGTATACCTCTACTGGTGAAGGTTCTACATCTAAGTGCCAGTGAACGAGATTATGTATCTGCAACTAAACCTATTCAAATGAAATAAAATATATACACGCAGTCTGATCTTAGCCCTCGCTACTAGCCTTTCACTTTAAAACCACATTTTCGAAAGTGATACAATAAATCTACTCATATAAAAGTTTTTTTTCAGCCATCTGGTTGAAGATATTTTAAAAGTGTTTGACAAGAAAAGATTTAAACAACTTTCAATGTATTTCATTGCAGCATTGCATGGATATAGACAATTTAAGCTGATTCTAGATAGAGACAGCATAATAATATTTCTAAAGCAATTTGAATGTACCAGTACAAGTTTCAAGTTTCAAGTTTTATCTAATATTTCCAAAAGGTCTTAGACCACTGTGACATACAAATACAGATGGTGCGACAGTGAACACACAGAATACAATGGTTAAGCCTATAACATTTTTAATCTTTACAATTAATCAGTAGCTAGTTATTATCTGCTGACATACTAAACACATCGTAAATTAGACAAGAGGACCATGATGGTCCTAAATCGCTCACCTGAATCAAGATGACAAGAGTGATAATGGCAATTTTGTCAAATTCATAGGCATGAAACTTATAAGGACTTTCTGTTTGGAAACAAATAAGAAATAATTTTGTTCCAATCGATCCTGTAAGGTTGGGTATGAATTAGCACAATTATTGAGTTAGTTAATTTTCAACAATTATTTCATGATTTCGCAATATACAACATAGGGCTAATTTTCAAAGCATACTGATCTGTTAGAGATTGATCATTTATGATAGACTCAATTAACAAGATTTCGTCTGTGATTGATAGAATATAGTGAAAGATTACCATCTGATAAGCTAAAGCTAATCCCTTATTTGTTTACATAAGATAAACATGGGGCCAGCCTGAGAGCAACAGATAAGGGATATAGAAAATTGGCCCAATGGTTTATTTTTAAAGAATTTTCTTATGATTTCTCTAAGTTTGATAAGCCCTTCCTCCCTGCCATGCCAACATTTTTTGACCAATGGAAAAATTTGTGAACACATTTTGAAAAGAGTAACTCAAGGAACATTCCAGTAAAGTCTGGTTCAATTGGGCAAAATGGTTGATTTTTAAAGAATTTTCTAATGATTTCTTTAAGTCCGATAAGCCCCTTCCTCCCTGCCACACCCACATTTTTTGACAATCAAAAGTCCGCGAAAAAGTTTTGAGAAGGGTCACTCAAGGAACCTTCCAGCAAAGTCTGCTTCAATTGGGCACAATGGTTGATTTTTAAAGAATTTTCTTATGATTTCTCTAAGTCTAATAAACCCCTTTCTCCCTGCCACAGTCACAGTTTTTTACAAATGAAAAAAACTGTGAACAAATTTTGAAAAGAGAGACTCAAAGAACATTCCGGCAAAGTCTGCTTAACCCTTTCCCAAACAAGACCTGGTTTTGACGTCCCTTTTAGAAAAGGCTTGGGAAAACATTGATACAAAAGAAGAAACTGCTGATAACCAGCAGTTTCTCCTTTTGTCTCAATATTTTCTATGTCATATTTTACACAAATTCTATCTTTGATAACTTCCATTTTGTCATTTGTGGCAGTTTTTGAAGTGGATCACCCAAAATTTTTGCCGTTTGGGAAAGGGTTAAAATTGGCCCATTGGTTGATTTTTCTTATGATTTCTCCAAGTCTGATAAGCCCCTTTCTCCCTGCCAAGGCCACAATTTTTTACAAATAAAAAGATTTGTGGTCAAATTTTGAAAAGAATGACTCCAGGCACATTCCTGCAAGGTCTGGTTCAAATTGGCCCAATGGTTGATTTTTAAAGAATTTTCTTATGATTTCTCTAAGTCTAATAAGCCCCTTTATCCCTGCCACGGCCATGTTTTTTTTTCAAATGTAAAATTTCTGAACAAATTTTGAAAAGAATGACTTAAGGCACATTCCTGCCAAGTATGGTTCAAATTGGCCCAATGGTTGATTTTTAAAGAATTTTCTTATGATTTCTCCAAGTCTGATAAGCCCCTTTTTCCCTGCCACGGCCACAATTTTTAACAAATGAAACAATTTGTGAACAAATTTTGACAAGAATGACCCAAGGCACATTCCTGCAAAGTATGGTTCAAATTGGCCCAATGGTTGATTTTTAAAGAATTTTCTAATGGTTTCTCTAAGTCTAATAAGCCCCTTTCTCCCTGCCACGGCCACATTTTTTGACAAATATAAAAATTTGTGAACAAATTTTGAAAAGAGTGACTCAAGGAATATTCCTGCAGAGTTTGGTTCAATTGGGCCCAATGGTTGATTTTTAAAGAATTTTCTTATGATTTCTAATCTGATAAGCCCCTTTCTGCCTGCCACGCCCACATTTTTTGACAAATCAAAAATTCACGAACAAGTTTTGAAAAGTATCACACAAGGAACATTCCTGCCAAGTTTGGTCAAAATTGGTCCAATGGTTTAGGAGGAGAAGATGTTGAAAGAAATTGTGAACGGACGGACGGACGGACAGACGGACGGACAGACGGACAGACGGACGGACGACGGACAAAAAGCGACCACAATAGCTCACCTTGAGCACTTCGTGCTCAGGTGAGCTAAAAAGTGAACATTATCACAGACGATAAGACGAGCCTACAAACAACCCCGGAAATGTGTGCACTGGTCCATTCATAGAAAACAATGTCTTAACCCTTACCAAAATATTAGCCCTGCCGCAAACAGTTGCGGCAACTTCGCTGCAAATTTGCGGCGAATTCGCTACAAATATTTGCCGCAAATTTGCGGCCACTTCGTTTTTCGTATGCAAATTAGCTTTCTCGCAAACTATTTGCCGCGAAGTTGCTACAAACTGTTGCTGCAAAGTTGCAGCGAACTGTTGCTGCAAAGTTGCCGCAAACTGGTCCAAATTCTGCTCGCAAACTTCCCGCAACTATTTGCCGCAAAGTTGCGGCCACTTCGTTTTTCGTATGCAAATTAGCTTTCTCGCAAACTATTTGCCGCAAAGTTGCTGCAAACTGTTGCTGCAAAGTTGCAGCGAACTGTTGCTGCAAAGTTGCCGCAAACTCGTCCAAATTCTTCTCGCGAACTTCCCGCAACTATTTGCCGCAAAGTTGCGGCCACTTCGTTTTTCGTATGCAAATTAGTTTTCTCGCAAACTATTTGCCGCAAAGTTGCAGCAAACCGTTGCTGCAACTTTCCATCAAACTGGTTTGTTTATATTTCTTCCAATCTTCCTGCAAACAAGATAGTGCAGCGGATAAGCGGAAAAGATGCTCGCATCCGGAAGAAAGCACCAAAATTTGCATACACTTAGTCCAAGTATTCAAAAATCATAAAACATTAAGATCCACGTGATCCGAACTGAAAAAAGATGATTTTGATCACATTTTATTTAGTAATTTTTCGTTCAATTTGTAATGGCTTTGCCAGTACACCGTAGATCATTTTTACATAATGACGTCATTAAACGTCACAATATCGCGTGTTCTCAAGATGGACGGTTTGTTTACAATTCGTTGAAACATCGAGAAATTTAAGAATTAAGGCAAAACTTGGATCAAAACTCGGTGAGTATCATTCTACAAATTGGTTTTTGTCATTTTAAATATAATTTGAGCGTTCAGTCTCTTGCCATGGTTGCTGTTGTTTATGAATCGACAAAAATGTAGAAATTCTTAACTGGGCCATAAACATGATAAATTCTTAATCTAATGCTCAAATGATTCAATAATGTATTAACGCTTATAGCATAGGTAAGTACAACTCTATCGCTGATCATAAATTGCAATTTTGAAAAAAAATATGCAAAATATTAACATGGGTTTTCGCCGATTTTTTTTCTACGGAAGCACATTTGTGCCATCATCGGCGATTGTTGCAATCTTACTTTCGGACGCATTTAACTTTAAAATCCTGTTTATTCTTCACTGATATGGTTGTCTAATAGTGTTTGACTTATCTGGAGTTTTTTTCTACACTAGTTACTTGTGTTTTTTTCTCATTTCAGATATGTAACGATGGACAGTATATCCGAGAACAAAATGAATTAGAATCTAGCATATTATACCCAGAGAGAGAAAATTTCTTAAACAACAAACTGATGGAAGGTGAATATTTTTTCATGTGTATCTAACAAACAACTAGGTAGATCGATATCTCCGATGTTTCTTAAGTTTAAAAAAAAAGTAATAAATGTTTTGTCGTAGTTTCGGAATTAAAATCCAAAAAAGTAAAAACTGTTGAAACAAACTAAAACGTATGCTGAAGTACGATCTGTCATTTAACATTTCAAATTTAATAATATTGTGTAACACAGACTTTAGTCACTTTAAATATCCGATTCTTATTATTGACGTAGTTTTAAAGAACGCTGTAAAGTTGCATATACATTATAGATTAACACCTGATTAAATATCTTTTGCTAACAGAAAATCTTGAACCCATATAGAATATATCATTCTATTCGAAAAATGTATTTTATCAACATAGTCTTATTATCCTTTTGCTTTTTTCAGAGGAAGTTAAGATGGCTACTTCCGGACACGAAAACGTCTCTGAAAATGAAGATAAAACAAATTGGTCCCTCTGTTGTATTTGCCAGCAGAAGGTGCAGGGACAATTGGTGGATCCGGCAAATGTCAAAAGATTCAACAAAGGCAATAGTTATAAACTTTTGGAGGAGCGGCTGATAAGATTTAAAGACTTAAACGCATTACCCTCTACAATTAACAATATTGACCGTCTAGACGATGGAAGCGGCATATCATGTACTCTAACTTCAAATAAAGCAAGATGGCATAAACAATGTTTTGATATGTTTAACGGAGAGAAAATGAAACGCATATTAAAGAGAAAAGAAAAAGAAGGACACACAGTCGAACACTCTCCAGCCAAGAAATTATTAAGAAGTGTTGCAGATGTTAAAATCAAAAACTGTTGTTTTTTTCTGTGATCAACCCGAGGGGTCTTCTGGATTGTTTCATCGCGTTGAAACATTGTCGTTGGACTCCAGAATAAGAAAACTTGCGACAGAAATGAAAGATTCGAAAATATTGGCAAAGTTAGCTGCGGGAGATATGGCAGCTACTGATTCTGTGTATCATAAAAATTGTTTGACAATGTACAACAATAGATACCGAAGTTTTTGTAGGAAAAGTCTTCCTGTCTGTTCTACCACAAATGAGCTACACGCTAACAAGGCAACAGCATTTGCAGAGTTAGTGGCCTATGTAGAAAAGATCGAAAGTAGTGATGGCAAGGACAAGCGAATCTTTAAACTGTCAGAACTGAATAGGATGTTCACAAATCGACTACAACAATTAGGTACTAGTGCGACGTCAAACTCTTCACATTTGAAAGAGAAACTATTGTCAGCAGTTCCTTCACTTGAAGAGCACAAGAGTACATACGAAACAATGTTATCTTTTCGTAAAGATATCGGGAACACATTACTAGAAGCTAGACGTCATGATATAGAAAATGATGCTCTGGTATTGATGCGTGCAGCAAATATTGTTAGGAAAGACATCTTTAAACATACATATCAGTTTCGTGGTTCTCTTCTAGACAAACAATATGATGATATTCCTGAATCGCTGTCCAAATTAGTAGACATGATACTCAATGGTAGGGACATTTCTAATGAAACTGAGAGTGAGTACAATTCGTGTGAAATTCAGAATTCGTTAGCGCAACTCATCATGTTTAATACTCGAAAAAGAAGACCGAAAGACGTTTCGTATCACAGACATCTTACAGAGCGAGAAACAATGCTTCCTCTCTATTTGGGGTTATTGATACATGGCAAGACGAGAAAGCGTGAGTTGATCGATATACTTCATGAAAGAGGCCTATCCATTTCGTATGACAGAGTACTGCAGATTTCAACGGACATTGCCAATAGCGTAATAACACAATTTGAAGAGGCTGGTGTTGTTTGTCCGAGTTTTTTCCAAGACAACGTGTTCATGACTGGAAATCTAGACAATATAGACTATAATCCGTCATTAAATACTTCAAGAGACTCTTTCCATGGGACAGCAATATCCATTACTCAGCATTACACAGAAACAGAGATGGTGCCGCCAGTCGTTTTTGATACAGATCTCAGTGCTATTGACCCCAAAAAAACTAAACATTTGCCAGATAAATATACTGAAGTCCCACCAGTTTCACTCAAAAACAAATCACCCCCTCCTACAAAGCGTCCCGTTGTTGAAGTAGACAATAGTGAATGTACAATGTCAGAACAAATAGAGTGGTTGGAACATACGTCAAGTATCGTCAACTCTGGTACCCTAAACAAAGATGCGTTCATTTCTTGGTCTGGATATTTTGCCTCGAAACAAACTATCGATCGCCGCCCACCTGCAATGTCAGCACTACTACCACTATTTAGAGATGAGGCACATAGTGTTGCAATGGTAAAACACGGTATGCAGGTAATTAGAGAAGCAACAGCTTTCAAAAATGCTGGACAATCTCCAGTCCTTACTGTGGACCAACCATTGTACACGATAGCAAAGAAGATACAGTGGACATGGCCTTTACAATTCGGAGAGGACAAATATGTCATTTTGATGGGAGGGCTTCACATAGAGATGGCTTTACTAAAATCTATCGGCGACTGGTTAGATGGTAGTGGATGGCTGTCTGCTTTAACAACCGCCAATATACTAACACCTGGCAGGGCTGAAGTTGTCCAAAGAGGCGCTAACACAGCGCGAGGTCAATGGATTCATCAAGTAATGGCAGCATCATTGTATACACTACAGTGCAGAGCATACTCAAGTTATACAGACACAATGACTGACGACCCTACAGCCATAAAACCTTTTCCAGAGTGGTGTGACGCTTCTAAAGAAAAGAGACCACAATTTGAGTATTGGGATACCACATTGAAGCTGGAATTGCTTTTTCTGCAGTTTCTAAAAGCACAAAGGGAGGCAAATTTTGTACAATACAAGCAAACACTTTCAAAACTGTTGCCTTGGTTATTTGCTTTGGATCATGTCCATTATGCGCGCTGGCTTAGCATACACATTCAAGACCTAGAAAATCTTGAACTCGATTGTCCAGATGTTTATAGAGAATTCACCAATGGAAAATTTGTAACTCAGAAGTCCACACGGACTTTCTCTTGCATCGCTCATGATCAAGTCCATGAACAATTAAATGTGCTGATAAAGGGAGATGGCGGATTCGTAGGCATTACAGAAAGTCCAGAAACTTTAAACAGATGGACAGTATCTTCACCAGAGATTACAAGAATACTTTCTGAAGTTGAAACAGGAATGGCGAAGCAGAACAAGAGTCATCATGAACAAAATAGAAGTTCACAGGACAGATTTCTTCAACATACACAAAGCTTGGTTGCTGCAATGGAAGAACTCGGTAACCCATTCACAGAAGATTCTTCGGATTTGATAGCTTTGGATACAAAAATGGTATTGACCGAAGAGGCGGTTAAATCTGTGAAACATGCAGAAAAAATAGGAAAGGACCAATACAAGAGTTTTGTTGCTGAATGTATATATGGTAATGGGAGTGTGTATGATCCAATAAAGAAGAATAATCTTGTCCTTTTCAAATCCGGTACCAAATGCTCGTCAAGTAAAAATGCAGCGAGAGTTCGTACCATGAAATCTGACATACAATTGTTTTCAAGAATGTATATTTCATGCCAGAGTAGAGATGGAGACATTGACACGTTTTTCGAACACGAAAATCGTCCATGGCCCCCTTCACTTGCCGAAATGAATAATCTTCGTTCAGGTAACAAATCAGACCTAGTGACATGCCTAGAGACAAATATAGACAGATCTACAGAATGCCCTGATGTGGACGTCAGAATCTTAGATGGAGCAGCAATCGTTCAGGTTTTGGATCCGAAGAAAGGGAGAGTTCAGGTTCAGACATTTGGTGAATATGCAGTAAACGTGTTCCTGCCTTTTATTTACAAACACCTACATGAAGTAGATCAAGTGGAAGTCATTTGGGATACCTACAAACAAGACAGTTTAAAATCGTTTACAAGACAAATGAGGGGATCAGGGGACCATGTTCGCTTCTCAGATACTACAAAGCTTCCTGCCAACTGGAAATCATTCCTTAGAAACGACAAGAATAAAACACAGTTATTTCATTTCTTAGCACAGAGTTTACGAAACATGGAAATCCAAGGCCAAAAGTCGGTAATTACTACATACGACGAGACCGTACTTTGCTCAAAGAATACCAATGAAGATCATACAGACTTAGCCCCATGTAACCATGAAGAGGCAGACACTAGAATGCTGCTACACGCTGCAAACGCCTTTCGTCAGGGGAAGAAATCCGTTTTAATATATGCTACAGATGCCGATGTAGCAGTGATAGCTATAGCGCTTGCAAGTCTATACAAAGAATGTTCTTTATGGTTAGGATATGGACATGCCAGTTCATTCAGATACATCCCCATTCATGAACTTGCACAGCAGTTAGGACCCGACGCATCTTGGGCCCTACTATTTTTTCACGCGTTTACGGGCTGTGACACCGTCTCCTATTTTAACAGTATTGGTAAAAAGTCTGCTTTTAAGTTTTGGCAATCCCAACATGAACTCATTCCCTTGTTCAAAAAACTGTCGTTACCAGTTGAAAGTATTACCGAAGACGATATCATTATTCTCGAGAGATTTGTGGTTCTTCTGTATTCAAAAACAGCCGCTTGTGATACCGTAAATGATGCGAGAAAATACCTATTCTCGCAAAAGAATCGTCAGATAGAAAACATACCGCCTTCAAAGAGTGCTTTAATCCAACATATTAAAAGAGCTGTGTACCAAGCTGGGCATGTATGGGGACAAATGGCGAGCACAATTCAAGAGCTTCCTTCTCCGTCAAACTGGGGTTGGTACAAAGACGACAGCGACGTATGGAAACCAATGTGGAGCACGCTACCAGAGGCATCTAAAGGTTGCAGAGAACTGGTAAAGTGTAACTGTAAAACGGCATGCGCAGGACGGTGCAAATGCTTCAAAGCCAATCTACCATGAACTTTATTGTGTTCTTGTCAGGCTGGTTGTGACAGGGCATAGTTTAGACTTGTTGTATATATGGTATGTGATTGTGTAATTGTCTGTTCGATAGCGATGTTAACTCGACTTTGAAAGTTGTTATGGACAACAAAATTGTTGTTGAAAAGATATAATTTGTACTTGATATAGCAAAGAAATTATTAAGACAAAAGAAGGAAATGCTAATTTGAAGCATTTTCTTCTTTGGTCTCAATGCTTTCTAAGAGTTTCTTATTATGGTAGACAAAACCAGGCCCCGGTTTCTCGAAAAAACTTAAGTATGTTCTCATGCTCAAATCTGAGCATCGTGCTCAAATCGCGCGAAATCCACGTGAACTTCAATTGAATACCAATCACCGTTGATTGGTATTGAATAGAAGTTGAGCATGAACTCATGAGAATATACTTAAGTTTTTTCGAGAAACCGGGGCCAGGTCTTTGTGAAAGGGATGACTAGATTATCACGCTTACAGGGGTGTTATAAATCGTCGGTATTAATGCAAAACCTCGTAACTCCAGCTTGATTAAAGCTGGAGTTACGAGGTTTTGCAACAACACCGACGAAATATTGCAAAATTTATACTGTTAATATTTTTATTTAATCCTTTCTCAAACTTCAAAATATAAGGGCAATCCAATTCGAAAGCGGCTGCTACAAGTGTCAGAATGCATGCTTATAAAGATGTGATTTGTGTATAATGTAGCACACAAAATCATGGGGCAAATTTTTCTTCTTTTTTCTCAATGAATTTTATGCTACTGACGTCAAAGCAATGTCTTGTTTGGGAAATGATTATAGACTTAAATCATTTATTGAAAAATGTAAGAACAATCATCTTTGCAACTTTCTTGTTAATATGACGCATCAATATAATTTTATTTGGGACGGGGTCTCGAAATAGGTCCTCTGTATGTCATCGAGTACGGCATGGATCCGGATCAGTATGTGTATACGCATTGTCAGATCAGTATCATTGCTGTTTTCAAATCGCTAATTCATTATTTATTATAACTTCTGGACAGTAGAATATACATTATGATCAGGCAACACTTAAACCCATGGCGGTCTTGACCATGAATGTCTCAAGGGCCCCTTTTCTAGATCCCTGCTCATTTATAAATCTTAATCTGAGCTTGAAAGCTAATATACTAGTTCAATCAGTTAGTAATACCTTCTAACATTAAGATAATACATATTTATTATCATGACAATGGATAGTTCATTCCATATACAAGAGTTTGTGAAAGTCATTGTATACGCCGTGGCAACTTAAGTCGGAAAATGTAAATTTAGGGTACCCATCTTTGAGCCCCATTTTTTTTAAGATCCCATCGTTGGATCGCGTGGATCTTAATCTTTTCGTAATCTGCATATATTAAAATACTTATATACAAATTTTGGTGCTTTCTTCCGGAAGTGAGCATCTTGGTCAAATTTTGGGGCTTAGCCGCCTCACTAAGAAAGCTATTTGATTGGATGCAGAGTAAAATAGGTCACCTTTTCGTCAATTTGGGATTTACATTCAACCAAATACTTCCTTACTAAAACCGGAAGAGGCTTTAAATGAAAGTAAGGCCTTGGAAAGCTTTTGATTACATTTGGTGATAGTGATCAGTTTCACATTTTCTTAAGAAACCTCGCTTTACCCTATCCCAAACAAGACCTGGTTTTGACATCCCTACTAAATAGGGCTGGGGAAAAAATTGATGCAAAAGAAGTAAATACTGATAATCAACATTTTCTCCTTTTGCCTTAGTATTTTCTAAGCTATCTACACAAATCCTTTCTTTTTCTATTTTGTTGTATGCCGCAACTTTCTAATTAATCAAATACCAATTCATTAAAATCTTATCCGAAACTTTTAATTTCTTAAATTAACAGAAGTTGATGTAGATAACAGTTTTTAAAGAAGGCATATTTCTCGGATAAAAGTTATCTTTCTCAGCTCATTTTCACAAGCAAAACAAATAACATTCCTCACCAGGAAGAACAAGATTCTCAATAAACACTTTTAAGGTAGTCCACCCCTAATGAGATTCGCGAGCCATCGGCATTATTTGGGCTATGTCGAAAACATCTGGCGATGAAACTTTCCATCGCCGAATGTTCACGACCGAGCCTGTAATAGCTTCGGATACGTAATGATGCCGCCAAAAAAACCCTGATGTTTTGTGTATCCCAAAATGGCCACATTACGGGTATTCTACCTTAAATCAAAATCGGTTGTTCATGCATCAAGTCTATTAGGCTGACATTATTTTGTGTTCATCAAGTCTGTTTATTTGATTTTCGATGCAGCATGTTGTTCATTCTGTGTATCAAATCTTCAATCAATTTGTAGAAACGAATTCGCAGTCTGTTGTCCAAGAATCTTTCGTAGTTTATATTATGCAGGTCCTTCTTCTTCGAATTCTGTATCGCTTATTTACACTGTAGATTTTTCTAACACTTTGATATTCATTCTATTGGGCAATAAAATAGCCCATTCACTAAAACACTCCGGCAATACATTGCGGCCCTGTTACACTTTACACTTATAGGGCATTACTACAGCCCATATTTACACCAAGCTGTTTCACAAGTGGACACAGGCGGTCAACTGGTCTCTTCAGAGTTTTGTTGATTGGTATATATAGATCTCGGTCCCCATGTAAGTTTCTTATCTGTGATAGGTCTACATGATCCAACCAATTTTCTGCTTGTTCAGGTCGTAAATTTAAATCAATCACCATTATGATGTCCCCAATAGCAAAGTTTTAGTAACAAGCATTTAATTGACCACTAGCAGTATATGAAGCTAAATTTTTTTGTAACTTCTTACAAAACTTGTCTGTACATGTACATGTGATTAAAGGTAAATATTAGTCCAGACTGTCCATACTTTAGATGTACATTGATGTTCAACACTTCAGTTTAACTTTAAGTATTTTAGAAGAGCTGACGGACAGTTACTTGTCGAAGTTGTTTAATTTCAACGACGTTTTTCTTATCTTTCATGTCAAAATTGGACTTCTCTGTTGCTGTACGTAGTAGCCAACAGTCTTCATATCTCCAGCATTGTAAGGTTCTGTTTACACTGGAAATAAACAAAAACAGACTTGTAAGGTTTAAATTGTGAACAAAAACATTTTTCTCATAATGTGGGGCATTTGTAAACATTGATTTTAACAAGAGGACCATGATGGTCCTATATCGCTCTCCTGAACCTAAATGATATTAGCAACACTTTTGTTCAATTCAATTAATATTTATTACTTTAAGACTGAAAAAGAACTTATGGTCAATAAGGTTGTGAAAATCTAACTCATCCGAGATCTAAATTATGGTGCCAAACATTGTACAGGGCTCCAGATAAGAGGGGGTGGTGACTTTTCAAACTGCAATAATGCTGTCAGTGATCATCAAACCCTATGTTGTAGGTGCTCATTTGTATCGTCTCGTCGAGACGATTTAAATGAGTACCCACAGCACAGGATTTGAATTTGAAAAAACAAGAGATGTTTGTAAAACATATATGCCCCCTCAAGGGCCTACATTTGATGTAGGTCAAAGTCCAAGGTCAAGTTAACAAGGTCCAAGGTCATGGTCAAATATGAAAGGTCTTGGTAGGAGGTGTCTATGTGTGAAAAATCAAGGCTGTATATGTAAAAGTAAAATGAAACATAGGCCAGGTTAAAGTTTTTAAAAGTAGCCCAAATGCCAAGGTCAAGTTTATGGTCAAATGTGAAAGGTCTTGGTTGGAGGTGTCCATGTGTGAAATATCAAGGCTGCAGGTGTAAAAGGACATGATATATATGCCTGGTTTGAGTCTTTTTAAAAGTAGGTCAAAGTACAAGGTCAAGGTTGCAATATTCAAGGTCATGGTCAAATAAGGTAGGTCTTGGTAGGAGGTGTCTATGTGTGTAATATAAAGAATGTAGATGTAATAGGACATAAGATAAAGGCTAGGTTAAAGATTTCTAAAAGTATGTAATAATCTAAGGTCAAGGTCACACAGGCCAAGGTCATGGTCAAATGTGAAAGGTCTTGGTAGGAGGTGTCCATGTGTAAAATATCGAGACTGTATAGGTAACAGGACATGAGAAATATGCCTAGTTTAAGTTTTTTAAAAGTAGGTCAAACTCCAAGGTCAAGGTCCAAGGTCATGAACAAAAGTGAAATGTCTTGGGTGGAAGTGACGATGTGTGAATTATCAAGGCTGTATGTGTAAAATGACATGAAATATAGGCCAGGTTAATGTATTGTAAAAGTAGGTCAAACACCAAGGTCAAGGTCACAAGGTTCAAGGTCATGGTCAAATGTGAAAGGTCTTGGTCGTAAGTGTCCACGTGTCAAATATCAAGGCTGTATGTGTAAAAGGACATGAACAATATAGGCCCAGTTTATTTTCTTTAAAAGTAGGTCAAACTCCAAGGTCAAGGTCACAAGGTCCATGGTCAAATGTGAAAGATCTTGGTAGGATGTGTCCATGAGTGAAATATCAAAGCTGTATCCCAGCAAACATGCTTATACGGGTCCCATATGGGATGTGTATGGGTAAGCCCATATGGGTAGGCCCATATTGGACCCATATAGGACCTATGTAGGTAAGCCCATGTGGGTTTGATCATAAGGGACCCAGATGGGTCCCATATTCCCAGCATATGGGCTGTGTATGGGCAAGCCCATATGGATATCCCCATATAGGACCTATGTAGGAAAACCCATGTTGTTTTGACTATGGGGGTCCCAGTTACAATAATCGGCTTGCGCCCATTCAAGTACAACAGAATAATTATGTATACATGAGCATATCTAAAATATCCATAATCTGAATCATGTAGCCTATAGAATTATAAGTTTTCAATTTGAATGACGATCTTATTTATATCCATCAAAATTAATGACCATCAAATCAATACAAATTGAAAAACAACAACATTAGATTCAGCAAGACAAGTAAGGCAACATCAATAAGACATGTTTAATCCTTTCTCGAACAAAACCTGGTATTGACTTATCTAATAGAAAGGTAGGCCTAAATTGCCAAAAAACATAGGCCTAGAGCTATTAGCAAAAGTTGATAATCGGCATTTTCTTCTTTTGCATAAGTTTTTTCTGCGCTATATTGTACAGAAGTACATTCTTTGTCAATATCGTTTTTTAAACATGGGCTTCATGTTGGATCATCCGAATTATTTTGTCGTTTTAACGGTGTTTAAAGTGTAATTAGTCTGTTCAAATCACAAACATAATCTTATCAATTAGTGTGTTACAAGGAGTTTTATGTATATTAAAGGGAAACAATTTAAGATCTTGACAATAAATCATGTTTTTACAAAGCGTTTATGTAAAGAAAGCATTTGGCTTGATAATCCTATATGATTCTGTTAAAAGAAATTAAATTGTGTACACATGTTCAAAAAAAGATAGAAATAAATCTAGACCTGAAAATATATCAAAAAACATATAGATAGTTATAGAAAGCATCGAAAATGTTATGACAGTCAAGACCAAATTCCTAGGTACCAAACCTTAGAAAATGTGTCAAGGTCGTCAGACATACCTGACGAGACCTTAATCCTCTATGATGGGGAATAATGACTCCTTCTGAGCGAGAAGCTCTGGAAGGTTTTCATCTTCGATCAACACCAAACGAAAGCCAATAGAAATGGGTAATATCAGGGCTGTCTATATGGGTCTGCCCATTTGGGACCCATATGGGTCCCATATTGCATGTATATGGGCTGCCCAGATAGGACCCATATGGCCCCCGGTTGCACATCCTAAATGGGTCCCATATGGGTTGCCCTTATGGGACCCATAAGGGTGTCCATAAGGGACCCATATGGGTCCCATACAGATTGCTTGCTGGGATGTGTAATAGCACATAAGATATAGGCCAAGTTTAATTTTTTTAAAAGTAGGTCAAACTCCATGGTCAAGGTCAAAGGTCATGGTCAAAAGTGAAATGTCTTGGCTGGAAGTGACCATGTGTGAAATATCAAGGCTGTATGTGTAAAAGGACATGAAATATAGGCCAGGTTAATGTATTATAAAAGTAGGTCAAACACCAAGGTCAATGTCACAAGGTCATGGTTAAATGTGAAAGGTCTTCGTTGTAGGTGTCCATGTGTCAAATATCAAGGCTGTATGTGTAAAAGGACATGATATATCTGCGAGGTTAAAGTTTTATTTTTAAATAGGTCAAAGTCCAAGGTCAAGGTCACAAGGTCCAAGATCATGGTCAAATGTGAAAGGTCTTGGTAGGATGTGTCCATGAGTGATATATCAAGGCTGTATGTGTAATAGCACATGAGATATAGGCCCAGTTTATTTTTTTAAAAGTAGGTCAAACTCCAAGGTCAGGGTCACAAGGTCCAATGTCATAGTAATATGTGATAGGTCTTGGTCGGAGGTTTCCATGTGTCAAATATCAAGGCTGTATGTGTTAAAGGACATGATCAGGGGTCAAAGTTAGAAATTCTGAAAATACTGAACTTTCAAGCTGGGGGCCAGGGGGCCGCAGGGTCCCCGGTGGGTCCAGGGCAACGCGCTGGCCAGGGGTCCAGGGGGCCGGAGGCCCCCGGGAGATCTTGAAAAATAGTGTTTCCAAACACCTTAGGAAGGCATTCTGAGCACCTTATACTCACAGCTTTTGCTAGTATTTCTAGACTGTTCTTAGTTCTATCAAAAAAATATTCAAATTTTAATCCAACGCTTTGTACTTTTGTACATTGTATTTTACTCTGTCCATATTCAATCAGCATATATCTACTTTTCAAGCCATGTTCAAATTATAATGAACGCATATTTCAGGGTCACGCTTCCTAGGATTTAGCTGCGATATACTTGATAATAGGTATTGGTCAAAAGCCAGATAAAATTTTTAAAAGGTTTCGGTTACATTATTGCAACTACCTCGGATTCTATTTGAATTTTTATAAAAGACGTTCACACAACTAGGGCGCGTAATCGAAGTTATGCCTGCAAAATTCCCTTTTCCCATGGACAACCGTTAATTAATACGTCGTGATAAGTTAAATTCCACACCAAAATGTAGCAGAAAATCGTCAATCTGAACAAGACTGCCTTTGTTCAAACTGCTAATTTTCCTTTATAAGCCTTTTGAGAAGGTCGAAGGGTCGTAATTAGTCGAGTCTTTGAATCTTCAGGAACGTTTTATTTACGAATTAATTAGCGAGCCTTCTTTCCATAGAAATTACTCGGCATTTGTTTGAGAAACCGAAAGGCAGATCAACGTCAAGACTTTACCGCAAGTTAGTTGCAATAATGCAAACCGAAATGTTTTTGAATCTTAATCTGCGTTTAGACACCCATCCTACGATATCGCTAGGTAATCGGATATGTTTGATTTTTTTTCTCGCGGCGATGACAGTCGCCGTGAATCGGCAGCTCGTGAAGTAATCCAAAGGGCAAATGCATCCCTATCATATATTTGAAAAACATTTGTATCTCCCAATTAGTATTTTAAAATTGATTTTGGGGTCGGCAATCGACAACGCAATTATGAATTCTTTTCTTAATGGACAAAGAAAAATGATACCTTGTTTAGTGAGTATATCATCCGAATTTTAAACGATTAAAATCCAAGTTAAAAACATTTTGAAGTAAGTTAAAAATAACTGCACTACGGCGTGTGTTGTCGGTGTGTTTAATGTCCCTATATTCAAACCCAAATTGAGTAGATGCTACGTCATCATGACGTCATATTTTTTTATGGCCCAGACAGTGTCACGTGCCTATTCGTCTGACAAACGTGTCAATCAATTTGAAAGTCAAGGATTGGGCGGGGACATTTTTCTACAGCCAATCAATGCTAAATCCAAACGTTGCCTTGTAGTAGGAGGAATTCGATTTATTATACATTTAAAGTTAAACGAGAATCGATACAAATATTTTGGTTTATTTTAGGGTTGATCAGTGTGTATAAGTTTTTGCTATAAATAGTCAAATATACATCCTGCCTCCCCTTTTTTCCGTTATCGGTCTATTCCCTCATTAGTAAAAGATTTTGAATCGTTTATACCCACCAAACACCGGTCACTCTTGACTAAACATATTAATTTTGGAATTTGTTTGCGAAAGCGATGAAATCTAAATCTTACACTGGAGGGTAATAAACACAGAATTTATGAAAACGGAGTAGTGAAAAGAATGTTTTTTGAGCTCGACTTTTTTTTCTAAACGCTAGATTCCTGCGCCATACTACAGTGTAACAGACGCAGATCTATGGCTGATCGGGGGCGATCGTCTAGATAATTTCTCAAACAAAATAATGAAAATTCAACACGAATATCACAGCTATGAAACACATTTTCGAGACTAACGACAACTACAGGATGATACATCGGCCAGGTTAAAGTTTTTAAAAAGTAGGTCAAACTCCAAGGTCAAAGTCCAAGGTCATGGTCAATTGTGACAGGTCTTGGTAGGAGGTGTCCATGTGAGAAATATCAAGGCTGTATGTGTAATAGGTCATGAGATATAAGCCCAGTTTAATTTTTTTAAAGTAGGTCAAACTCCAAGGTCAAGGTCACAAGGTCCAAGGTCATGGTCAAATGTGAACGATGTTGAATGATAGGAGGTATCTATGTGCGAGATATCAAGGCTGTATGTGTAAAAAGACATGAGATATAGGCAAGGTTAAGTATTCAGGGTTAGACACTAACTTTCCCAACCAAGGAGTCCGCTGGACTCCCATCATGAGAACTTGGGGAGTCCAGCGGAAAATAAAGGAGTCCAAAAAGAAGCAAATATTTTATGTTGTATGCATGTTAACAGGGCTCGAATTTCCACTCGCATGCTCGCAATTTGCTAGTGAAAATTAAAAATCGCTAGTGATTATTTTTGAAGCTAGATATTTTCAGCGAGTGGAAAAATCAACAGAAGAATATGAGATATCGCCGCAATTGCGCATGATGAACATATTTTCAATAAATCGTAGTTATGTTTTTAAACCACCCATCATAAGTATCATCATCGCTCGTCTTGTTCTTTCACAGTTTGATATTGGTTTGTTTACGAAATGGATGTCGCTTTATGACAGAAAAGTCAGGCGATATTTGTCAGAATTCTCAGTTCAGGAAGTGGAATTGAATTGTTATAACCCGGGTTCTAAATGCCGGTAACGTCTCCAGTAAGCATAATTGTGGTCACATTTTGTATTACGCTATTTATCTGTTTATTCGGTCTTGATTTTCCTATCAATAATTTGTCGTGAATGATTAAAAATAGAAATTATGTTAGCCAAATAAGACTGGATAATCACTGGTCATCCAACATGAAACACCTTCCTGGTAGATACCGGTAACTATATCCCGTATTTTATTGTTCGTTTTTGGCGCTTCCGTTATACGTAATTTACATCGTTAATAGCTAATTTAAGCGTCTGCACATTGGATAAATTCGTTGTAAAAACCAAAACAACCAAACGGCATGCAGAAATCGAGTCTTCTGACGAGTAGCATTCAACCAAAACATGCAATACATCCACAAACATGCAGACAAAAAAGAAACTGGTGATGGCAAATGAGAAGACTAGAAGATAGATGCGATATCTAGATCTCGATCAAAAATATGACAGAGGCACCGCTGTGGAGATCATGTGCCGTATGCAAATGTTTTGCACTGCCGAGAATGGTTTAAAGTGTAAGAACCATTGAGACAGCTTTGTAAATTTTGTCATTCATTGTTAGAAAATCAAAATTCAACTTCCAAAAAGTTCAAACCCCAATTCACTCACCAGAAATTATATTCCAATTATGACTGCATGTTTTAATAGTTTTAAAAAATCAATCTGGTTAAAGCCTTATATGGGTATGTTCAAAAATAATGAAGCAAGATTTCATTTTTTTTGATGAATTTTAGATGCTAAAATAGGACAAAATCTTTGTTTGCATCGTGAAAGAAAATGGTTCAAATTTGATAAATTACTAGGGCCGTGATTATAAGTGCAAACATAAATTCAAAACTAAGGCTTTGCTTTAAACTTTAAGTTAAATTTAGTGAAAAAAATGACAGTTTTTGGTACCTTATAAGAACCCAATAAATCATCCAATCAGTGTTTTTCCATTATTTCAAATAAAAATAGGTAATATTCAAAGCGCGCAATACCAAAAAACACTGCATAGCTATAAACAAAATTGAAAAATTGAGATTTTTCACTTTTTTTATCTACTTTTTTCAAATGTGCACCTCTAAAAGTTTTGTTTATGTTTGTCTGGAGTAGAGAAGGATTAAAAAACTCCATGTTTACTAGAATTTATGATATTCCTAAAAGAAAGACCAAGTTTCGTCCGTGTATGTCAAAAGTTGTGTCACATATTGCTTGTTAAAAATAGCGCATAATATGGAGATATTTCGTACACTTGGGACAATTGATCAAGATAACAACAATGATTCGAAAATTACAGATATACAAGCAACTATAACACACAAAATTAATATTATTTATACTTGGCATTAAAAAGCCATGTTCCCATTTTCACGTTTTGGAACTAGCAGTTGTTCTAGGAAATCTCATAATTTAAAACAAGAGCATTAAGTTATTTGAAATTTCAAAAATGTATTCATCTTTCAATAAAGCTGCCAACAGCAAATAAGTGTAAATTTGAAAGTATTTACTCATCTTTATCCTTACTATGCTAAAACAATTAAACATAAGGAAATCTTAAATTATTTTTTGAAAAATAATAAACCATATTTGTACACTTGGGACATCTTTGTATGGAAAGGCATAAAACACCTAATTTAAAAATAAACATATCATCCTTTTGTGATTTAAAAATATCTCTGAAAATAATACCGATAGACTCACATATACATGGAATAGTGTTTTTTAGTTCACTATTGAAACATCAGGATGTTTGAATCATATCATACGAATATCGACAAAAACAAAGGCACAGATCATCTATGAAATAATTGCCTGACTGACTAACTAGCACCTTTGCTTAAAATTTGCTACTCACTAAATAGCACTAACTGTACTATCCCTCTTTTATTATTTTTCTGACCCTTCTAAACCCCTTCCCTTGCTGTGCAGCCTGGATTGTGTCCAGTGTGGTGGAAAACCCAGACTACAGGACTGTTCTCTCTCAAATATCACATGACCAGGACTAAATTTCACATTTTTTACACAACCCCCTGTTTCTTTTGATGTCACCTACAACTCTTTTGTCAATTGATAGTAAGATATTCAATCAGCATCCATCAATAGATTACAAGAACTTGTATACAGTGCTAAAAGTAAATACAAAGCCACAATTCTCTGTACGATTAGCAAAATGTGTATTGACCATGTCAATGTTCACAACAAAGGAGGTGCATCTCCGAAATGATTCCTCTGAGCTTGATCCTTTTCCATGGAAAAGTTCTGATTAATTGATAATCACAACAATGACTGTCATGGACTTGCAGTTACTATAATATTTGTTAAATTGATCTTGGAATGCTAGGTTCGCTTGTTAAGACCCCTTTGGAGTGTAGAGTGGCACATTATATCTTTCATGTGTTGCTCTAAAACATAGATTGTTTTACTTACTAGTTAGAATGTCAGACTATTCTTACAATTATCCACAAATTGCTGAAACAATTGTTATTGTTATTATTTTATGACTGAAAAATTTCATTTTTGCAACTAAATAAATTCCACTTATACTTATATAGGTATGTTTTTAATGTGTATAGGGTTTGAAACTTCTACATAATTTATTGTACACAAAGATTGTGATTCTATAGAACCAAACTGTAATATCAGCTCTTAAATGTAGACATTTTCTTAAATAATGATAATATCAATTGTTTTTACAGAAAATGCAATTTTGGAGCTAAAAAAGAAAATGCATTGACAAGTTTTTGTACTGATGACAAATTCTCAATTTTTTGTCCCAAGTGTACAACAGATAATAACCATTTATCAGTACCTTGTAGATGCAAAATAGTTATATATTCTATTGTAAAATTAATATAATTTGAGGAAGAGAATGTTGTTTTCTTTAAAGGACACATTCTTTAGTCAAATATCGTTAATTTAAGATGTTTCTGAATCATTTTACCTCTTACCTTAAATATCAGTACAAGATGTTTCAGCAATACAAATTATCAAGCAACCAGAAATGACAAATTCATTGTTTGATGTGTAATTTTGTCCATTTCTGTAAATTAGTTAAGAAATGTGTACCTGAAGCTAAGAAATTAGAAGCTGTCAATAAAATGTGACAAAATTCCGTACACTTGGGACAACACAAGATAGCATCTTGGACGAAAAGTAAAGGCCACTATGGCATAAGGGTTTATTACAACTTGTTCTGAGTGACCATATTGTGAATTTAAAAGTGTAAAACTTTCAATAAATCATTCCTTGAAAAAAATATCTGAAATGTAAAGCAAAATGTACACTTGGGACAAATTCAGAGTGCATTAGGTAAAGAACTTATATTTATTGACTGTTACAGAGTATTGTACCAAAACTTGGAAAACCTTGAAGGATAAACATCATTCTGCTGAATTGTGCAATTTGTTCTTGTAAATATTCAATCACATTGTATTACTGCACCTTTCTTTGTAAACAATGACAAAATTTATGGCATGAAAATGACAAGCACCTCGATGCTTTAAACCTATATAACAAGAAAACAAAATGTACACAAATTCCATTTTTCTGAACCTTAATATATCTGCCTACTTGATAAACAATGATAATCTAGTGAAATCCTTCACCTTAAAGTATAGTGAAGGGTTGAAGTTAAGGCTTAAGTAAAAATGTCACGCAAAAACCGTACACTTGAGACATTTTTGGCGTGTTTTTTGGGAATATCTTTTTAACTAAGTGAGACATCACAATGAAACTTTGCACTCAAGTTTGCCTCATGTAAACACATCTTTTAGACCTTAAAGCAATTCTATAAAATTTCATGCTAAAGAAATATATGGATGTTTTACTTTTGCTTCATTATTTTTGAACATACCCATATTCAGAAGGGCATTTAAATTCTTTGCTAAACAAAACCTGTTTTACGTCCCTAACAAATTGCCAGTGGATTTGCATTTTTGCTAGTGGTTTCAAAAGCCACTAGCAAAATTTTGCTAGTCAATTTTTTAACGAAATTCTAGCCCTGGTTAACTAGTCAATGTCATTCTCATGTCTGCATAGAATACTAAACATAAATTCAGGATGCTAGATCTTGTTATCTAGAGCTACTAGCTTACTTATCATTTTGCTTATAATTCTTCGGCAGAATTTTTAAGGAGTCAGCCGGACTCCCTAAGTTGAAAATCAGGGAGTCCCGCCAATTTTTAGGGAGTCTCGGACTCGCGGACTCCCCTTAGTGTCTAACCCTGGTATTAAGTGTAAAAATCAACAAAGGGCAATAACACCAAGAATTTGATCGGCAAGGTTATGATTCTTGTGCACTGCACCTCTCCATAATGAAATCTATCCACCTGTAAAGTTTCATGATTCTACCTTACATACTTTTTGAGTTGTGCTCTAGACAAGAATCAAGTTATAAAATCAACAAAGGGCAATAACTCAAAAATTTGATCGGCAGAGTTACGGTTCTTGTGCACTGCACCTCTCCATAATGAGATCTATCCACCTGTAAAGTTTCATGATTCTACCTAACATACTTTTTGAGTTATGCTCCGGACAAGAATCAAGTTTGAAAATCAACAAAGGGCAATAACTCAAAAAATTTGATCGGCAGAGTTACAGTTCTTGTGCACTGCACCTCTCCATAATGAGATCTATCCACCTGTAAAGTTTCATGATTCTACCTTGCATACTTTTTGAGTTATGCTCCGGACAAGAATCAAGTTTGAAAATCAACAAAGGGCAATAACTCAAAAAATTTGATCGGCAGAGTTACGGTTATTGTGCACTGCACCTCTCCATAATGAGATCTATCCACCTGTAAAGTTTCATGATTCTACCTTACATACTTTCCGAGTTATGCTCCGGACAAGGTTTTGTCTACGGACAGACCGACCAACCGACCGACGGACCGACCTTCACTTGCAAAACAATATACCCCCTGGGTAGGTTCCAGTTTAGCGGTCCCCAGACAAAATGGCTGCCACTCTGTTACCGTACATTAAGAAGTAAAGGGATGAAATAGCGTATTTCTTCATCAATAAAAGGGAAAATAAGCGGGGGTGTGGGGGCGGCAGCCCTTATAAATGATTTTAAAGGGCGACGGTAACAGATGGTCTAATTGCAAAAAATGCAAAACTTTTGTGTTGACCACCTCGGGATGGTTAATAATGCGATTCAGACAGAGAATGAGCCGAAATTACAAGAAAGATAGCTGAATTTAGGGAGAATCCAAACCTAAATTCAACCCCGTCTCAGATGGGGTTAGAAGGTGAACAAGGTGAATGGTCGCCATTTTGGTAGGGACCGCTAAACTGGAAGTGTTCCTTATTTTTAAATTGTTGCGCATGCGCATACAGCGCGGACCATGATTCAAACGAGATTCATACTTGAATTTCAATATGACGTCATCATGTATGTTGTGACGTCATTTAAGAAAGTCGCATGTCCTACTGTTTTGACCTACTTTCGACATCGCTTCATGAATTTGGTATCAAATTGCGAAAAAATGAGTCGTTGCTTCAATAGTTTGTTGTAATCATTTAATCAGGTCATATAAAGCTTAAAAAGTGTACATTTCGTTTGTATTTGACAATTTTTGGGTCCAAATCTGGGAAATAGTAGCTTTAAAATGGGAACACTTCCAGTTTAGCGGTTCCTACCAAAATGGCGTCCATTTACTTTGTCCACTTAAATGTATTTATGGGGGCTACCGCCCTTACACCCCCGCTTAATTTCATTTTAAAATCATTTATGGGGGCTGCCGCCCCCACACCCCTGCTTATTTTCCTTTTTATTGATGGAAAAAATACACTATTTCATTCCTTTATCTCTTAATGTGCGGTAACAGAATGGCGGCCATTTTGTCTGGGGACCGCTAAACTGGAATCTACCCCAATAAAATGAAGCAGGGGTGTGGGGGCGGCAGCCCCCATAAATACATTCAAGTGGACATCTAGTATACCGGTCCCTATTTTCTAGGAAGTATTTTTGGGGGCTGCCACCCCCACATCCCCGCTTTATTTTATTTTGAAATTATTTATGGGGGCTGCTGCCCCCACACCCCCGCTTATTTCTTCTTTATTGATGAAAAATTACTCTATTTTGTCACTTTACTGGCGACCATTTAGTTTGGGGACCGGCTAACTAGAAACTACCCTAAAAATAGAATTCCTTTGTGTACCAGCGTGGTCTCGATTCAACTGCGAATATCTTCGCCTATACCAAATGTCATGCAGTCAGACTAGTAAATATGCATAAACAACAATGTTTTATACCTCGATTCTCGACCAAGCTGCTGAAAAGAACACGTTATTTGATGAATTATGATAGATTCACAATTAAACGAGAATAGTTACCGCTTTCTCGCTTTAATTTTACATAGGTAAAAGTAATAGTCCTACCTAAAAATAAACCAAAACAACCGTAAACCATTCTCGTTTAACTTTGAACGTATAATAAATTGACTTTTCGTTCTTCTTTACCCGTTCGTTGAAATCTTTGTTTGAAAATATTCGTTTGCGCATGCTCAGTCGTTACGTTTAGACTGGATTTATTCATTTAGTAGACTAGATGCAAAGCCCCACAGTCTGGGAGAAAAACGATTTGTAGTGTAAGCATGACGCGAAGCTTACAATTAAGGCATGAAAAGGGCATGATTCTATTTTTATTTCACAAAACAATACAATAAAAACAGATAGGCCTATTACAAATAAATGAATATATACCCCCCCCCCCCCCCAAAAAAAAAAATTAAAAAAAATGGGGATATTCAGTTTATTCAAGGCATTATTTTGACTAATTAGAATTAAAAGCTACAGAAAAAAGACAGTGAAGAGGACTTCCAAAACCAACTTAAATGTGTAATTTGAATTAATCCTTTCTCAAACAAGACCCAATATTGACATAGGGTATAAACATGTATATTTAAGAGTGAAATGCTGATAAACAGCATTTTCATCTGACCTTAACAAAGTAATTATTTTCTGTGACATGGCATACAAAAATCCTATTCTTATTAATATTCTATTTCTCCCCTGCACTAGCAGTAGAAACGACGGTGGGGGGGGGGCGGCTAGAATGGGCTAAGCCCCTCCCCAAAGTTGCCCAAAAACGCCGAAAGTTTCTTTTTAAATACACTGAAAATTTAGGATAAATCTAATTTTACCCCTCCGATATCTAGTAACTGGCTCTGACAGGGGCCAGATTCCCATTCCTTATGAAAATCGCTTCCTATGGACTTGACAGGCCCGTAGGAACAGGGGGGGGGGCTAAGCCCCCAATGTTGGCCAAAAATGCCGAATTTTCCTTATTTCACACTGAAAATTCAGGGAAAATCCAAATCAGCCCGCCTACGAATATTCAGACACTTGGGCTTTAGCCCACCACCCAATATTAAATTGCTTCCTACGGGCCTGGGGCCTGTGTAACATTATGCCATTTGGGAAGGGTACAAAGGCTTTGCACAAATATATGCATGCATGTTTGTGTAAAAAATGTGCACACATGTACATGTAACATGTACATGTGTGCACATTATGATGTACACTGATTAAAGGGACATATCATCCTCATTTTGATTTTTTAAAGTAATACTATGTCTTGATGCCAAGATTGATTTTTCTAATGGGTATCTAAATGGTATCAGTTTTTTGAAGTTGTTGATGATAGGCGATAAACACGCCTTCAAAGTTGAGACAGAAACGACAAATTCTATATACATCTGAACTGTTGTGGACAACAATTTGTTTAATTTTAACACAAAAATATATATTTCTCGTAAACGGCGCAATATTTTGGCTTGAAATTTTCAGAATTTTCATAAGAAAATATGCTCTTTATAGTAAAAATGAAAGTGAAATTTATGAGAAAAAATTCTGAAATGTCACTTTAAAAAACAGTTAAATGACTGACTCTGTAGATGAGTTATTTGGCAACTATAATAATTATTGGATAAATTCAGAAATTGGAAACCGATTTGATTTATTGGGGTTTTACGCCGTTTTCAACTTCTATGGTCATATCGCGGCGGCTGGAGCACCTAACCGTGGGTTCCTGGTATTTCTCGCACCAGTACAACCACAATATCCAAACCGAGCCTCCAGCTGCTCTCTCACATAAATGATTCACACCCATTGGTGAGAGACAAATGACTTTTGTCAAATGTCAGAATGGATACTGGCCGAGCCGGAGTTCGAACTCGCGACACCTGAGTTGACAGACTACGACGTAACCGACTGAGCTATCAGGGCTCGGCAAATTGGAAACCGAACTCTTAGTACCTTACTTATCTAGTTTGCTCTGTCGTATCATGAATTTGTTAGATTATCATCCATTCTAAATAACAAACTTGTCAACGTGAAATTTAAGCATGGACATTCTACACTTATATTTGGCAGTGTACACATACCCCGGACTAAATGAAGATAATTTATAGATATACACTGAAAACAAAATGAAGTCAGTCTTTATGTATTGGTTCAGAATTTTGAGTCTATCCATGCATGTTTCAATATGTATATCGTCATAGTAAATGCGAAACCTCGTATCTCATTTTTGGAAAATTTTAAAGGGGAGGGAAAAAGTGTAATAACTTTTCCCAAACTGAAATGTTTTACTTGAAATTTGGACATATTGTTCATAATTAAAGTATCATTGATACTGATCGGTAAAATTATCTCAAAACCTGCGAGAATTGTCTAAATGGACACACGAGTTTGTACTTTGAAAATCGCAAGAATCGACGCACGATGTTTTGCATTTACACCGACGATATGCAAGAATTTTACAGGTATTTAAAGCTCCTTGAATGAGCACTGGACAAGTTTAATTTCCTGCAAATTTCTTGCAAACTGCATGATATTAAATAATGTTCAAGATAGGCTTCTTGCAAAGTTCCGGCAAACTACATGTAAAATATTTGATGGATGACTTTCCTGCGAAGTTCCGACAAACTTTCTTATTTCTGGCAAACTTGTCGCAAACTGAAACGTGTTTGCCAGAAGATTGCAGGAAGGTTGCAGCTAGCGGCAAACATCGGCGAAGTTCCGGCAAACCCTTCTAGCGAACTAATTTGTTTGCAGCAAATTCGCGGCGAATTTGCTGCAAATTTGCAACAAAGTTTTCATTTCTGTAAGGGTTATCTCTGATTTCTACTTATAAACCTGACAAAACAGATGTGTTCCAGAAACAAACAATACATGTAATTCATCAACCTAATTTAGGAGAAAATTATACCTGCAGACAAGGTTTAGACTGAAATATCCCTAATCCTTGTAATAAATCAGTGGTAATTTTCAATCCTGAATACAAGAATAAAGGGTGAAATATGCCTAAAACTGACTATTAATCAGTAGCTAGTTATTATCTGCTGACAGACTAAACACATCGTAAATTAGAAAAGTAAATGTAATCACAGACGATAAGACGAGCATACAAACAATTGCGGAAATATGTCTTGTCTCTGATTTCTACCGATAAAACTGACAAAACAGACGTGTCTCGGAAACCAATTATGCATGTACATAAAATGTCTAATTTAGGAGAAAATCATCCCTGTACGATTTTTTTGATATACAGATTACGAGTATTACATGAAACGCGGGATGATTGTTTGAGTGCAAGACAAATGTAGTTGAATCTTTCATAGCCCATTCAAACCAACACTTCCGATAATACTTGCAATTTCTGAACACATAAAGAGTCGTAATGGAATCTATGGCGCTGCTGTGAACATTAGCAAACATACAACTTAACAGTTTAAACGGTTTTAAGGTATATGGCCCATCATTAAAAACACCACTTTCTAGCCATACGATATACATCAAATTACACACACTCATTGTGCCGGATTTCAAAATTATGCTACAAGAAGAAAATAATTTACAGTTATTATTTTACTCTATTTTCATATACAATGGAGATAATTTTAAACTTTTTGTCAAATATTTCCATAAGTATGCATTAATTCAAAATTCTAAACCGTTCAAAAAGCTTATGTTTGTATTTGGAACGGAAATGTAACACAGTTTATGAATTACTGGCACTTTTCAAATTTCACCTCCGGCTCTTTGGTGCTAATGATGGGTTGTATACGTTGAAATGAAAATCACAAAGTGAGGAACTAGTAAATGCTATTGTAATACCAAATGTCTGTATGATAACCGTAAAGAAACTATGAGAATGGGGCTTAAATATTCCACAGTACATGTATACAAGAAACAGAAATCAATAGACAGAGCCTCAAGGTGTTCAATTCAACATGTGATAAGTTCATATGTTTTATCGTTTTAATTGGTATTAACCCTTTCTCAAACTTCAAAATTTTAGGATGAACCACTTCAAAAACAGCCACAAATGACAAAATGGAAGTTACTTAAGATAGAATTTGTGTAAAATATGGCAAAGAAAATATTGAGACAAAAGGAGAAACTGCTGGTTATCAGCAGTTTCTTCTTTTGTTTCAATGTTTTCCCAAGCCTTTTCTGTCAGGGACGTCAAAACCATGTCTTGTTTGGGAAAGGGTTAATGGGTATAAAACCCGATAAAGACCTATTCTATGGTGTTCCGTTGCTTCATATTCCTACACAAATGTACAGACTCTGCCTCGAAGTGTTTCCGCTCTCAAAGGTCTCAGTTCATTTATAGATCTTGTTTAATTATTTCTTATTTCTATTATAGAATCTTTTTGAACAATGCTATAGATAAAGGTAATCTAGTTACTTAGTATAAACTTGGGGATCACTTCATGAATAAAATCAAATATGATTTGTCGATTCTATCGACGGATTCCTGTATTTTTCTTTAACTGCTGATAAATTTTGTTGATTATTTTACTATAAGCCATATCGTTGATATGTTTTTGATGAAATAGGGAAAATTCCGTCCTTTCCTTGACACAGAAATAATTAAATAAAACAAATAAAAATCCCTTCGGTTTACTAGATTCACTAATTACCAGAAGAAAACTTTGCACTGTGTTCTTCATTGCTTTGAAAACTGATATGGTAATAGAAAATACTATTTTGCTATTTTGCTATACGCATGTTCTCGATTTATCTCAATGATGTCCATGATGACATTAAAGTTTTCATTTTTGTAACTTTTACTTTGTAATTATCCACATTTTTCGTTGTAGATAAGTATATGATAGGGCTAGTTTAAAACATGTCTAAGATAATTGCCATAGCCTTTTGACTACTGATAAGGCAGCACTGTCTACCTGTATATTTGATGTGACTTGCCACTAATCGTTTGGGATTTCTTCATACTTTCACACTTCATTACCTAACAAAAGGATCCTCCCATTGTGAAGATTTCAGGACGCCGTTTTACAAGCATCATTACACGTCATAAAGGGGGGATAAATACAGTTATCCGAGTCAACTCCGAGATTCTGAACGCCATTCATATCATATCCATATCGTCAACAAAACTCGATGATCACGGTTCTGTCAAAATTGCTCTTCAGAAAGAGAATGAGAATAAAAGGAGGTGTTATAAATTGTGAAAAAAAGCAAACTTTTATATGCGTTACAAGCCATCGCTAGTGAAAGCTTTGTCGAATGCACAATGCATTCATAAGCGATTGCCATTTGGATGGCTTGAACGAAAACGTTTACTTTCTGTCAAATATTAGAGCAACGTTACATGATAGTTTAAGGATCATCAGAAAGTCAAAAGTTATGTATGAATAAATTTTAATTTGCATGTATATGAAAATAATGTTTGGTTGATGTTTTATATTTGGTCATTTAAATACCTTTTAGTTATCTTCTTTTCCACAGAAGGCCTATATGAGAAAGCTCTAAAAATATTTTAGGGGCATGTCAGAAGGAAACAAAAAGGTGAAAGTAAATAAAAGCATCGAACAAGAGCTGATGTCGAAAGACTAGACTAATAGTTTGATGCTGATTACTATGCCAAAGCTGGCTCCGAGAAGAAAAATGCCCTGTTAGAATAGGTAGAAAAAAGTTTGATCATTTAGCTCTTGAACGAGAATAATTTTCACAATGCAATGCTCATTTATGTCGCTTTATATGTCACCAACAGTCTTCCTTTTAAATAGTGTCTAGAATCTTGACCGCTCCAATTATAGGCATATATCTTTTTGTATAAGTATATAAGTAAATCAATAGTTCCGAATCTTTTAACTAGCAATTTAATTTGGTAAATCCACACGAAATACACCGAATTGGAATAAAGACAAAAATTGCAGTAGTTTTGGCAAATGCATGATTATGGTTTACAATTAACTTCTTTTCTCTTTCCTTTGATATTTATAATCGAAAGCGAAACCAAACATTCTGTGCATTGGTATTTTCATTTCAAATAAGAAGTCAATTCCTGCAAATTTACCTCTGTTAAAGACTGTCAATATTTTTCTTGGTACATATCGTGGTTGCTTATATACATCACACATAGCTATAGAATAGAAGCGCAGACATGTGCATGAGTGTTTATTCACCCATAAAGTTTTATTGTCTCACTTACAAGAAATGACGCATACAGTTCTTGATAATCATGGTGTTATCATTAACATGCCATTTTAAACCCTTTTTTTAATTCTTTCTTCGAGAAAGACCCCTCCACAATCTTCATTTCAAATGCATAATGAATAAATTCATAACATTTTACGAGTTTCACCCCTCATATAGTTATGATGAGTCTCGTCATATGTATTCGCTAGGCACTCTGAATTACATTTTGTGGAATCTACTGGGCCAACTGATTAGAACGTCTAAGACTTTGGTTTTCCTGTTGTATTTTAATTCGTTATGTACAAAGGCATTGTAGCACTAATATACATGAATAAAAACGCCTTAATCCACTTGTGCTTTTTATTGAAATGAATTATGTTAATTTAAAAACTCCAATAGTTTTCTTCTTGATATTCTATAAAGCTCCTAGAATGATGTTGATCAGTTATTAGCGGATCGTTGCTAAATATACTTGTAGGTATCTCGAAAGGTACTGATTTCTATTAAAGAAGTATTCCATAAAAGCAAATTTTATTACCGCTGTCCTGTTCATTTGATTAGATCTAAATAAGTAATCAAAATCTAACAAAATCTCACGTACTTTTATTTAAGATCGGGTACACGTACGTATGTACATGTAAAGCTATTACAAATGACATGATATGATGTAACCAAAAGCTACTTACTCTAATATCACAAGGGACCTATCATTCATTTTATTCTGACACCGTATCAGACTGTATAATATATTAGCGAATCGCTTATGTAGTAGAGTTCCTGTTGACCACTGATATCCATTTAAAATGCAGACTCAGTCTCACTTTTAAACTATTAAGTAAGGAGATATGTGCAAAAAATGGAAATAGAATAACAAACTGAAAGGACAGGACTAAAGTGAGAAATACGAGTTACTTGCTTGAAAAAGGTTCATGTGATGCACACACCTAGCTATTACATTTTCCTCTTAAATCCACCAACATATTTCTAAAGTCTTGTGGTCAGGTTAAAGACTTTCTGATGGGTTAAGTTATCTAGAAGTATGTCTTACATAAAGACATAACATTTGTCCCGCAACTAAACGCCTAAACACGCAGTATATTTTGCCTATTACATCAATCCGTTTCTTAGGACACGTACGCTTGAGTATATTATCAAATTAAACCCTTTCCCAAACAAGACCTGGTTTTGACGTTCCTAATAGAAAAGGCTTAGGAAAACATTGAAACAATAGAAGAAACTGCTGATAACCAGCAGTTTCTCTTTTTGTCTCAATATTTTCTATGTCATATTTTACACAAATCTTATATTTAATAACACCTATTTTGTCATTTGTAGCAGTTTTTGAATTTGATCACCCTAAAATTTTGCCATTTGGAATAGGGATAAGAAATATTGTCTCAATGATGACTCACTGTTTATCTGCAGTCATTGGAATCTAATGCTAGTATCTAGTGTTGAGCCGATCTTCTATAAATAATTATTTAATTTGTCGATGGATTCCTTACTTTCACACCTGTCCTATCGACACTATCATTGGCTAAATACGTCATGTTGTAATATCACTGTTATTGTTTTCCTTTGTGCACAGCAAACAGATAGCAGTAAGTCTAGCCCATCTTGTTCTGATATGCGTTTAATCATGACAATTAATGTCCCCTCCCACCTTTGATAAATACGGGAAAGAGACGGGATGGTTATTGATTACGGGACGATTACTGAATATGGGACGAATTAATGTCCAATCCTCCCCCAAAACATACATGTGTATCTATAGCATTGTCGAATATGTATTGAGATTTTAGAATTAACAACAGACACAACATTTTAATAGTACTGTGAAAATGCGTTTCGTCTTATTTTGGGAAGAAAGGAAATCACATAAAAAGCTGCATTCTGTAAGCTCAAAAGCAAAATTAATTTCCAGATGAAATGAAAATGCTTGGGAAATGAATAGGGTGTCTATTTCCGGTCTCTTTTATGCTTCCATTTTCGATGCAATTTATGTTATAATAGTCATATGAACCATCTCAATTCTTTGTAGAAAACGACATCATGGTATACGCCTCATGGTGAAGATTCTACATCTAATTGCCAGTGAAATAGCTGACGTATATTTATGCAACTTTACCAATTCAAATGAAATATGATATATACCTGCAGTCTGATCTTAGCCTTCGCTACCAGCCCATCACTTTAAAGCCACATTTTCGAAAGTGATACAATACTCATATAAAAGTGTTTCACTTTTCTAAGACTTCAAAATCAAGACATTTTGAAAGTGTTTATAAGGAAAAAACTATAACAACTTTCAGTGTAGTTTACTGCAGCATGTCATGGATATAGACATCTTTAAGCTTAGTCTAGATGAGGGCAGCATGATATTTTTCTAAAGTAATTTGAATGTACCAATACAAGGGGTACGACTATAAAATTCCCAATCCTTATAATTAATCAATTTCTAGTTATTATTTGCTGACAGACTAAACACATCATAAATTAGAAAAGTGAATGTAATCACAGACGATAAGACGGGCCTACAAACAACCGCGAAAATATGTGCACTGGTCCATTCATAGAAAACAAGGTCTTGTCTCTGATTTCTACCGATAAACCTGACAAAATAGACGTGTTCCGGAAACCAACAATACATGTAAATCAACGATCTAATTTAGGAGAAAATTATCCCTGTAGAAATGTTAAAAAATACAGATTACTGGTTTTACATAAAACGCGGGAAAACTGTTCGAGTACTAGGCAAATGTAACCGGATTTGTAGTTGAATCTTTTATAGCCCATTTGAACATACTTTTCCGATATAACATGCACTTTTTGTAGACACAAAGAGTCGTAATGTAACCAACGGTGCTGCTGTGAACATTAGTCAATATAGAATGAAATAGTTCAAACGGTTATTTTTAAATAACAAGAAGAGGTACTATTGTAATGCCAAATGTTTGCAGGATTTCGTATTTTACAGAAAACATGATACTTATAAAATTGACATAAATATATTTGATTCTCATGTGATTAGTTCTTGTTTCACACTCTTAACAAATACAACATGTAAATAATGATCTGTGGTACCCCGCTGCTTGGTTTTCATGCACAAAGATACAAATTATGCCTGAAATTATGCCTGGAAGTGTTTCCGGAATCAGAGGTCTCACTTCATGTTTAGAACTTGTCATTGTTTCTTTTGAGAAACTTCCGCAAAATCTATTATCAAGAGTCATTATCAATTAAAGGTGGGGATAACTTTATAAATAGAATCAAAAACGCCTAGCTGAGTCTATCGACCGTTTTATATCTTCTACTTCAGTGTTGATCAAAATCATTGATCAATGTATTGTATACTATTTATTTTCATTGATATATTTCAAGGGTTACATGTGATCGTTTTGAGAAATAAGTAATTAAATACAACAAAAAACCTCAAGTTTACCAAATTGACTAATTTCTACAAATATACTTTGCATAGCGTTCCGCATTGAGATTGCTGTGGAACAAATTATGGGTATAGAAATTGTTATTTATCTATACACACTTTCACCTTCTACTCTCAAAGATGTACTTGCTGTGACATTCAAGTTTATATTCATGAAACTTTAGTTTCAAATTAGTAATGATTCGCTGGATAGATAGGTTTTTAGGTAGTGGAAGTATTTAAAGATGTCTGAGATTATCCCAATAGCTAGTTTACTATTTAAAGTGCAGAGCTGCCCCGATACATATAACCTATGTGACTTGCCGCAAATCATTTGTGATTTCTCCCAACGTGTCCACTTCATTACCTTACAAAAGGCTGGTCCCATCGAGAAGATTTCAGGACGCCGTGTTACAAGCATCATTACACGTCATTAAAGGGAGATAAATACAGTTATCCGAGTCTACTCCAAAATCCAGGTCTCAATGGACGCCACTCATCGACGAAAATTGATGATTAGGGTTCTGCCAAACTTGGTCTTAGGCGTGAGAATAATGAAAAATTATGTGTATAAAAATTTGATCAAAGAACTATCTTTTTATTCGTTGCAAGTGAAAGCTTTTGTCGAATGCATTATTGAAAATATGCAAATGACGGCAAGTGTCTTTATGGTTGTCCTAAATGCTTCGATGTACGTACTTAGGCAATTTTCATTTGTGACGAGGATGGCTATGGTGTTTATCAGTCTAAAATTTCGGAAGTACGTTGTCCAATCTACTGCCGAAAAAAGAGCTTGATTACACCATGTTAGTTGTGTAGGTTTGCATGATATGAAGAGAATAACTTGTGGAGGCTTGGGAAACATGAAAGTGATAAATGGTAAAAGATTGTCCTTAAATTTCTATTCATGTTCCAATCATAATTGGTATGTACGTAATTGGTATGTAGTCATATAACATTTGTAAGGTAAATTTCATTTCCACGATATCAGTTAAAACCTTCAAATATGTTATGTATAGACGCATCAAAGACCAGTCATTCGGTTTGGGAAATGGGTGAAAGTAAATAAAACCATTGAACAACAGCTTATCATGGAAGACAAAATTATTAATCTAAAGTTGAATACTATGCCAAACTTTGCGCCGAAAAGGAATATACGGTGTTAAAATAGGCAAATAAAAGTTGAATCATTTACATGTTTAAAGACAATAAATGTCACAATGATCCTTAATGTCGCTTTGTGTGTCTCTAAAATTATTTTCTTTTTTAAATCATCTCGAATTTGAGGCATATATTCTTCGTATGATTTTATGAATAATTGAATACTTCCGAAATATTTACCAACAATTCGGTAAAATAAACTGAATTAGAAAAAGACAAAAAATGCAGTACTTTTCGCAGATGCATGCCCATGTTGATAGAAATCTTTTCTTTTGTCTTCAAAAAAATTCACAGGTTAACATGAGAGGGTGAATCCAAAAACCGTTCTGCAAAATATACCAGACTTTGATATATGATTTTTACATATGCACAATTGACTTGGTACATAGTGGTTGCTCATATACGTAGCAGATGGGTATAGAATAGAACTATAAACTTGTGTATGAGCGTTAATTCAACAATAAAGTTTCATTGCCTCACACAAAAGTAATGACGCGTACAGTTCCTGATAATCATTGTGTTATCATTAACATGTCATGTTGAACCTGCTTTTATTACTTTCTTCTAGAAATACCACTCCCCAATCTTCATTTCAAATGCATGATGAATAAATTCATGGACGCGTACATTTTTATGAGTTTCAGTCGTCATAATTATATTTAATATCGTCGCTTTTCTGCAAAAACCTCGTATCTGCAGCTTCTTTTAAGCTGCAGATACGAGGTTTTCGTTGAAAAGCAGCGATATGCTGAATCTCTCCAAGTATTTTCATCAAAAACTCTGAAGTACATTTTATTCAATCCACTGTATCTGTTGATGGCAACTCGAGCGTCTATTCTTAATTCTCCTGGTTTGTTGTTTGATTGGCAACAATTTTCATATAGCATCGATGCACTTGTGATTCTCATGATTTTCTTCTCTTAATTATACCCCCCACAACGAAGTTATGGGGGTATACTGGAATCAGGTTCTCCGTCCGTCCGTCCGTCCGTCCGTCTGTCCGTCCGTCCGTCCGTGGACATAATTTTGTGTCCTCTTCTCCTCCCACAGTTTTTGACCAATTTTGCTGAAATTTTATCAGGTTGTTTCCTATCATATGAAGTTGTGCACCTACAATTTTCATCTTGATCAAGTCTTTAGTTTCAGATTTATGCCACTTTGATATTTTTAAGGGGGGGGGGGTAGTCAAAATTTAAAATTTCGTTTCCGTGCTCTAACTCGAGAACCATTTGACCTAGGATCATGAAACTTTACACAGTTGTTGCCCATGACCCAAGGAGGTGCCCTATTGTTGGGTCACCAAGGTCAAAGGTCAAGGTCACAATTGGACTTTGCTTAAAATCGGTTTACGTGCTCTAAGTCAAGAACCTTTTGAACTATAGCACTTTTTCAGTGACAAGGCCCTAGTGGGGGTATTCGTCCGCTTTGCGACAGTTCTAGTTTCATAATGCTTCAAGAATGGTCATGTTATTTACCGGTACTGACTTTATACGAAAAAGTATTTCCAACGGTTCTGATTTTGTAATTACTTACAATAATACTTGAAATCTTTCCATTCATTAATCAGTTAAATATTTGGGCACATTTCCTATGATTATATTAATTTTCAAAATCTAGCGTGTTTTTCTTGCATCGTTATCTAGGACCATTGCACGTTTTAAACTGTATATAAGGTCCAGCACACGTTCGTTTATACAGTTGTAGATAATACAGATGACATTACATGATGTAACCAAAAGCTACTTACTCTATTATCACAAGGGACCTATCATTCATTTTATTCTGACATCGTATCAGACTGTATAATTCATTACTGAATCGTTTTTGTTGAGTTCCAATCGAGTACTGGTCATCTTTCGAAATACATATGAAACATAAAAGGATGTCATCATAAGGCTACATTTTTTTTAAATAATTGGCCCAATTTCACATTAAAAATGATTGATGAAGTATAGGAAGAGCTAAAAAGGGGGGTATACCAAGAGAAGCTTACATTTGATATACATTTGACACGTCACCGGACGAGTTAACAGGTGTTCGATTTTTGACCATTTTCCAAACCATTCCTTAGGACAGCGTTTGAAATATGCAGTATTGCCGTTGTCAGTAAGATCGCATGCTAGGAGATGGCCTTCTGTCTGTCAAAGTACTCATTGAAAAGCAATGTTTCTGATATTCTTGACTAGCGTTGTTCAATTACAAGTAATTCTTCCAATTACAGGTTGTTTCATTGGTTTTCATACCTGTCATATGAACGCCACTATTACAACAAGACGTCATATCATAAAATCACTGTGATTATTGACGTATTTCCCCTCAGTACAGCAAACAGATAATAGTCCGTCTTGCTGATCAAGTTGTGATATTCACTTAATTATGCCTATTTATAGCCACTCCTACCATTGATGAATACTCTATACAAGGTAGTCGGTTATACGTTATGATTATGGAATCATGTGCTTGTATAATCCTCTTCAGAAAACCATGTATTTCTGTAGTATTGCCGAATGTAAATTCAATTTTTAGATTTTGGCGCAGACACGACACCAAAGGTTTTAGTCCAGTGAAACTTCTTTTCGTCTTTAATATTTGGGTCTCGGAAGAAATCTCTTAAGAATATGATATCTTCTGCTTAAGACTTGATTTCCGATTAACTAGAAACGAATTTTAAATGAACAAGATGTCTATTTTTGGTCCATGTTCAGCAAAGTTTTTCGATGCGATTTATGCTATTATGTTTAAATGAGCCCTTGTATACTCCACCAAAATTAACAAGGGACAACTTAAATTTCGTGTGCAAAATCGGTTACAAGACATTGTCGAAGTGGGGTCATTACATATGCAGATGTCCCGAGTTAATGTCTGGACTATACCATGCATTATTATATGGACCTGTCGAATATATATGTTGTTCCTTAAGAGGGAAGAACCTTAAATAAATCGTCGTGAAAGTTGTTGTATTTTTGCAAGTCAGAATATACAAATATATATTGTAAATTACAGATTCACGTGGTCTGATCCTAGCATTCGCTACCTCGCTACCACTCACCCTTGTCCATTTTGATTCATCTAAATTTCTTTTTTAACAGTCGTTTGATTAAAAGATGTTTAAAGTGATAATTATTACGCCACTATGCTTCTGTGAATATCATTTATTGCAACAAGACAATGATTCAGGCATTTCGGAGATTGATTCTAAATAATGTAGCATGATAATATCTTAAGGTATTTACATGTAAGGTAATTTTCATTCATGCACACAAAAGTACAGACTGAAATATTCCTTATCCTGGCAATTAATCGGATGTTATTTTCGTTCGTGAATACGAGAATAAAGAGTGAAATATGCCTAATTCTAACAATTAATCAGTAGCTAATTATTATTTGCTGACAGACTAAACACATCGTAAATTAGAAAAGTGAATGTAATCACAGACGATAAGACGAGTCTACAAACAACCGCGGAAATATGTGCACTGGTCCATTCATAGAAAACAACGTCTTGTCTCTGATTTCTACCGATAAACCTGACAAAATATACGTGTTCCGGAAACCAATAATACATGTGAATCAACGATCTAATTTAGGAGAAAATTATCCCTGTACGAAATAAAAGATATCTGGAATAAATAGACAATTGTAAGCGGTGTTGCCGATGATTTTCATACCGTTTAAGCATGTTGTAACCTCATAAATAAAAAAATTATCTGTGATAAATGTCGACAATGCTACATGTACAGTTGTATAAATCTGGAACTCATTGTTAGCATTGGTACCTACTGCATGTACGGGATAAATGACATGTTCATTAGAAAACTCATTCACGTCAATAAAGTACCATTTCTGACACCTGACGAAATAAACATAATATTTATGTTTATACCTTTTATTTTCTTAATTAATTCATCTTTTTTTCATATCCCATAATTACATTTGTAGCTAGTCAAAGCTTCCAGAGTAATACAATTGGCATCCTGTAGGAGCAACTTGTTACAGTAGACACTCGTTATCTCGACATCGGATGAGTCGAATTTCCGCTTAAGTCGAAGTGAAAGTCTAGTCCCGTCGTAGTAACAAAGTAATTTCAAAATAAACAGCCATTGAAATTTAGTAGGAAATGGATAGAAATTGCTCGTTTCGAGCAATTTCTTTCCTTTTCCAACTATATTTCAATTTGGATCGCACTTGATGAGCAACAAAAATGGCCAAATGTCATTTAAGCCGAAACTTAGTAAAATCGGATAAGTCGAACTCCGGATATTTCGATGTATTTTGGCTGTTCCTTCGACTTCGACACAACGAGTGTCGACTGTATTTTAAAATATTCTCCAAGGTAATGACCATCAAGCTCGAATCATGTTATGTGTTATTATTTACACCCGTTTATTATTCAGTATGTTTAAGAATTTTAATCTGCAAAAAGGGACTACGGACAATCGTTTCTTAGAAATGATACATGAAGTAAAGATTGTAAAAGGACTTGAACCTGTTTGAATTGTAAGAAACTGAAATCAATAGTTAGTGCCCTAAGGTATTCAATTCCATATGTGATTAGTTCTTGTTTCATCATTTTAATGACTACAACTCTCGATAAAGACATATCGTGGAGTGTCCTGCTGCTTCTTTTTCTTACACAAAGATACAGAATTTGCCTTTAAGTGCTTCCTCTCTTTAAGGTCTTAGTTCATTTATAGATCATTACATTGTTCCTATTTCTGCAGACAAGTTTGTACAATCCTATGTGAAACCGTATTATGATCACATAGAAAAGTAAGGGATAGTTTCCTGAAAAGGAAGCAATAACATTTCAAATTCCTATGTCGATTCCAGCGAAGACTCTTACATCGTTCTTTTAGTATTATTCAGCTTTGTATATCATTATGCCTCTATTTTAATTTTCTCGCTTTCACCGAGATAATGAAAAAAGAAAATTGAACTAAAACGCACCAAAACGTCGTACATTTCGATTATAATTATAATGTAGAAAAATCATAGATAATTTCGTTTGTAATGCCTTCAATTTTTTTAAATGAGGACCGTTACAGTTCATAAAGAAATACATGTTAACATTCTCGCTTATGTCAGCTTAGACATTTAACTCCTTATAATAATACTATAATACACAGCAGCATAAGATGGTAAAATTCGGAGGAATTCGCTACAAATGATTTGGGATTTCTTCCTACGTTTCCATTTCATTACCTCACAAAAGGTTCATCGCATCGTGAAGATTACAGGACGACGTGTTACAAGCATCATTTCACGTCGTTAAAAGGATATAAATGCAGTAATCTGTGTCTACTCCAAGATCTCGGTATCAAGGGACATTCATTCAAAGACGAAACTTGCTGAGGTTAGTTCTGTCAAAAATGGTCTCAAATATAAGACTGAAATCGTGTGTATTGAAATTTACACACACACATGTTTTCAATATTTTTATCCGTTGTAGTTTCACCCTCTACCAATATTTCAACGTGAATGTAACTTATGTGTAGAACGATTTTTGTGACAAAGCCAGAAGTTAAAATACATTCATCTGTGTGATATCCAATGTTTAGATACGCAGGGAATTCTTGCTTCTGGCTCATAGACATTTTCTCAATCTTGGAAAGCCTTCTTTTCATTTAACTGACGCTGTCCCATGCTTTTGTTATCTCTTTAATACGGTTTATTTTCCTCCTAAAGCTAAAATAAAAATGGATGTCAGGACTTTTTCCGAATATTTCAATGTTTTATTGGATATATATTTTTGCGTGTAATATTCAAGTTACCATGACGTACTTATATGGTGTAAATTTTATCTATTGTGAACGAACCATGATTAGTAGATAGATAGATTTATTTCAGCATTAATCAAAACATGACAAAAAGTATAACAACACATACATAGCACAATGTTTAACAATGATAAGATATATTTTACTTTACATTTATAAAAAAATTCATCAGATGATTATATAATGTAGTGTTATGAACTATGTCAGTTTCATCAATGCTAAGGATAATACAAGAAAGAGAAATAAATCTGTTATTTCAATCGTCCGCTTCAAGGTATGTTTGGTTTAATTTCTCAGCTTATACTCTGTTGATTTTGACGAGATAAAGTGCACGGAACGCGCATTTGAGAGGGCTATTCCCGTTTGTAACTCTGCTCTTATCCCGTGATTTCTTCAAACATTCAAGCGAAAGTTTTCTTCGGTGCATGTGAATGCTTCCCACTTTCGTTTTGCACTTACAAACACTTTGGCTCGAATGTTTGAAGAAACCACTGGATTTGGAGCAGAGTGAGTTAGAGCCGGGAATAGCCCTCTCAAGGGCGCGTTCCGCGCACTTTATCTCATCAAAATCAATAGGGTATAAGCTGAGAAATTAAACAAAACATACCTTGAAGCGGACGATTTTTTCGGTGTTAACGCTTCCCTAAAGTCATGTGAGTTACCCACCGTGGATTTAGATCTAGATGAATAGGCCTACATAGAATCAAATCAGTTTACATTGCTGGTATGTTAACCATTTCCCAAATAGAAACATTTCAGATTGGTCAAAATAAAAAAAGCCGTAGCAGACGACAAAATTGGTACATACCTAGATAAAATTAGAACTATTTGTATATAATACCAAAAACAATATCGAGGTTAAAGTAGAAAATTCTGATTATCAGCAGTTTCTTCTTTCATCCTAACATTCCCCCGAACATTTTCTTTTCGGGCTGTCAAACCCGGTCTTATTTGGGAAAGGGATAAAGTAGTGACAGAACACATGTTTTAGCAAGTAAGACATGTAGTTTTCAGAGATCAAATGCTTTCTAATTAGGGTATAGACTCCTTTCATTTATGTTTTAGTCCGTACCCGCAGAACACTTCCGGTAATCCGAGACTTCTCTGATGACAATTCGCACGATGATACTTGGATGTCGCTATTTACAACGGAACGCTGTCCCAGTCAAACATAAAAAAGAAAATTCCGACACAGCGACATAACTTGTGTCGGAATTTTCTTTTATTTTTGAATTGGACAGCGCTCCGATGTAAATAGCGACATCCAAATATCGAAGAGCGAATTTTCATCAGAGAAGACTCTGATTAACTTCCGGAGGCAAACAATGGGTTTATGGGAAATTAACATTGTATACATGTGAATTGTTACTAAAAATAGTAACAAATCGACATTTTCAAAACGAGGCTCCCACAAAATGCGGAGAAATCGATGACGACGCACGTGCATTCAATATACAGCGATTAAGCACACGTGCATTCAATATACAGTGATAAAGAGAAGTTTTAAGTGGAACAAAAACTACGAAATTGAATGAATTCGTTGATAACCGGTAAGATGGTTATTTTATTTGATTTACAGTCAAGAAAATTCGGCATTTTTGGCCAACATTGGAGGGGCTTAGCCCCCCCCCCCCCCCTAGCCCCCCCCCCCCCTGTTCCTACGGGCCTGTACATCAAATAGATTTATGAACCGTGACCTGTCGCACTAGTCTATTATACAAGAAAACCTACTTCAGAACATGACATTGGGTATAGGAGAACATATAGAGTGCTAGAATGCCTTATAGCCGTTTTCGGCTGGGAGAATTCGACATTTTAAATTCCCTATTTGTTTATGTCAAAGGGGGGTAATTCACAAAATTGACAGATTAGACCTTTATTTTAGAGCTTGCTACAAGTGATAAGAGAGATGTTTTGTGGTTTTTTGGCAACCCGGATATAATTCCGTAAAAATAATGAATCGTTTATCGCGCGTATGTGGCATTAGATGAAATTAGCTGTAAATGCATTAAGGGCCGTAACTCTGACATTAAAGGAGACAAGGCAATGAAACTTCGACAAAACGATTGCCGAATGCCATGGAAATATTGTAAAAATAAAATCAGGCTTTTAGTTCGATACTTTTTCAGAAACAAGAAATCTTGCAGCGTAAAGTTTTCTCTTTTGTTCAGTGTATTTTGCTGATATGGAACAGACATTATCCTTTCATAATTTGTATTTTGTAACTTTCTAAAGAATCAAATTCAATTAATTACTTTTATCCAACTCCGTGTAATTCATATTGCTAACAACTAGAAAGGCCTTTAGACATAATCAGCAAATTTGCTTTCCAACAGTACTTTCAGTACTTTGATTAATTCTATAAACATGACATAGTGTAATGTGCTCAACTCGTCTTGAAACTGGTAACCAGGATAGGGTTTTAAAATGGTGATTATCTATGTGAGTCATTTGAACTGACATTAGTATGAATCTAATCATCTTATTTTGAGTAACCTGTAGCTTGTCTTTCCAAAAGTTTGTTAAACCATGATAGAAGAAGGTGCATGCATAATCAAAATGACACTGAATAAGTGCTGAAACTAAAAGTTTTTTGTATGATCAGTAAGATTATTCAGTTTTCTATAAAGAAACTTTAACATTGCATTTGCCTGCTTAATAACTGAACGAGCCATGGATTCACCAGTCAAGTTCTGGTCAAGAGTGGCACCCACGTACTAAACTGAAGATGTTGAGTTGATAGCCTGGCCATTACATGAAACATTGAGATCATTATTTGACTTAAGTCTTTGTTTTAGAACCAAAAATGATAGATTCAGTTTTGCCTAAATGTAATGATAACTTGTTGTCTACCAACCACTGGCTAACCATTTCAAGATCTCTGGTCAACTCTCTTTCAATAGATATTTTACATTTGCCAGAAACAAGGATACCTGAATCATCAGCATATAAAAGCAATTTGTTCTTTATAGCAGCTGGCATGCCATTGACATAAATTAAAAATAAAAGAGGTCCTAAAAATGAACCCTGAGGGACACCACAGGTAACTGTACATGGTTTAGAAAAGGTACCAGAAATATCAACTAGTTGTTGGCGCTCTGATAAGTATGATTTGAACCGAAGGAGAATATCGTGTCCAAGACCCATGCTTTCCAGTTTCATGAGAAGGATTGAATGATCAACTGCATTAAATGCCTTCTGTAAATCAAGTAATACCATGCCTATAGGGTTGCCTTTGTCCATTTCAAACTTTATGTAGTCAGAATGATGAACAAGACAAGTATCTGGTGAGAACCTCTTTCTAAAACCAAATTGAAATTCATAAAGTATTTTTTTCTCTTGTAAATATTTATCCACTTGATCATATACAAATATTTTAGATATAATGCAGAGAATGGACACTGGGCGATAATTTCCTACCTCAGTTTTGTCATTCTTTTTAAAAATGGGCACCACTCTAGCAGATTTCAGATCATCAGGCACAGCCCCTTGGTTAAGAGACAAATTAATAATGTGTTAATGTATTAAAGGCTACCAAGCTAGACAGTTGATTTCACCGTATATTGGAGGAAAATAATTCAATTAACGAAATAATTAATAATTAATAACAATTAATAAAAGATCCGCCAAACTCGGTTGTTTTAAAAGTTTTGTCTGATTTTCTTTATGTCGTTACTTGGATGATTTTTGAGAAAAAAAGATCGGCAATTTCCGTAAAATTGCCACGGATTGACGTCATACAATAGCTTGACTCCGCCCCCAATCTAGAGCATGAAGTTCCTGACAAAGATAAAGTATACGACTTTTCTGTCATAAAGCGAAGTCACAGTTTTTATCCATTTCTCGATCGTCAGAGTAATACAGACAGACTTAAACCGTTCTTTGGCACATTCCTTCACTCACTAACGACCCATTATTTGACTGTTTTAACATTTTTCTAACATTTACTAAGGATGAATTCCGTGTTTTGAGTATCGATTGGAGAAGTCGCTTTATGACAGAAAAGTTGTACATTTATCTTTTTCAGAAATCTCAGGCTTTACGGGAAATGACCCATGACTTCCCGTTTTTCCCGCCATGACGTCATTCAGTGGCAGATATGACGTCATAACTTTAAGTCGGACGTTTAGCGTTTTTTCTTCGGTAAATATCGGAAAAGACCAAAATATCCAATTCAAAAGACGAAATAAAAACACTTCTAATGTTTGAAAATTGTAGAAACTTTGATATTTGGTTATAAGGACGGTGTTTTTTCGACACAAGAGTTTAATTTTGCTAATCAACGGACACTTTAATAATAATAGTATCCATTTTATATAAATAGTAGTGTTGTTTTAACCACTAAATTTGAACTATTTAAATTTGAACAGAACATGAATTAGTGTGTTTAGTCCAAAATCGTATCTATATTTTGATTGGACAATGTATAGTTGTTTTAACCCTAACTGGTATCTATTTTGAACAGAGCACATATAGATGCTTCTAACCCTGGGAAGAATTGCGTTTATTTTGTGACGAACATATTTTCTTATATTGTCGTTTTAGACCCCACAGTGTACCTATTTTCAACTGAAAAAAGATTTTTTGCTTTAAACCCTATATAGATGGTACAGTATATCTATTTTGAAATGAACATAATTGTTGTTTTGAACCCCTATATGAACATGATTGTTTTGAAATATTAATACCCGTTATGAAGTTATCGAGAAATATGAGGTTTTAACAATTTAATGATGTGCAATTATGTCTTCCATTTCGTTTCAAAGTATTCGCCTGACACTTTAGTCCGTCGACAATACTATGTAACATTTCAACAAAATTTACCTATATAAACAATTCAATATCGAACTCAAAATTGTTTTCATTTCGCATATGATCGTTCAAATCTTGCAGGCGTCTCATACCTGCAAGATTTGAACAAACAAATGCACAATTTTACAGAAAATTATGAGCACTTTTCCCTTGTCTATAAAGGAAAAATTGCAAACATGTGATATACCTTCGTGACTTGACTAAAGAACCTATAACTAAGACTGGTCTCGCAGAAACAGACAAGTACAGGGTGTCCCAAAATATGTGTCCCCATTTTAAACATGTATAAAATTGACAAATGTTGACCCCGAGTGAAATAAGTTAGATAAGTTTCAAGGGGAAATAAAGAACACCTATATTTATTGGTAAATATATTCCACATCGCGTTTTACGAAATTTGTCATTTTTTTAACTTTTTCGCAAAGTGACGTCAACGACGTCATATTTTTAATTTGACAAAATTTCTTTTTCCATGCTAAGATGATCAAATTGATCGTTTTAATTTTGTCTTCTACAACTATAACGCCTTAAATAGATGCAGTGAAAGTCTTATCATTATTAAATTTTGAAGGGGTAAAATTGATCACAAAAACTAGAATTTGAAATAAGGAAAGTTTTTGTTTCACTTAAAAATTATGGTGATGGCAATGGACCTTTTGCAAGGGGGCGCTTTTGCAGAGACAAACCGAAATAGAAAGAACAAGAGAAATGGCTAGCAATAACTTCTTTTCATTTTAAAATAAAATTTTGTCATTAATCTTTAACTTACTATCTTAAAAATAGTAAGACCTTCACTATATCCCTTATAGTCAAAGAATACCAAGAGACACTCATTATTTAATCAGTACAGATTGGGAGAAAGAGGCAACATATGTTTTAAAGATGACGTCGTTGAAGTCATTTGACAAATAAGTTAAAAAGGGTAAATTTCAAAAAGCGTGTGTTTTTGAAGGAAGTAAATATGGATGTTCTATATATCAACGAAACTTTATCGTGTCCCCTTCATACCTTTGTAACTGATTTTACTATTTATAAATTTTATCGATGTTTAAAATGGGGACACATATTTTGGGACACCCTGTATTACTAGTATCCGTAAAGTAAGAAAAATATCGACCGTAGTCACTGGTCAGTGTGCGTGGACTTTGAACTAGAAAATACACTATCTGCATTACGTCTTTCGGGCCAGATCTTTTCTATATTAGTTTTAGGGACTTCCAGAATGGTCCTCTTTTGAGTGGCATACGTGTCACATATGATGAAAATTGTTATTGCTGCTGGAATACGTCTTTCGGGTCAGGGGCCCGTATTATCAACAATCGTACGATAAGTTTTTGCGAAATTACTTGTAACAACAAATCTGATTGGCCAATCTAATGTCTCATGCAATCAGATGTTTTTTCACACAGTTTACTCAAAAACTCGGTCGTAAGGTCGTTAATAATACGGGCCCAGATCTTTTCTATATTAGTTTTAGGAACTTCCAGAATGGGCCTTTTTCGAGTGATGAACGGGTCACATTTGATGATAATTGTTGCCCTCTCATCCCGCCTACGCACGTTGTTTTGAATATCTATGCAACACTCAACTGCCATACGTGTTTATCAATTAACGCATTTTATTTTGATCTATACAGATCTATACGTAACCGCTATGACTTTCAAAAATTTATATCGTTGCTTTTTAACAAAAACATCGTAACTGCAGCTTAAATAAGCTGCAGTTCAGAGGTTTTCGTTGAAAAGCGACAATATCTTCTCTGTCTTCTCCTTTTGATGGTGTGAGACCACTACTACTACTATAGAACAATTTGTGAAAACATTACGACAAAAGAAGAAAACATTGATGACCAGCGTTTTCTCCTTTCGTCTCAATATTTTCTGTGCTATATTTTACAAAAATCCAATCACTTTTAACATTGTTCTGTCATCTGTGGGACATTGACATTCAAATTGGTCTAATTATTTGACGTTTTGGAAAGAAATATTAGGCCTATCTCTTGTTCTCAATTCGGCTTCATTGGATCTGCACCAGAACTAGCGCTGAAATTAAGGACAAGATCATTCTCCGCTACCGAGGATCGATCTCTGACCAGAGCTGATAAGTGGGATTGAAGGTCTTTGAAAGTGCAATATTTATTAATATACTAAGCACAACAATAAAGGGATAATGAAACTCAATGATAAATAGAAATTAGAATTTTAAGGTTATTGGAAGCTGTTATACTTTTTTTGATAAAAGTATTATTACTTTTGGTTTGTGTGAAAATATTGTGCAGTCACAGGTCGTTGATTTCATAACATAGTCATATACTCTAAAGAGGGGTTAGCATTGAAAAATCACAAATGGGCCAATTTTGCGCATACACGTGCGATTTCCGCATTTCTTGATGAAAAATAGACAGTACATATTCGCTAACAAGTCCTTAGCCGTGGAAAGATGGTTCAACGTTGTCGTCTAACCGACCGCCAACACTGGCAGATCGTAGGAAAACTCGAGCTTGCAGTTTACCAAACTAATGTTGTATTGAAGATTGCTGTGTCACAATTAAAGCGTATAATTGTAGGGTTGCATTGACCAAGCAAACGATCGGAATGTTATACCGTTCTTTCGCAATCTTAAAGGTTTTAAGTTCACTGATTGAAAATAACCGGCATCAACACACTGGTATCTTTCAGGACCACTTTAAACATGCAGGCATCCAAATACCGGGATAATTTCAAGAAACACAGATTTCGACCCTACAAGTCGTATACGCAGTATTGACACTGTTATGCGATTTTCGAAACAGACGGTACTGCTACATAATCCCGAGGATTAACCAGTCTATAATAGTGTGACCAAAAACATTTTGATTTTTTGTTCTTTAAGATGTCGAGGAACAAGTTTATTGAAGAAATTTGAGTAAATTTTGGAAATTTCGCGGTAAAATATTAAACCAATTCCGATATCCCTATATTGTGCTTAGTATAGTTCATCAAACCCTATTTGTGGGTGCTCATTCGAATCGTCTCGTCAAGACGATTCAAATGAGTACACACAACATAGGATTTTGATTTCAAATAGCTAATTTTGAAAGCGTTCACTCCCATTTAGGCTATCTGTTGCTCGGGTTCTGACTTTATGGTTATCAGACTAAAGACCCCGTCACATACGATTTCGTGTCCATATCACGTCCAAAATTATAAAGCACTGGTCCCCATTTTAAACGTGCTCCGGCCGTGATGTGGACGCGAAATGGTGTATGTGACCAGACTTAATGCATAGTTCTTCACTGGTAAATGAATGACATCACGGAAGGGAATCACATGACACTGTTTTTACAATACTTTTTCAATAATTTTGTTAAAATAATTAAGGCCGATTGAAAGGGTTGAAGCATAGACGGCGGAAAAACATTGGGGATATGCTGAGTGCGAAGGATCTTTAAAACAGCAAATGATACAGGAGTTATTGACGACCAACCGAAATTATCGTTGATAATTTTTTATTATGTGTTGTTTAAAAGACTCGCAAAATCCGGAAAAATACTGGTATTTCTCCTCTCTTCTTTGCTTCAACCTTTTCCAAATTGGTCGTAGATCTATATATATAGATCTATCAAAATATTTTTTGAAAAAAAAAAAAAAACATATATTGTCACGTGCTTTCTTCCCCGTGGATTAAGCAATAACCCGGTTTATCTGCGGTTGACTTGTGGACTTAGCAAAGCAATAGATGAGAAGAAATAAAACATTCTAAACTTGTTAGTTGAAATAAGAACCCTATGTTGTGGATACTTATATGAATTCTCTTGATGAGACGATTCCAATGAGTACCCACAACATTAGGTGTGATTGACATATTGAAAGATTTTATTCATTTGTGACCCGTTGGCTGAAAGGGACCTTATTGCAAGAGTGAAACGTACCGACCCTAATCAGTCTGCGCAGTCCGCGCAGCCTGACTAGGATCGAAACTTTTCACTCTAGTATAATTTTTTGAAATTAGAATGTTTCTCCTATCTTGCTATATGTTCATATTTCCAAATGGCACATCTGGTTGACCGCTGCCGAGTCTGATCTTGCATTTTCACGAAATTTTGTTTTATGAACTTCCCATAAGGTCCCTTTTAGCTAGACGGGTCACATTTATTAAAGCAATTAGGCACACAACCTTATCTGTATCTCTGCTTACAAGTACAAATTTTGAAAATCCTAAAAAAGGGCAAAAATATAAATTTCTCAAAAAAAAAACGGAGATTTAGTTCCCTCTGTAGATTTAGCATATTTCGCGAAACATTTTGCGGACGACTCATAATGACAAAATCGTTTCAAATGTTGCCACAAGAGCAATAAAAACTCCATATTTGAGGAAAAAAACTGATATTACATGTTATTATGGTCTTAAATATGATTAAAATACCACCTTGACACATTGATACTATTGGATAGCTAGTTGACGCGTGAACGACAGTGTGTTGAATGTTGAAGAAAATTTTGATGTTTTTCAACAAAAACCTCGTAACTGCAGCTTAAGATAAGCTGCAGTTACGAGGTTTTAGTTGAAAAGCAAAGATTTGTTGAAATGACTTGACCCTTTCCATGAAATATTTTAAAGGTGGTCCGATTTGAAATCTGCTGGAGACAACAAAAAGATGTTGATACTAGTACAATGTAGGATAAGTGTATAGATCTAGTATAACCTTCTGTATTTTTATAGAAAAAAAACGTCATTTGAAACAAAATCTTATTTAGGAACGTGTTTAAGAAAACATGATGACATAAATTTTATTAATGATATTTATCAGCATTTTCTGTATAATTTACATAACTATACAGGTTGACAAATCCTTGCGACATTTCTTGAATACATTGTATATTTTCACCTGTTTGTAAATGTTCGACAACCTTGCATCGGTGTGTTTAAGTACGAAAATGATGCACGCAGATGTACCAAAATAAGTTCAAAGAAATGGCAATGCCCGATAAGACTTGGTGATCACTAAACCATCGGGTGACGGCTAGCTACATGTACATGTATATATATTGTGCCGATTTTCGTTTTTGCCTATTTTCGAAATTCGGCAAATCCCTGCAGAACTCATTTGCCTAATTTCGAAACTCGGCGAAATAGCTTATTTATAGTTAGTTTATGGTATATCGGGCCATTTTCTGTGCAGAACTCATCTTCAAAATATTCATTTTTAGGGAGGTATCACAGTTAGCACTTACAAAATCATTTTAAGCCGTTTTTAGTCCAATAAAAGTTCGGTACGGAACAGCTAAAGTTCCGTACCGAACAGAACATACGGAACATTCTTCTTCCGTTTGCGCGGAAGTTGATTCGTACCCTAAGCAATTCGCACCTTATCTTTTATCAGAGACATAGATAAACATTATATTATATGTCTCTGCTTTTATCAATTCGTTTACACGTTCAGCAGGACATCAAATTTATAGATAATATTGCCATAAAAATCATATCTACACACGATTTCATTTATTTATTCAAAAAGTTGCAGTTCCATATTTTTTCGGAGCCTGAATTAGATCCATTGCTTTGGGCTTTCTAACCACCGAAATTGAAATGGTTTCACTTACTTAAAGTTAAATATCGACATTTTAGAAATGGTTCTTTTAAAGCAAACAAGATTTATTATGAAGCTTTTCGTCTGCTAAATATATGTGATCTACCATAGATCTGCATACTTATGTTGATTAATTTGATATGTTCTAATTTCGTTTAGACTTTGAAGATAACTAACTCAAAATAGTGAGCTGATTGTAAAACCATTTAAACAGGAGAATCCCTTTCTGTGAAAAATACCATATTCAGCATTTTTCCCTGCATTTTTCCCTGCATAAGCTGTAGAGGCCAAACTGTCAAAACAGCCGAACAAGGCGATCCTCCCTACTATGCTAGCCAGAACTAGTGACCGACCCAGCCGAACAAGCCGATCCTTCCCACCATGCTGACCAGAACAAGCGACCAAACCAGTCGAGCAAACCTATCCTTCCGACCCTGCTGGCTAGAAGTAGTGACCAACTCAGCTGAACAAGCCAATACTTCCCACCGTGCTGGCCAGAACTAGCAACTGACCTAGCCGAACAAGCCGATACTTCCCACCGTGCTGGCCAGAACAAGCGACCGACCCATCTGAACAAGCAGATCCTTCCCACCGTGCTGGCCAGAACTAGCGACTGACCTAGCCGAACAAGCCGATACTTCCCACCGTGCTGGCCAGAACTAGCGACCGACCCATCGGAACAAGCAGATCCTTCCCACCGTGCTGGCCAGAACTAGCGACTGACCTAGCTGAACAAGCCGATACTTCCCTCCGTGCTGGCCAATACAAGCGATCGACCCATCCGAACAAGCCGATACTTCCCACCATGCTGGCCAGAACTAGCGACTGACCTAGCCGAACAAGCCGATACTTCCCACCGTGCTGGCCAGAACAAGTGACCGACCCATCCGAACAAGCAGATCCTTCCCACTGTGATGGCCAGAACTAGCGACTGACCTAGCCGAACAAGCCGATACTTCCCATCGTGCTGGCCAGAACTAGCGACCGACCCATCCGAACAAGCAGATCCTTCCCACCGTGCTGGTCAGAACTAGCGACTGACCTAGCTGAACGAGCTGATACTTCCCACCGTGCTGGCCAATACAAGCGACCGACCCATCCGAACAAGCCGATACTTCCCACCGTGCTGGCCAGAACTAGCGACTGACCTAGCCGAACAAGCCGATACTTCATACCGTGCTGACCAGAACAAGCGACCGACCCATCCGAACAAGCCGATACTTCACACCGTGCTGGCCAGAACTAGCTACTGACCTAGCCGAACAAGCCGATACTTCCCACCGTGCTGGCCAGAACTATCGACTGACCCATCTGAACAAGCAGATCCTTCCCACCGTGCTGGCCAGAACAAGCGACCGACTCATCCAAACAAGCAGATCTTTCTTACCGTGCTGGCCAGAACTAGCGACTGACCTAGCCGAACAAGCTGATACTTCCCACCGTGCTGGCCAGAACTAGCAACCGACCCAGGTGAACAAGCCGATTCTTCTCACCATGCTGGCCAGAACTAGCAATCGACCCAGTCCAACAAGCCGATCCTTCCCACCGTGCTGGCCAGAACTAGCGACCGACCCAGTCAAACAAGCTGATCATTCCCACCGTGCTGGCCAGAACAAGCAACCAACCCAGCCAAACAAGCCGATCCTTTCCACCGTGCTGGCAAGAACTAGCAACCGACCCATCTGAACAAGCCGATACTTCCCACCGTGCTGGCCAGAACTAGCGACTGACCTAGCCAAACAAGCCGATACTTCCCACCGTGCTGACCAGAACTATTGACTGACCCATCCGAACAAGCAGTTCCTTCCCACCGTGCTGGCTAGAACAAGCGACCGACCCATCCGAACAAGCAGATCCTTCCCACCGTGCTGGCTAGAACTAGCGACCAACCCAGCCGAACAAACCAATACTTCCCACCGTGCTGGCCAGAACTAGCAACCAACCCAGGTGAACAAGCCGATTCTTCCCACCATGCCGGCCAGAACAAGCGACCAACCTAGACAAACTAATTGATCCCCTGAAACCAGAAATGCCTAGTTCTAGTGTAAATGACCAAAAAGGCCCAGTTCAAAAAAGGCCCACTTTTTAAATTGATAAAAAATACCCCAAAAGTGTATATCACATTTGAAATGAAATATGATTTATGAGAGATAAATGATTGGTAAATTGTTGATTTAATGCCCGGCTTAAATGCATTGGAACAATAATGATAATAAAATCAGAGCGAGAAATGGATCTTATACTATTATAATCATTTTAATAAGTATGCATGATTCCGCTTACAGTACGACCTCGCAACGTCATAATGCCATCATTAATTTTATCCTGTGACCTAATTCTATCGGAAAATTCAGATAAAATGTTGCCGTATTTCTTTCTCGCATGTGGATAAATATCTATACACCATGAGACAGGTTTCGTTTATCCTTAAATGGCACTGTACTTTCGTTTTAAAATAGACTGGATTTTGATATCGACTGGGACCCGCAGATGAAGTTTTTACATTCTGGTGTACACGTTTACAATGCAGCGGCGTATCCAATGGGTAGGGGAGTTTTCGAGGTTCAAAGGAAACCCCTCTCAGCGGCGAATCCAGACTTTGTAAGGGAGTTCGAAATTACAAATAGGTGGTTCGTTCTATTATTATTACAAAATTCTGACTGGATTTTTACATGAAATTGAAATAATTAGGATTCAGAGGAGGTTCGTTTGACTCCCGCACCCCCCTCTGGATCTGCCACTGTCTCCGCAGCCTGATTATTTCATTTCAATGCAGAAATTCGGTCAAAATTGTGTAATACTTGGGAAAACGAACCTCTCTATTTGTAAATTCGAATCTCATCACAGACATCCTGGATCCGCGGCAGCAACGAGTACCTACGTAGGAAGTATCAAAAATCAAAGTAAACCGTAAAATAACCATTATGTCGTTGTTGGATTCATTACTAATAAATCGGTGAGGAAAAAAAAGAGAATAAATCGACAGAAATATTTCTGCATGACAGTTTCGCAGTAAACCGTAAATAATATTAACATTTCGGGCGTTGTATGATTCAATTATCAATAAATCGTCGAAAAAGATCGACAGAAATAGTTCTGCATGACCCACGGAACTTACTGAATCATAATTTCGAAAATGGATGGCCAATTTCGAAATTGGGCAAAGTTCCGTGCCCAATTTCGAAATTGGGCATGCCCAATTTCGAAATTGGGCATGCCCAATTTCGAATTTAGGCAAGAATCTTAAAATCGGCACAACATATATACGATGCGTAGTTCAATGTGAAACATACACCTATCTTGTAAGTTTCAATGTAGACATGCATTTGTATGCAATGGGATGAAGTCCATATTGTTGACTAGAGTTGGTTGAATAACTTGAATTAATGCGTGTTTCGGAGAAGAACCCGGATTTCGCGTATACGCCTATTCGGCATACTTCGCATGAAGGATAAATATTCACTTATAGTTTTACCTAGTCGTTTCAATGTGAACGAACTATATCGCTCTTTTCAACTAAAACCTCGTAACTGCAGCTTTTTATCGCTCTTTTCAACTAAAACATCGTAACTGCAGCTTAAAACAAGCTGCTGTTACGAGGTTTTTGTTGAAAAGCGACGATATGCCGCGTGACGCACCGAAGACCATTTGTACGCACGTCTTACTTAGCAAAATTAACGAACATCATAGACAGCGATAATTAATTTTAACATTAGACTTTGGCATCACAGTATCTTAAAGCGTAACCTTCCCGTTTCGGTGCATATCATATCTAAACAGATGGCGAATTATCCATTTCGAAAAGAAAAAAAAACAACGACGACAACACCAGCTACAAAATTCCAAAGATTTTTCACACAGACAACTATAATACAACGTACATGTATTCTACTTAAAGGTGTATACACTTAAAATATGGTCTTTTATTTTTCACTGTATGAGGGGCATTCAATTAATTTTGGAACAGCTGCTGTGTTGCAATTCAATTTAAAAATTTCTTCAATCCTTCGAAGTACATGTATTCCTCTTTGACATCCACATACTACTGAAATTTTGAGATCCCTTCCTTATTTGGTGACACTCCTCAACAAAACGGGCCTATCAAATATATAGTAAATTTGGTCAATTTGGCAGCTTCTAGCTTTTCTCAGAAGTCTATGTGGCACTTTTTACTTAGTCTGCCTGATAGATCATTCCTTGGTCTTTAATTTACTGCCAAGAAAGTGGCATTAATAGCACCATAAGCTAAAATCACGCTCCCGTGAACTCAGCCACCCTTGCCATTTGTCATCTCTTTCTGGATCTGCATGTGGCACACCCCATGAAAGGTCTCGACTGCGCAAGAAACTAGTTACCGAGAAATTCATTAAACACATCCTAGCAGTACGCTGATGGTCTGTCAGTATGCAGAACCACATTTTATGCATCTGCCTATTCTAAGGACAGAGAATCAATGCAAAAAAGTAGCGAATCCATTTTTGACGGAACTATGTTTGTATACTACAACCCGGAAGCATTTCCCGTTGTGGAGTGTCTCCATTTGCCAATAAATGCAGGCCCATAGGAACAGGGGGCAAGGGGGCATAGCGCCCCACCCCCCAATGTTGGCCAAAAATGCAAATTTTTCCTTATTTTACACTAAAATTAGGGAAAATCCAATTTAGCCCCCCTAAAATATTCAGACACTGGGGCTTAAGCCCACCCAATATGAAATTGCTTCCTACGTGCCTGAAATGAGCCTCTTTTGTAACACCCAGCGTACACTGGTAAATGACACCGCCTATGGAACATCATTACCTATACCGAAGACAATAGAGGGTTTTCGTCAGCACAAGGAGGACAAAAATCCACATGGGATTCAGCCAGGAAATAAGGGTTGATGAAGACCCTCTGTAGCATGTTTCGCTTTCAGAAAGTCTTGGATAAGGTTCGTCAACAGGTGGGAGACCCAACGGACACAAACAGGTCTGTGTTTCAATCCTTTCGTCAAAATCGTTTAACATGTCTTTGATGAAAAAAAACAACTTCATCTACTTTTTTGTACAGGGATATTGCGTCTTGTTTGGTCTTGTCGGAGACTGCAGCAACATTCACTTTGGTAGGCCTATTAGCTCTACTAAGGTTGCCTGGGAGGGGGTACGATCCAGGTCAGTTTCACCAATTCTAATATTTACTTACTTCCTAAACACTGACATACGTTCAACATAAGAAGGCCAATGTATCTGATACAGTTCATTATTATATGCGTGATACTTAGGCCAGTTTCATCAAAACATTTAAGACGTATTTTTGTCTTACCGATGACTTACGGTAAGTTTATGACAAGAAACGCGTATCACCAATCCATCAATGCCTGTCTTATGCAGTTGTTTTTAACCGATATTTAAGACATCGGTAAGTCAAAAATTTGCCATAATGAAACAGGCCCCTTTCAAATCCTTTTCGACCTTTAATGCAGACAGTGTATATGACTGAACAAACTTGAAATTGCAATAACTTTTAAAAGAATTGTCGAATTTGTCTCAAATTTTGACTAATTAAAAATACAATGATTTGCCCCGTTAGATAAAAGACTCAAATTGTTCTATAGAATCGTTAGGTATGTTGAACCATTGGTACCACATGTAACTAAAAGTCACTCTTACATTCAATTTATTTGCCTGTTCTTATTCGTTCGGCTTCAAAGTCAGAGTGATCATCGATTGTTGTCTTGAATAGACTCGATGTGAGACTTCGTGTTTACGTCATAAATATGTGCATAGCTAAACTACTGTCATCCAAACATCTCGTATGTTAATCGAGAGCCACGGTCGATCACAGACTCCCTTCCAATGTCAAAATACCTACAAAACAATCTGAAATGTCAAGATTTGAGTGAGGAAGGTTAAATGCAGGACTTGTTTGTTAACCAATAACTTCATGGTGACGTCTTTTAGCTCACCAACAATAAAGGGCTTGGAAAACATTGTGAAAAATGAGGAAATTGGTTGTGACAAGCAATTTCTTCATTTACCACAATGCTTTCTGACCCCAAAAAGGCAACATTTTTAAAATTACATTCACTTTAAATTGTCTTCTGCAACATCTTTGAATTTGGACCAGTCTAGAAATTTCCCATCTGGTAATGGGAAAAAGGGTCAACGTCAATATCTGCTGCATGTGGGGTCCATGACATTGTTGCCATGCAATAACTCCGCAATTTGTATCATTTTGATGTTTATTACCCAAACACTTTGATCATCTTGTTTTAATAAAGCTGCCAGGTTATTGTTCTAAGATATAATTGCAATGTGTGCTGATTTTCCGACCCAAATGTCGAAAGGTTTTTGAAGGAAATTATTCATCCACGTTACAAGTGGTCGTTCAACAGAAATGAACACTGTAAATCAGAATAGATTGATTACAGAGTAAAACTGCAATGTTTATTATTGTCCACAATGTTAAAGCGCAATGTAACACGAATTTTTGGATTGGGAATAAGCACGTTTGATTAAAATGTAGATCATCCAAACATCAGTTAGTCTATTTGTACTATGTACAGTGGCGGATCCAGACGGATTGGGGGTTCAAACGAACCTCCCTCTGTGGCATGCTAATTTCATTCTCATGCAGAAATTCAGTCAAGATTGTGTAATACATGTACTAGGAAAACGAACATCCTAATTTTGATATTCGAACCCCCTTCACAAGAAACCCTGGATCCACTGCTGTACATGTATGTGTCAAAGAAGTTACAAGCATGTTACAAAGGCTATACAGTCGGGCAATTGTGATATTGTTTTAAAACTGGATGTTACATACGAGTAGCAACAATATATTACTCACAAGAAATTCACGAATGGGGTCAGTGAAAAAGTCTTTGTACAGCTACGACTTCTCGAAAAGCGTTGCCGGTTTTAAAACCATGAATTTGGAACTCTACACGTATGAATAACTTAAAGCAGATTTATGAATTTATCGATGAAATGAAATTGATAAAGGTTATCCCAATTTCACAAAGTAGAGCCTTTTGACGTCCCATGATCGCGATGCTCGAGACATTATTTTGGAAAATGAAAAAAAAACACATTTGACAAGCATTTACTTCATTTCCCACAATGTAAAAGTCAGAAATGTAAAATTCCACGCACTTTTAATTGTCGTCTGCAAAATCTTTAAATTTGGACCAGCCTAAAATTTTGTCGTCTGGTAATGGGTTAAAGCATCACCAATAATTTGACGTTGTTTTATGATAGCAGACATGGCGCCTAGAAGGAAAACACGGTCTTGAAATATGTAGATTAAAACCCATTACCACAAATTGACGCATTTTGACGACCAACAGGATAAAGGCTTTGGAAAATATTGTGGAAAATAAAGAAATTGCTTGTAACAAGCAATTTCTTCATTTTCCACAATGTTTTGTACCCGCAGGTAATACAATTTTAAACTTTCTTATCATTGTAAATTTCGTCTGCAGCTTCTTTCAATTTGGACAAGCTTGAAATTTTGTCGTTTGGTAAAGGGTTAAAGTTGGGTCATTTACATGTTGAAACAAAATAAATGTCACAATAATCATTAATGTCGCTTTGTGTGTCTCCAACATTCCCATTTTCAGAAAATGTCTAGAATAATAGCAACGCCAATTTTAGACATACATGTATTCTTTGTGCATTGGTTTCAAACAGCTTTAGTAGTAAATCTATCAGAAACACTATGAACTTGAATTAAAACAAAGCTTAATATACTTTTCGACGATAGATGTTAAGGTTTATAGCAAAAACTAATCTGCCATACCTTAAAATCAAGCAAAACAATGTAACTGTTTTAATTTTGAATGCATTTATATATGCATTTATACATCAATAACGTTGTAAAAATAAGAAATTACATTTATTACACATACAAACGTATGTTTTTAAACATCTTTCTTGTTTTATGAATAAATCTTGGACTTTGTATATACATATCGAAAGGCATAATACAACTTAACTGATGCATAGCCTAAGTGTTTTTCCATTCATAAAATTTTATTATCTGACACACACATTTTGTTATCATAAACCTGACACACTGAAAGCATTTTATTGCTTTCTTAAAGAAACACACCGCTCCCAATATTCATTTCCAATGCATAATGAATATATCCATAAACGCGCCGATTTTAAGGTATAATACCCGTAATGAGGCCATTTTGAGATTTATAAAACATCGGATTTTTTCGAACCGCGTCCGTATCCGAACCTATTCGGACGTGGTCGAAAATATTCGGCGGTGGAAAGTTCCACCGCCGAATGTTTTTCGACTCCGCCAGAATAATTTCTACGTCGCGTGAATCTCATTAGGGGCGTACTACCTTAACGAGGTTCAAACGTAATGATTATGCTTATGCATGGAATGTTTTAATCTTACCCACAAAAACTGTTCCATACTTTTCTTGTTCATAATTATATTATATACATTAATTCACTTTCTATTTGGTCCTCTGATTAATATTCAAAATCAGTTGTTACCTCTCCTTATTCATCATTCAACTGATAGTTGTAGGTCGTTGGCATGGATGTGAAAGAAATGGTGTGAACTAGCGTATCCTGCTTTATATTTTGAGGACGACTTTCATTTTTGTAAAAAAAAAAATATTTTGTCATTTTTTTCAGCTTCAATACACATTCCTAAATATGAACACAATGTTTCCATTACATTCGAGATAGATCTTGTTCGGTTGGGCTTTTCCATCTATCATAATTTGTTTTTGGAGATGTTTGGCATCTAATAAAACAACGTTTTAGTACTATCATTCAGTTCAGTCATCATTCAGTTATAATAAATGAAATTTATTATGTATTTACATGTAAAGCTATTACAGATGTCATGATGTATTGTAATCAATAGCTACTTAATATTCTAACATCCTATTTGGCCTCCCATTCATTTCATTCTGACACCGTATCATCAGACGGTATGATTGATGTGAATAGTTTTTGGGGAGCTTATGTAGATCACGAGACATACTTTGAAATACATATAAAATATCTTGGATATGATTCATATGTAACAAGAGCTGTCACTGTAAGATGACAATGCCCCCGACACCGCTTTGATTTTAAATTATGGCCAATCTATGTTCAAGGTCAAGGTCATCCAGGGGTCAAGGTCACCAAAGTATGTGCCTACAGAAAGGTAATGTACCAAGGAATGTTGTGGTAAAGTATGAAGCGAATATGTTAATTAATAAGGAAGTTATGGCCAATGTTAAAGTTTTTGGGCGGAATGACGGACGGACGGACAGACAGACGGACGGACGGACAGACGGACGGACGGACAAGTCAAATTTATGATGCCTCCCTATCGGGGGCATAAAAGGTGGAGAAAAATGAAGAAACAGGTAAAAAGCTGAAAGACAGAGAGAAGAAGGATCATAAATTTTACGAGCTAGTATGTGATAATTGCTTAAAATAGGTACTCATTTATGTCAAAAAGCTCCGGCCACGTCCACTTAACGTCCCCAATATGCTTGTAAATTTTAAAGGATTAAGACTGAGAATATTAAGCAGGCTTACATGGGCCATGTCTCTATGATATAAATTTCTCAAACTGTTTCTGTGACGGCGTTAAGTACAATAGATGTTACCTGTTTCTATCAAATTACCTATCGTAGGACGCCTTGTTGTCATTTCGAGCTCTCATTGAAAACCGATGTTCTTGAGGTGCGTTCTTTAGAGCGAGATTTCTTGAGATATCTTAAGATTTCTTAAGACATTTTAGGACAAAGCGTTCTTTAGGGCAAGACTTTTAAGACGCTCAATGGGAGGCGCCATTACCCTATACTTCGTGCGGAACCCCTCGGTCATCTCTGTACAAACAATGTAAAAGAGATTTGACCGAGTTGTTCCGAACACTCTATAATTCAAAAACCGCGGTGTTCCGAATGCTCCATAACTATACAAATGACGTCATGATGACGTCATTTGTCTAAATATGGAGCATTCGGAACAGCTTGGTCAAAGTTTCTGTCTTTAAAACGCTTTATCCAAAACACCTAAAGAAATCGTAAAAAATCTCGCTCTAAAGAACGCGCCTCTGGTTTTCATAACAAGCCCTGGACTGTTCTGATTTTCGTTTGTGCTATTAGCTGGTAAAAATATTGCTTTCAGCAAGTATTTTTGTTGCCATGTGGACACCACCATTGCCTTAATACGTTATGTTTATAACGTCACATTTCATAATTGACATATTGTCTGCTGTGTACAATTAACAGATAAAGGTTAGTCTGGCCGACCAAGTCCTAATATTCGTTTAATTATGACAATTAATATCCCCTCCTACCATTGATAAAAACTCTATAAGGAAAATGAGATGGGTTGGTTATTGATTACGGGACACATGTCATGTCTTATCTTCTTCAGATCAATCTATTTCTGTAGTCTTGTCTATTGTGCGTCCAGACTTTGGATTTAACTAAACACAACTCTCATTTGACCTATGAAAATTCGTTTCGTCTTATTATTGGGAAAAAAATCACAAATGAAGCTGAATTCCATGGACCAGTTCAAACTTGATTCCCATTTAAATGAAAACGATTGGAAAATGAATACGATGTCTATTTCCGGTTCATGTTCTCCCTCACATGTTTATGTTATTTTGGTGATATGAACCAATTTAATAGTTCTTTGTAGAATACCAATTCATTGCTTTTGCTTCATGGTCAAGGTTCTTTTTAAGTGGCAGTAAAAGATTCGATGTACCTAAAATGTTACAACTTTTACAAATGTAATCTAATATATATATATATATATATATAGACGAAGTCCTATCTAAGCCTACGCTACCAGCCCTCCCCTTTAAAACCTCATTTTCGAAAGTTATAAAATTCCTACATAAAATTGTTTCACTTTTATCAGCCTATTGAATGAAGACATTTAGAAAGTAATTTGCAAATCACAGTTTAAACTCTTAATGTGATTTTACTGCAGCATGACGTGGGTATAGACATTTTAGTCTGATCCTTGATAGTGCAACGTTATAATATTTTTGAAAGTAATTAATTGAAGGTGGCGACATAAGGGTCCAGACTACAATTTACTTAGTCCTGACAATTAATCAGTAACTAGTTATTATCTGCTGACAGACTAAACACATCGTAAATTAGAAAAGTGAATGTAATCACAGACGATAAGACGAGCCTACAAACAACCGCGGAAATATGTGCACTGGTCCATTCATAGAAAACAACGTATTGTCTCTGATTTCTACCGATAAACCTGACAAAATAGACGTGTTCCGGAAACCAATTATGCATGTACATAAAATGTCTAATTTAGAAAATCGTCCCAGTACAATTTCTTTGAAATGCAGATTACGGGTATTACATGAAATGCGGGAAGATTGTTTGAGTACAAGGTAAATGTAAACGGATTTGTATGAAATCTTTCATAGCCCATTTAAACTTACACTTCCGATATAACATGCAATTTTTGCAGACACAAAGAGTCAATATGAAATCTATGACGCTGCTGTGAACATTAGCAAACATACAACTTAACAGTTAACCCATTACCACATAATGACTCTTTTTGACTCCCCTTAAGATAATTGCTTTGGAAAACAATGTGGAGAATGGGGAAATTGCTTGTGACAAGCAATTTCTTCATTTTCCACAACGTTTTCTTTACAAAATGCAAAAAAATGTAAAATTTAATTAAGTTCAAATTGTCGTCTGCAACATCTTTGAATTTGGAGCAGTCAAAAATTTTGTCGTTTGGTAATTGGTTAAAACGGTTTACCATGAAAATTAACAAAGTGAGGAACTAGTACATGCTATTGTAATACCAAATGTCTGTATGATCACCTTAAACCATGAGAAGCGGCTTAAATATTCCACAGTGCATGTATACAAGAAACAGAAATCAATAGACAGAGCCTCAAGGTGTTCAATTCAACATGTGATAAGTTCATATGTTTTATCGTTTTAATGGGTATTAACCCTTTCTCAAACTTCAAAATTCTAGGATGAACCACTTCAAAAACAGCCACAAATGACAAAATGGAAGTTACTTAAGATAGAATTTGTGTAAAATATGGCAAAGAAAATATTGAGACAAAAGGAGAAAGTGCTGGTTATCAGCAGTTTCTTCTTTTGTTTCAATGTTTTCCCAAGCCTTTTCTGTCAGGGACGTCAAAACCATGTCTTGTTTGGGAAAGGGTTAATGGGTATAAAACCCGATAAAGACCTGTTCTAGGGTGTCCCGTTGCTTCATATTCCTACACAAATGTACAGCCTCTGCCTCGAAGTGTTTCCGCTCTCAAAGGTCTCAGTTCATTTATAGATCTTGTTTAATTATTTCTTATTTCTATTATAGAATCTTTTTGAACAATGCTATAGATAAAGGTAATCTAGTAACCAAGTATAAACTTGCGGATAACTTCATAAATAAAATCAAATATGATTTGTTGATTCTATCGACGGATTCCTGTATTTTTCTTTAATTGCTGATAAATTTTGTTGATAATTTTTCTATAAGCCATATCGTTGATACATGTTGATATGTTTTTGATGAAATAGGGAAAATCCCGTCCTTTCCTTGACACAGAAATAATTAAATAAAACAAATAAAAATCCCTTCGGTTTATTAGATTCACTAATTATCAGAAGAAAATATATTGCACGGTGTTCTTCATTGAGACTGATTTGAAAACTGATATGGTAGTAGAAAACACCATTTTGCTATACCCATGTTCTCGATTTATCTCAATGATGTGCATGATGTGACAATAAAGTCTTCATTTTTGTAACTTTTACTTTGTAATTACCCACAGGTTTCGTTGTAGATAAGTATATGACGGGGCAAGCTTAAAACATGTCTAAGATAATCGCCATAGCCATTTGACAACTGATAGGGCAACACTGTCTACATGTATTTTTGATTTGACTTGCCACTAATCGTTTGGGATTTCTTCATACTTTCACACTTCATTGCCTAACAAAAGAATCCTCCCATTGTGAAGATTTCAGGACGCCGTGTTACAAGCATCATTACACGTCATTGAAGGGAGATAAATACAGTTCTCCGAGTCTACTCTGAGATCCTGGTCTCAAAAAACGACATTCATCGACGGAACTTGATGATCGTGGTTCTGTCAAAATTGGTTTTGATAATGAGAATAAAAGAATGTGTATTAATAGTTGCATTTACCATTGTTAAAGACTTAGATAATATTATATGATTTTTACACGTCAGTATTTAAAATTTCTTGGTACTTTGTGGTTGCTTATATACACAATAAATAGCCATACAATAGAAATATAAACTTCTGCATTTGTGTTCATTCATCTATAAAGTTTAATTGCCTCACATACAACAAATGATGCGTACAGTTCCTGATAATTATTGTGTTATCATTAACATGCCATGTTAGACCTGCTTTTATTACTTTCTCCAAGAAAGACCTCTATACAATCTCCATTTCAAATGCATGATGAATAAATTCATAAAGTTTTATGAGTTTCGCCCCTCATATAGTTATGATGAGTCCCGTCACATGTATTTGTTATGTATTCTGAATTACATTTCATGGGATCTACTGGGCCCACTGATTAGAACGTCTAAGGCTTTGGTTTTCCTGTTGTATTTTAATTCGTTACAAGGGCATTGTAGCACTAATATACATGAATAAAAACGTCTTAATCCGCTTGTGCTTTTTATTGAAATGAATTATGTTAATTTAATTAAAAACACCAATAGTTTTCTTCTTGATATTCTATAAAGCTCCTAGAATGATGTTGAACAGTTATTAGCGGACCGTTACTGAATATACTTGTGGGTATCTCGAAAGGTACTGATTTCTATTAAAGAAGTATTCCATTAAAGCAAATATTATTATCACTGTCCTCTTCATTTGATTAGATCTACATGTATATAAGTCATCAAAATCTAACTTTTGTTACACGTACTTTTATCTAAGGTCGAGTACACGAACAAATGACATGACATGATGTAACCAAAAGCTACTTACTCTAACACCACAAGGGACCTATCATTCATTTTATTCTGACATCGTATCAGACTGTATAATATATTAGCGAATCTCTTATGTAGTAGAGTTCCTGTTGACCACTGATATCCATTTAAAATGCAGACTCAGTCTCACTTTTAAACTATTAAGTAAGGAGATATGTGCAAAAAATGGAAATAGAGTAACAAACTGAAAGGACAGGACTAAAGTGAGAAATACGATTTACTTGCTTGAAAAAGGTTCATGTGATGCACACACCTAGCTATTACATTTTCCTCTTAAATCCACCAACATATTTCCAAAGTCTTGTGGTCAGGTTAAAGACTTTCTGATGGGTTAAGTTATCTAGAAGTATGTCTTACATAAAGACATAACATTTGTCCCGCAACTTAACGCCTATAGTCCGGCAGATTCCAAGGTGAACCTGGATTTGCGGTATATAGAAAATGTTTTGACTGATTATGATTACCAACACCTTCAGAAATAAGAATCCGGTTGATGCCACCCTGGCACCCTTGGGCAACTCTCAGAAATCAAGATGGCGTCCAAGATGGCGGAATGACATGGTACATGATCATATTTCTGTTAAAATCTATACATTTATGACATACAATAGCTTGTAATATGTTCAAAAATGCCCAGAGCATATGTCCAAAGAAAATGAAGTATTATACCTCCAATATTTCATTGAATTTCTTCCAAAATCTTGTAAATCTGTAAAATCTTACCCCACCCACCCAATTTTACATAGAAAAATAAAGTTTTACGTAACATCATTGCCATTTCCTGTATTCAATGTGATTAAATACCCTGATTATTATTAAGGATATAAGAAAGAATATTTTGAATGACAAACCTGGTAAAATGGTGTCTCTTAAGAATTCAAAATGGCGCCCAAGATGGCGGGAAATACGTGATTTCTTACAAAAATTACAACGGTTGTTTTTTCTTTGAAAACTTTTTCCAAACAATGTGCTACAAATATGCGAGTATGTATATATATTCATCTTATATACCATTATAAGTTTATTGTATTTCCCTATTGACCTACATTATTAAGTAAAGAAGAGATTCTCATTTTACCCCACCCACTCAAATTTGCATTATCTGAAAACCCTTCGAATCTTAAACCACAACTTACAGAATATTCGTTCAACAATCACACTTAAAATCTATTTAAAAAAGATAATACAAAAATGGATTTTTTGTTGTAATTTCAGACAGGCAAACACTTCTCTCTCTTTCTAAATACTTTCCCAAACAACACATGGTTGTGTGGCATACTAGATGTGACGTCTGTCCATTATTGTTCATAACATCCTGTTGATTTGAGAAAAAGGATGATATTGCCTTGAAATCTAAAGACTAAATAGCCATGGGTCTCTCTCCCCTCCACCCCGAAGAAACATACTTAGCCGAAACTCATAGGTAATATAAGAAGATAATATGAAGTTTCTCAATTTTTGATGCCGCATGCTGATGAGCTCGCTCTAAGACAGAGATCAGTAATGGTACAAGTTTGTTGTTGGATGGCAATGTTTTAGTTTCATCCCGTTACTACTTACACATGTATGTGTCCTGTTCAATTTGTATATTTAGCAATCATAGCAATTAAAGTATTGGTAGAACTGAGGTATTGTCGTTTTCTTTTTGATTTTTTTTTTTTCGATTGCAAAGAAAACGCAAATAAATGCTAATGGGGGAGGGGGTGTCATACATGTACATTTTTAGGATGTATATAATGTTGAATTAATTTACTCTTTCCATAATGACAAAACTTTAATACAGATTTAAATCATAAGGAATTCCGGACAGCACAATATCGCAAATGAAAATAAAAAGAAATCTACAAGTTATAACAAAAACGTGTTAAGTGAATAGACAAATGCGGGTTATTCGCATTTTGATATGTTCTGTCGCGATATAGTGTGTAGGATTGTCAAAATAATGGTTTGTTTGGTAAATGCTTATTTGAATATATGTTAAATATAGAAATTTAATTTTTTGGTATAAACATTAATTCAATATAGTAGATCTACCAAATTGTCATGGTTTGGTATTATTGGAGTGCTACATGTAATATCCAAGACATGGTATTAAACGAATTTCAAATAATTAATTTGAACATTGACATTTGACCCTCCTCCCGACTCTTTAAAATTCCCCCATCCCCTCCGTCAAATTTGTATTCTTTTGCATTTGCATTCAATCATTTTCCATGGAACTGGATAAGATATTATAGATGTCATAATCAGCGTCAAATCTGAAAGCAATAAAGAAAACACTGTATCAAGGACAAATATCTTCACTTTTTTCTAGGAATGACCTGAGTGTAGAAGGTGGGTAATATGATACAGCCTTGAACTTTTGAATAGACTAACAAATGTTTTACGGAAATAAACATTTTATTCTGCAAACAGGCCCCCTTTACCCATTTCTGTATTTAATTGTATTTGATATTCAGTTTTAATGTGAAAATATTGTTTACAATTATCATAAAATATTATTCACAAAACGCCGCCATCTTTAAATTGTCAATGATCCCATTTCATTGAGATTTTTGCCACTGTCATGGCGCAGATACGGTAGTAGCGCACCGACTCTTACTCATGAGAACCTTGGTTCCACCCCTGGTCGCGAGTCGCGACAGATACCCTTTCTGGCAAAATTGTCTCCCACCCATGGTTTTATAATTGTTAACCTGTGTGGGCGAGCAGAGGGAGACTCTGTAAGGATGATTTGTTAGGACTGATGTGAAGACGACGTGAATGCATGCCTACGCAACAAGACTAAAACACATAAAAGAGGCGTTAAACCCCAATCAATCATTGATATTTTAGTTTATTAGTGTGGTTTTCTATGATTGAGTATTTATTGCATACAATAAAGACATAGTCAATTAAGGTGTATATTTCAAGATAATCTCTATGCAAATTGTAGTGGGTGGGGTAAGATCTTACGATTGTCCTAGATTCCGGTAGAAATACAACTAATTAAAACATTCAATTTATATTAGATGCTCTCAAAATTTACAGGAATAAATAAAAGTGCAATTATCATAATTCTAAAGACATTCAAACATATTCCATGTTTTGGTTAAACATGTTATACTTAACTCGATATAATGATCACTTATATCCCGCCATCTTTGGCGCCATTTTGAGTTCTTAGAGACACCATATTGCCAGGTTTGTCATTTCAAATATTCATTCTTCATTCATAATTGTAATTAGAATATGTAATAACATAGAATGCAGCAAGTTTTAATAATGTTTTGTAAAACTTTATTTTCTATGTAAAATGTGGTGGGTGGGGTAAGATTTTACAGATTTACCAGATTTTGGAAAAATATAGTGAAATATTGTGAATATCACTCTTTTTTGTCGTTGAACATCCTCTCTTGGCATCTCTGAACATGTTCCAAGCTTTTCTATATCATAGATGTATAGATTTTAATAGAAATATGATCATGTACCATGTCATTCCGCCATCTTGGACGCCATCTTGATTTCTGAGAGTTGCCCAAGGGTGCCAAGGTGGCATCAACCGGATTTTCGTTCCTGAAGGTGTTGGCTACCATAATCAGTCAAAACATTTTCTATATACCGCAAATCCAGGTTCACCTTAAAAATGCTGTTTGGCTGCCGGACTACTAAACACGCAGTATATTTTGCCTATTACATCAATCCGTTTCTTAGGACACGTACGCTTGAGTATATTATCAAATTAAGCCCTTTCCCAAACAAGACCTGGTTTTGACGTTCCTAATAGAAAAGAATTAGGAAAACATTGAAACAATAGAAGAAACTGCTGATAACCAGCAGTTTCTCTTTTTGTCTCAATATTTTCTATGTCATATTTTACACAAATCTTATCTTTAATAACACCTATTTTGTCATTTGTAGCAGTTTTTGAATTTGATCACCCTAAAAATTTGCCATTTGGAATAGGGATAAGAAATATTGTCTCAATGATGACTCACTGTTTATCTGCAGTCATTGGAATCTAATGCTAGTACCTAGTGTTGAGCCGAGCTTCTATAGATAATTATTTAATTGGTCTATGGATTCCTTACTTTCACACCTGTCATAGCGACGCCATCATTGGCTAAAGACGTCATGTTGTAATATCACTGTAATTATTTTCCTTTTGTGCACAGCAAACAGATAGCAGTACGTCTAGCCCATCTAGTTCTGATATTCGTTTAATTATATAGGGTTAATTCACGTTTTTGAGGTCGTTAACATTCTCAGAGGCCCAAAAATGCGTTATCGCCTGAGACCGGAGGTCGAAGGTGATAACCCATTTTGTGGGCCTCTGAGAATGTTAACGACCGAAAAAAACGTGAATTGACGCTATTATTGCATAAAATATGAATAATTTGCAAAGAAATGTAATAAAAAAGACGAATAACTAAAAAACTTTGTGAAAATTTAGCCACATTTACACCGATAGATACCAGAGTTTTCCGGCATTCGACTCGATATATATCGAGTAGGTACGATATCCACTAGACGGGCCGTTATATTTTCATCGTGTAGCTATGAAGTCAAGTTTCATCGCATTTTTACTGACATAATCTTCATTTGGGTTGGCAAAATCCAAACAATATTCGACTTAGTTTTCTTTTGGAAACATACCCTGGATATTCTAACGTTCATTTCAGTGCGAGTAATAAAAAAAGGTCGGAATTTCCGAGGTAGATCTCTGGACCGTCTGACCAGTTCGTTTCAGACATTCGTTCATTTCAATAAAAACAAAGTTGAAAAGGAAAAAATTGCAGTAACTAAAAGAAGAACAAGAAACACGTAGGCTTACCACCACATTAGACCTAGACTACAACCACTCAATTCTAATTTCTATCCTTCCATGTCCACGAAATCCACTTTAAGTTTAAAAATCTGTCAGCTGCCCGTTTGTTAACTTTTTGATTCCAAGAATTAAATCTACGTCACTATATTACGTCATCAGATATAGTTACACTGGCAGACCTAGTTTAATTGGGATGTAAACTGGAAATGGGGTCTTACAAGAATTTACATCGCGGAAAAGGGAAATGACAAAATTTCGGCTTTATTTTCAATTTTCTGAAGCACTCACAACAAATCCCCGATCGAGGATATTTGAGTGCAAAACCGGTCCGATATCGCACGTGAATCTGCCGATTAATGCACGATTTCTCTGGATATCCGCCCGGTTTCTGCTGGTTATACAATGCCAATAACAGACTGAAAACACACATTTTAGGCAATAATGACAATTAATTTCCCCTCCCACCATTGATAAATACGGGAAAGAGACGGGGTGGTTATTGATTAAGGGACGATAACTGAATATGGGACGAATGAATATCCAATTCTCCCCAAAACATATCTGTAGCATTGTCGAATATGCATTTAGATTTTGAAATTAACAACAGGCACATTTTTAATAGTACTGTGAAAATGCGCTTCCTCTTATTTTGGGAAGAAAAGAAATCACATGAAAAGCTGCATTCTGTAAGCTCAAAATTGATTCCCAATTAAAAAGAAAATGTTTGGGAAATGAATAGGGTGCTTATTTCCGGTCTATTTTATGCTTCCATTTTCGATGCAATTTATGTTATAATAGTCATATGAACCAACTCAATTCTTTGCAGAATACAGCATCATTGTATATAGTGGTTCTCTTGGGTACCGCGGTAGTTAATGGCGACCGAAAAAAATGATGTAAGGTGTTTTCTTTTTCTACAGCAATCCAATGCAGACAAAATGTTGTTTTTAAAAATCGCCGAAAATTATAGTAACTAAATTTGCTTTTAGGTTTGCTAATGCACGCAGTTGATAGGTGATGCCTCGTTTGCAAATTAACGCGAATACCGCGGTACCGTAAAAGACGCGGTACCGAAGCAGACTATTATGCGCCTAATGGTGAAGGTTTTACATCTAAGTGCCAGTGAAAGAGTTTATGTATCTGCAATTTTACCTATTCAAATGAAAAATGATTAATACACGCAGTCTGATCTTAGCCTACACTACTGGCCAATTACTTCAAAGCCACATTTCGAAAGTGATACATTACTTATATCAAAGTGTTTCACTTTGTTCAGCCATGTGAGTGAAGGTATTTTGAAAGTGTTTGCAAAGAAAAGATTAAAATAACTTTCAATATAATTCATTTCAGCATTGCATGGATATAGACAATTTTAAGCTGATTCTAGATAGAGAGAGCATAATAATACTTATAAAGCAATTTGAATGTACCAGTACAAGTTGCAAGTTATAAGTTTTATCTAATATTTCCAGAAGGTCGTAGACCACTGTGACATACAAATACACATGGTGCGACAGTGAACATACAGAATACAATGGTTAAGACTATAATATTCCTAAACTGTACAATTAATCAGTAGCTAGTTATTATTTGCTGACAGACTAAACACATCGTAAATTAGAAAAGTGAATGTAATCACAGACGATAAGGCGAACCTACAAACAACCGCGGAAATATGTGCACTGGTCCATTCATAGAAAACAACGTCGTGTCTCTGATTTCTACTGATACACCTGATAAAATAGACGTATTCCGGAAACCAACAATACATGTCAATCAGCTCCTTAATTTGGGAGAAAATTATCCCTGTAGAAATGTTACAAAATACAGATTACTGGTATTACATGCAATACATGAACATTGTCCAAGTACTAGACCGATGTAACCGGATTTATTATTGAATCTTTTATAGCCAGTTTGAACATACTTTTCCGATATAAAATGCACTTTTTGTAGACACAAAGAATCGTAATGTAATCAATGACGCTGCTGTGAACATTAGTCAATATAGATTGAAATAGTTTAAACGGTTATTCTTAACTTACAAGAAGAGGCACTAGTGTAATACCAAATGTTTGTAGGATCTCGTATTCCACAGAATCCATGAGAAGGGACTTAAACTAATAGAAATGAACTAAATGATAATTATGGTTAATTCTACATGTACTTATTTCTTCTTTCGTCTTTTTTTATAAATACAACTCACAACATGTAAAGTATTATCTATGGTATCATGCTGATATCTATCTATTTCTGTAAATTCCTCCGATGACTTCAAGTCGCGCGCGCTAACCACTGCGCTACCGAGGCTGTCAAAACGAGGATGCTTCGTTTTCTTACACAAAGATACAAAATACAAAAAGATACAAAATTATGCATGGAAGTGTTTCCGATATCAGAGGTCTCAGTTCATGTTAAGAAATTGTTATTGTTTCTTTTGAGAAACTTCCACAAGATCTATTATCAAAAATCACTATCAAATAAAGTTGGCGATAACTTTATAAATAGAATAAAAAAAACGCCTAGCTGGGTCTATCGACCGTTTTATATCTTCTTCTTCAGTGTTGATCAAAATCATTGATCAATGTATTGTATACTATTTATTTTCATTGATATAGTTTAAGGGTTACTTGTGATCGTTTTGAAAAATAAGTAATTAAATACAACAAAAAACATCCAGTTTACTGAGTTGACCATTTTCTACAAGAATACTTTGCATAGCGTTCCGCATTGAGATTGCGGTGGAACATAGTATGGTTATAGAAAATGTTATTTTTCTATACACACTTTCTCCTTCTACATTCATGAAACTTTAATTTAGTAATAATTCGCTGGATAGATAGGTTTTAAGGTAGTGCAAGTATAAAGATGTCTGAGATCAACCCCATAGCAATTTTAAAACTTAAATGCAGCTTTGTCTCGATACATATATATCCGATTTGACTTGCAACAAATCATTTGTGATTTCTTTCAACGTGTCCACTTTATTGCCTAACAAAAGGCTTGTCCCATCGAGAGGATTTCAGGACGCCGTGTTACAAGCATCATTACTCGTCATTAAAGGGAGATAAATACTAGTTTATCCGAGTCTACTCCGAAATCTAGGTCTCCATGCACGCCACTCATCGACAAAACTTGATGATGGGGGTTCTGTCAAAATTGGCCTTATGCTTGAGAATAATAAAAAAATATGTGTATAAAAATTTGATCAAAGAACTATCTTTATGATTCGATGCAAGAGAAGGCTTTTGTCGAATGCACAATTTCTTTTTATTTAAAAATTATGCAAATGACGACAAGTGTCTTTATGGTTGTCCTAAATACTTCGATGTACATACTTAGGCAATTTTCATTTGAGTTGAGGATGACTAGGGTGTTATCCGTCTAAAATTTCGGAAGTAAGTTGTCCAACCTACTGCCGAAAAAAGAGCTTTATTACACCATGTTCGCTGTGTAGGTTTGCAGGATATGAAGAGAATAACTTGTGGAGGCTTGAGAAACATAAAAGTATTGCATTTTATCAAGAACTATGGTCTTTAAAGCTGCTATTTCCCAGATATGGACACAAAATTTGTCAAAAACAAACGAAATGTACACTTTTTAAGCTTTATATGACCTGATTAAATGATTACGACAAACTATTGAAGCAACGACTCAGTTTTTTCGCAATTTGATACCAAATTCATGAAGCGATGTCGAAAGTAGGTCAAAAACAGTAGGACATGCGAATTTCTTAAATGAAGTCACAACATACATGATGACGTCATATTGAAATTCAAGTATAAGGTCAGCGCTGTATGCGCATGCATGACAGTTAAAAAATAAATTCAACCGCATCTGTGACGGAGTTGAATTTGGGTTTGGATTCTCCCAAAACTCGGCTATCTCTCTTATAATTTTGGCTCAATCTCTGTCTGAATCGCATATTATTAACCATTCTAAGGTGCCCAGCACAAAGGTTTTGCATATTTGTTCAAGAAATTTCATTTTTTGCAATCAGACCATCTGTTACCCTGCAGCTTTAATGTCGCTTTGTGTGTCTCTAATATTCTTTTCTTTTTTAAATTATCTTAAGAACCATAACCGCTCGAATTTGAGGCATATATTCTCTGTATGATTTTATGAATAATTGAATACTTCCGAAATATTTACCATCAATTTGGTAAAATATACTGAATTAGAAAAAGAAAAAAAAATGCAGTACTTTTCGCAGATGCATGCCCATGTTGATAAAAAACTTTTCTTTTGTCTTTAAAAAACTTCACAGGCTAATATGAGAGAGCGAATCCAAAAACCGTTCTGCAAAATATACCAGACTTTGATATATGATTTTTACATATGCACATTTGACTTGGTACATACTGGTTGCTCATATACGTAGCAGATAGCTATAGAATAGAACTATAAACCTGTGCATGCGTGTTTATTCATTCATAAAGTTTTATTGCTTCACATACAAGGAATGACGCGAACAGTTCCTGATAATCATTGTGTTATCATTTATACGTCATGTTGAACCTGCATTTATTACTTTCTTCAAGAATTACCACTCCCCAATCTTCATTTTAAATGCATGATGAATAAATTCACAAAGTTTTATGAGTTTCTCCCCTCATATAGTTATGATGAGTCTTGTCACATGTATTTGTTATGCATTCTGAATTACATTTCATGGGATCTACTGGGCCCACTGATTAGAACGTCTAAGGCTTTGGTTTTCCTGTTGTATTTTAATTCGTTACAAAGGCCTTATATCACTTATATAGAGTCTATATGAATAAAAACGTCTTAAGTAGTCCACTTGTGATTTTTATTGAAATGAATTATTTTAATTCAAAAACTCCAATAGTTTTCTTCTTGATTTTCTATAAAGCTCCTAAAATGATGTTGAACAGTTATTAGCGGATCGTAGCTGAACATACTTGTGGGTATCTCGAAAGGTACTGATTTCTATTAAACAAGTATTCCATTAAAGCAAATTTTATTACCGCTGTCCTGTTCATTTGATTAGATCTATATTAGTGATCAAAATCTAACTTACGTTTCACGTACTTTTATTTAAGATCGGGTACACGTACGTATGTACATGTAAAGCAATTACAGATGACATGACATGATGTAACCAAAAGCTTCTTACTCTAACATCACAAGAGACATATCATTCATTTTATACCGACAGCATACCAGACTGTATAATATATTAGCGAATCGTTTAATGTAGTGGAGCTCCTGTTGACCACTGATATCCAGACTTAAAATGCAGACTCAATCTCACTTTTAAACTACGAGGGGTGATCCAGAATTAGCGGTACTGACTTTATAACTTCAATACGAATCCGTCGAAGTCAATCAAATTTTTACAGCATGAAATGTAATTTATCGATGATCCATCGACGAAATATCATCAAAATCGGACTTAGAACAAAAAAGTTACGATAAAACAAGTTTTGTATATAACGCATAGGCGGGGCAGGTATTCACCGAACGTCACTACGTCGCAAGTTCGCAACGTTAAAATAATGACGTTACTCCTCCGCACAGTCACCTAGAGTTGCGATACGTTAACTGTGACGTTCATTTAATCCACTTAAAATATCCATGTACCATTGCTTGTCGATTGTAGAAAACATCCATAGAATGTCTAGAGCTAATTTACCAAGTCCTTGAAACTGACATTCAGTACAGATTTCATAAAGGGAAATACCCGCAATCAATTCCACTGAAGCTATATTTAACTGGTGAGAAGGAACGATTTTAGCTTTCTTTGATTGGGGATGAGACAGGTGACGTCCGTTGTTGTGATTTTAGGTTAATCTGCTGTTTGGGGTTTTCTCACGGGATTTGCTTCTAAACGAAATCTTTGATCCAGAATTTCTTCCATGCCTGTACGCATTTTCCCAGAATTTCTGTTTTAGGTAGATATAGAATCTACTGACAGTTGAGCCTTCTCAGGTTAAAATCATTGGCCAAAATCCAAAACTCTCTACCATAACTTAGGTCCGTCGTGTAACAAATGTATTTGATAGTGAAGTGTTGACGCCCTTATCAGATTTAGTTGACGTCGCGTCCAGACTGCGCCTCTAAATACTACCCACTTTCTTTTCCTACAAAAATGTTCTTCCCTTTTTGAAAATTCTGTGTAAAACAATTGTGAAAATTCTAATAAAGAATGTTTCTGAGTTTTCTACATTATTTGTAAGTATCGATTATGGAATTTCCAAAAACTGAAATACTGCGTACGTTCGAATACTCCGCCAACGTCAAAGCTGACTTTTATCGCCAAAGGAAAGTCATTTTTGATGTCCACAACGTTTCAGTAAAATGGTTTCGTTAGAAAGGCTTGAAAAAACATTTAAAATATCAAAAAGTCAAGTTATTTTACCCCTGCCCCGCTTAACCGTACCTTCGTTGCTATGGACACGCTTTCAACATGGACGCAATTAAAAGAAAATGCCAATATTTCCGTATCATGTCAAATATGAATAGTACTTGTATTATGCCAAATTTCATCAAGAAAAACACACAAATATTAATTTTAGAGGATCAGTACCGCTAATTCTGGATCACCCCTCGTATGTAAGAAGATTTGTGCAAATAATGGGAATAGAATAACAAATTGAAAAGACTATATAGAGAAAGTGAGAAATGCGAGTTACTTGCTTGATATAGGTTCATATGTTGCACACACCTATTACATTTTCTTCTTCAGTCCACCAACATATTTCTCAAGTCTTGTGGTCAGGTTATAAAGACTGTCGGATGGGTTAAGTTATCTATAAAAATTTCTTACAAACGACATAACATTTGTCCCGCAACTGGGCGCCTAAACACGTCGTATATGTTGCCTATTACACCAATCCGTTTCTTAGGACACGTACGCTTTGAATATGTTTTCAAATTTACCTTTTCCCGAACAAGACCTGGTTTTGACGTCCCTAATAGTTAATGCTTAGGAAAACATTGAAACAAACGAAGAAACTGCTGATAACCAGCAGTCCTTCCTTTTGTCTCAATATTTTCTATGTCATGTTTTATCTTTAATAACATCCATTTTGTCATTTGTAGCAGTTTTTTAATTTGATCACCCTAAAATTTTGTCATTTGGGAAAATGTTAAGAACGATTGCCTTAAGGATGACTCACTGTTTATCTGCAGTCATTGGAATCTGATGGTAGTTACAAGTGTGGAGCCGATCTTCTATAAATAATTATTTAATTGGTCGATGGATTCATTACTTTCACACCTGTCATATCGACGCCATCATAGGCTTAAGACGTCATATTGTAATATCACTGTAATTATTTTCCTTTGTACACAGCAAACAGATAGCAGTACGTCTAGCCCATCTAGTTCTGATATTCGTTTAATTATGACAATTAATTTCCCCTCCCACCATTGATAAATACGGGAAAGAGACGGGATGGTTATTGATTACGGGACGATTACTGAATATGGGACGAATGAATGTCCAATCCTCCCCAAAACATGTCTGTAGCATTCTCGAATGTGAATTCAGATTTTGGAATTAAACAACAGAAACAAATGTTTAATAGTACTGTGAAAATGCGTTTTGTCTTATTTTGGGAAGAAAAGAAATCACATAAAAAGCTGCATTCTGTAAGCTCAAAAGCAAAATTGATTCCCAATTGAAATGAAAATGCTTAGGAAATGAATAGGGTGCCTATTTCCGGTCTCTTTTATGCTTCCATTTTTGATGCAATTTATGTTATAATAGTCATATGAACCATCTCAATTCTTTGTAGAAAACGACATCATGGTATACGCCTCATGGTGAAGATTCTACATCTAATTGCCAGTGAAATAGCTGACGTATATTTATGCAACTTTACCAATTCAGATGAAATATGATATATACCTGCAGTCTGATCTTAGCCTTCGCTACCAGCCCATCACTTTAAAGCCACATTTTCGAAAGTGATACAATACTCATATAAAAGTGTTTCACTTTTCTAAGACTTCAAAATCAAAGACATTTTGAAAGTGTTTATAAGGAAAAAACTATAACAACTTTCAGTGTAGTTTACTGCAGCATGTCATGGATATAGACATCTTTAAGCTTAAGCTTAGTCTAGATGAGGGCAGCATGATATTTTTCTGAAGTAATTTGAATGTACCAATACAAGGGGTACGACTATAAAATTCCCAATCCTTATAATTAATCAGTTTCTAGTAATTATTTGCTGACAGACTAAACACATCATAAATTAGAAAAGTGAATGTAATCACAGACGATAAGACGGGCCTACAAACAACCGCGGAAATATGTGAACTGGTCCATTCATAGAAAACAAGGTCTTGTCTCTGATTTCTACCGATAAACCTGACAAAATAGACGTGTTCCGGAAACCAACAATACATGTAAATCAACGATCTAATTTAGGAGAAAATTATCCCTGTAGAAATGTTAAAAAATACAGATTACTGTGGTTTTACATAAAACGCGGGAAAACTGTTCGAGTACTAGGCAAATGTAACCGGATTTGTAGCTGAATCTTTTATAGCCCATTTGAACATACTTTTCCGATATAACATGCACTTTTTGTAGACACAAAGAGTCGTAATGTAACCAACGGCGCTGCTGTGAACATTAGTCAATATAGAATGAAATAGTTCAAACGGTTATTTTTAAATAACAAGAAGAGGTACTAGTGTAATGCCAAATGTTTGTAGGATTTCGTATTTTACAGAAAACATGATACTTATAAAATTGACCTAAATATATTTAATTCTCATGTGATTAGTTCTTGTTTCACACTCTTAACAAATACAACATGTAAATAATGATCTATGGTACCCCGCTGCTTGGTTTTCATGCACAAAGATACAAATTATGCCTGAAATTATGCCTGGAAGTGTTTCCGGAATCAGAGGTCTCAGTTCATGTTTAGAACTTGTCATTGTTTCTTTTGAGAAACTTCCACAAAATCTATTATCAAGAGTCATTATCAATTAAAGGTGGCGATAACTTTATAAATAGAATCAAAAACGCCTAGCTGAGTCTATCGACCGTTTTATATCTTCTACTTCAGTGTTGATCAAAATCATTGATCAGTGTATTGTATACTATTTATTTTCATTGATATAGTTTAAGGGTTACTTGTGATCGTTTTGAGAAATAAGTAATCAAATACAACAAAAAACCTCAAGTTTACTGAGTTGACCATTTTCTACAAGAACACTTTGCATAGTGTTCCGCATTGAGATTGCGGTGGAGAATAGTATGGTTATAGAAATTGTTATTTTTCTATACACACTTTCTCCTTCTACTCTCAAAGATGTACTTGCCGTGACATTCCAGCTTACATTCATGAAACTTTAATTTAGTAATAATTTGCTGGATGGATAGGTTTTAAGGTAGTGGAAGTATTAGGCGGGGGGGGGGGGGGGGGGCAGTGGGGCCTACCATGCACCCCCCTAGACTTTTTGCCACTGGTGCCAAATTGTTCCTTAGGTCCTACTTGTTGAAAATCAGAGGTGCCCCCAAGAAAAAACTCATTCCCGCTATATGAAACAGCACCGTTTCCATGGCAACCCTTATGCGCTTTTGAGAAAATGACAGTAGTTGAAATATCTCTGCTTACAGATATAGTAGATCAGTACTTTTGGTATCAAAGTGAAGCTTAGACATTATTATTGAATTTGGTATGTACATATGCAAATTAGCTAATTTGCATATGCATGATTTTTAAGATTTAATTAAAAAATTTGATGAAATTTTCGTCATTTTTTTACAATATGATACAAAAATAAGCTATTACTCACTTAATTTGTTGGTTACATTAACAATTTTGGTATCAAATTGAAGCCTAGACATCCCTCCTTAACATACATCAGTCAAATAAAATATTTTTTGCATGCATGGTTTTAAGTGATTTTTTTAATTTTGCTGAAAAATTCGCATATTTATGAATATTTGATATATGTAGTTCTTTCAAGACTTATAGAAGGACTTACTCACTTTGTATATGTAAAACTTCATTTACAAATTAGAATTAGGCATTTTAATGTCATTTTACTGAATCAGAGAGCATTAAATCATATTCTAGGTTGCGCTTTCCATGCTAACATATCTTGAAAAAGGGGTTTAGCGGGTATTTTAGGAGAAAGAGCTTTTGTTCACTAAGTCCTGGATGTAGACTGACAATTAATAATTTAGATTGATGTTTAGACATCCAATTTTACTTTTTTGAATAGTTATGCAAATTAGCTAATTTTCATAAACATTATAATGAAGAACAAATTAGAATAATCAATTTAATTAACATCATTTATCGCAAGTGAAGCTGGAAAATGAGATGTAGCTCTCATAGTTCTGAAGATATATTGACACTTTTGGTATCAAAATAAAGCCTGGTCGTTTTTTTTTATTTTCCAACACAGTAATGCATATTAGATAATTTCCATATGTATGATTTTAAAGATTTAATTAGTATTTATCATGACTTTTTTGCAATTTCTATTAGGAATAAAACAGAAAAATAAGCTTTAGCTTATTAAGTTGGTGGTGTGCAGTTACAATTCGGATATCAAAATGAAGCTTAGACATCCATCATGGTTTTCAGTAATGCAAATTAGCTTATTTGCATATGTACAATTTTTGATATCTTTTAAATATAATTTTAGAAAAGAAATATCTCAAATTTGGGAATACATTGTACATGTATTTGATACATACAGTGATTTCAAGCTGTATGGATGCACTTAAACATATCTTTATGTATCACTTCATGTTCACCACATAATTTTTCATTTGAAGGCTGTTTTACAAAATCGGTTTGAATTAGAGTATGTAAGAAGGTCCATAGAAACATAATATCATCTTCCTTAAAACAGTTAAGAGGGCAGGAGAAACAGCTTATGCTTTCAAAGTCCTGGGTGCAGATTCTCTATATGGGTATCAAATAAAGCTTAGACACCCCATCTTTATTGTTTTGATCACGTATGCAGATTAGCTAACCTTCATTAGCTATCTTGCAAATGAGTTTGAATAATGACATACAATAAAATTATCTTCTATTTGTTAATACTTATGAGATATATAGCAAATTCGACATTGTTGAAGGACTTCATCATGCTATATTTTGATTTCAAATATTCTGGAATTAATTGTTTGTAACCCTTTTATGTTTGCGTGCCTTTCGGTCTGGCTGTATGATTTATTGTGAAAAAGAAAGTGTTCGAAAATAGACGAATTCTGATTAATGTGGGTTTGGCTTTGATTTACCCAAAAGAGGAGATCATGGATGGCATTGAATTATCACAATCCAGTATGCAACTTGATATCAACATTGGGTTAACGATGAAACTTGCAGTGCAAGACAACTATCTAGTGATAGAAGGCAACTGGAGGAGTGTAGAAAGATATGAGGGGTGACTTATCTCGCCTTAGTAAACGAAAAATGGGAAACGAGACCATTTCTTGTCACAAGGAAGTAACCCCAATATATACTCTCCATACAAACATGATCCATAAGTAACCTAATAGACCTGAACCGAAATTCTAATAGACCTGACCAAAATTCCATTTACATCTTATCACATTGTTTTATTTTCAATAACAAGTTACCAGTCCTTGCGACCCTTAAAGGTTCAATAAGATAAGATAGAACAGATACAGGTAGGCAAAAAAAGCATGTATTGAGTACAAAAGCATTGGTAAGAGCATTCTGGTCTTTAAGGAGAAGGGCCTTGGAGAAAATAATACACAATCTTTGCCTCTCCTACCAAACAGGAGACAAACTATACTCAAACTACGTCAGAAGTGTCATGATTAACGCAAGCGAGACCTTTCCAAGCCTAACCTAAAATGCCTGAAGCGAAATGACCCCACAATAATTATTCAGATCAGCAACATACAACCACAGGATATCTCCAATACCAGCTCAAGCGAGCTACGCAAACAGCATGGTCTCGAAGACTTAGAAACCCCACTTTAGGGAAAGGAGGTTAAGATGGAATGGACATGCTAAGAGATCCAATCGGGCAATAAAACAGAGTACAACATGCAGGTCACAGATACGCGCAGATGAGGGAGGACTTAGATGAAATGGAAGCAACTGTCAGAGAGGCGTCTTATAGAAAGGAATATACCACCCATATGAAAAGAACAATTGGATTGATGTATTGATTGTTTGCGGTTTAACACCACTTGAACTGCTATGGTCATATCATAGTAGCTTGAGCACCTTTGCATGGATTTCGGGTATTTCATTCCACCAGCACTACCACAATATCGAATCGGAGCCTCAAACTGCTTTCTCACAAAGATGATTAGCACCCATTGGTGAGAGACAAATGTCAGAATGTGTATTTGCCAAGCAGGGAATCTAACTCAAGACCCCTGAATTGATAGACTCGGTCGTTAGCGACTGAGCTATCTCAGCTATGCAAAGTAAATGGAAGAAGGGAGTGAGAACAGCCATACATGCGCAGCAAGACAGCAAGCTGGAAGGCAGCACATTGAAGTTGTCAGTGCTTCTACACCTGCAAGTTAAATACGAAACTTGGAAATGAGTGAGTGAGTTTATGTGCAGAGACAAGACTGGTGCTTTTAGGAATTTTATAACGTGTCAAGACTATGACTTTTTTCAAGGAACAATGGATTATGTATACAGTTGGAGAAGTCATCCTGTGTGAAAGGAGAAGACAATCGGCTGTATGAGGCAGGAGAATTGGCACCTTCAACTTATTTTTCCATCTCGACCATCAAATTAAATCTTATAAAAGATATTAGAGATCATAGAGTAATCATAGAGTTTCATATTTCTAGAGAGAAGGGAATCAATCGGCCAAGTAATGGTCTGAGTAGGACTATGATGCGGCTCAGATGAATGGAGATTCCTTATCTTAAATGAAAGAAGGGATGATGATAAAATGTTCTACAGAGATGACAGTGTCTGACAATGTAAAGAAGCAGATTTTTCTGAGACTATTGTTAAGTTAGTAGACGGTGAAGACTATGAGTGTAACAATTGCTTAGTCAAAAAGTAGAGTTATTTGAATCACAGTACCTATAAAAGATGACTACTGATCTGAAAGGACTCAATCAAAGTCCTACTCGTAGGGGTTGTATTGCAAACCTGGACAAGAAATCATGAATAGTTGAAATATTGCAGCAAAAATGAAAGAGAAGACAGCATTATGAGTGTTGTAACTGAGACTGAATATGCTTTTAGTCTTAGACAGAGGATAAATTTCATAAGAGACATACAAATTCAGATTAAGAGAGGCAAGAAGTTGAAGTCTGACCAACATTTGAGAGAAAGTCAGGATTACGAGGTTCATGATATTGTAATGTATCACTTTGACATCTGCACTTCATGGATTTGTGATATACGAGGGACGGTCGGAAAGTAGTTGGACTTTTCGTGCTGCTGTCTCTCCATTTGTAACTGTATAAACACATTATATATTGGTGGAATCTACATCCATTTGCCAATAATCTGGTCGGTTTATTTTGAAATATAGTTGTATATATACAATATTATGTCCACTTAAATGTAATAGGTGTTTTATTTATCATAGGCTATTTGTTAGAGGAACAACATGGGTTACCAAAACCTAAGAACATTCTAGTCATTTTAATCGTGAAGGAGTTAAGTTTTTGAACCACATTATTACTTTTGATTAAATAAGGGTTCATAATGCCGAACTTGGGATAAAAAATCAGTCACAGCAGTCATGGAAAAGAGCTGGTTCCCCACACCTGAAAAGATTAAAATGTTACCTTCTCTTGGTAGTCATGTTTGTTGCTTTTGGGGATTCAAGAGGATTGATAGTTTCTCGTTTCATGTCAAATGGTAAAAACTGTCATTGCCAAGTACAAATGCCGAAGTAAACGCGTCCTAGATTAGCAAAGAAAATGGTTTTCTACTTCATGATTACGCACGTTCCTATACCACAGCATCTACAGTGGAGATTATCAAATATTACACATGACAATAGTTGTTTCACCCTCCTTATAGCCCAGACCTCACCCCACGTGACTTTTATTTGTGTCTAGAACTTAAGAATGCTTGCTGGGAAGAAATTTGAGATCAGGACTCCTTTGATACCGGCTGTTACACTGTACCTAATACAGTGGGTTTACGTCATGGTTAATTGTGGGATTAATAAGGTTGCTACGAAGATGGCAAAAATGCATAGACATAGATGGACAATTTGTTCAAACAGTGTAAAAAAATTTAAAAAAAAAATTGAATGGTTCTAGAGAACTAGTCAAAAGTCCAACTACTTTCCGACCGTCCCTCGTAAACAATTGTAGGCATCATACGGGAAAGCAATATCGGGTAATCAAGTTGGATATTTGTATGAGAAACCATATCAAACACAGAAAAAATACTGAAAGGTTTTATTAAGTAAATTAAAGATATTCTTTTATTGTCCCATTATTCTTTCCTTCAACAAAGAAAAATGCACAATTTCCATTTTACAGGATGCAACACTGTTGTATCAATGCAGGACCTTAGGGCAATTGTTCGGACCTTGATTTATGACATTGACTTTCATACCATTTATTTTGGTGCTAAATGGTGAGTGTTTGTGGGATGTACCCACTAAATTTAAGCAAAATAATATAAAAAGATTAATATACAAACTATTAATACTTGACTTTAGGGCTGCATGATATATTCAATATAATCAAGTCATTCAACAATTTGAATCTTAAATTCATTGTTTATCTCAGAAGTATTTACAAATTGAAGTCAATTTTATTAAAAAGGGTCAAAATTAATTGTTTAAATTCATTTGAAATATAGCTAATGCAAGTTAGCTTATATGCATACATGCTAAAAAGAAGATGGACAGACTTTATTTTGATACCCAAATTGTAAGTCTACACCAAGAACTTGGTGAGTTATAGCTTTTTCTCTTGCTACACCTAACTGCTTTTAAATTAAAAGAAAACGTGTTTCCGTGGAAACGACACCTTCTTGCATATCCAGGCCTAATACAAAACTATTGTAAATGCATTTTTGAGAATTTTCCTCTTTTTAATTTTCTGAAGCCTAAGAAAGGAATACAATTAATGTGTTCTAATATTCATTATTTGGTTTCAAAACTGTATTATTAAAAAGTTATTTTGAATTCAAAAAATGTTTTAAATGTTTAATTTTAAGAAACGTATTATTTTTCTCCTCTCCAGTAAATTTTTACATAACATAGTTACAATAGTTTTGCACTAAGCCCTCCGTATTGTAATTCAAACTAATTCTGTAAAAAAGCCTCAAAATGCTTAATTATTTTGTTGTCATGTAATGTTACATGAAAATATGATATAGTCTTTCCATACAGTTTGAAAATGCTGAGTGTATTAGATATTCCCTATTCTTTATCTATAAGTAGTGTTTTTTTAAAAAATGTGCATATGCAAATAAGCTAATTTGCATTACTGAAAACCATGATGAATGTCTATGCTTCATTTTGATATCCAAATTGTAGTTGTAGACCACCAACTTAATTAGCTAAAGCCTTTTTTCTGTTTTATTCTTGATAGAAATTAAAAAAAATCAAGAAAGAAAAACTAATTAAATCTTTAAAATCATACATATGCAAATTAACTAATTTGCATTACTGCGTTGGAAAATAAAGAGAAATGTCCAGGCTTTACTTTGATATCAAAAGTGTTAATATATATTCAGAACTATGAGAGCTACATCTGATTTTCCAACTGCACTCGCAAAAAATGATGTTAATTAAATTGATTATTCCAATTAATTCTTCATTATAATGCATATGCAAAGTATCTAATTTGCATAACTATTCTAAAAAGGAAAGATGGATGTCTAAACATCAATCTAAAACATTAATTGTCAGTCTACACCCAGGACTTAGTGAACAAAAGCTCGTTCTCCTAAAATATCCTCTAAACCCCTTTTTCAAGATATGTTGCCACACCCTAGAATATATAGAACCGCACCCTAGAATATAATTTAATGCACTCTGATTTAGTTAAATGACATTAAAATGCCTAATACTAATTTGTAAATGAGGTTTTACATATACAAAGTGAGTAAAAGTCCTTCTATAAGGCTTGAAAGAACTACATATATCAAATATTCATAAATATGCGAATTTTTCGGCAAAATTAAAAAAAAATCACTAAAATTCATGCATGTAAAAAATATTTTATTTGACTAATGTATGTTAAGGAGGGATGTCCATTCTTCAATTTGATACCAAAATTGTTAATGTAACCAACAAATTAAGTGAGTAATAGCTTATTTTTGTATCATATTGTAAAAAAATGACGAAAATTTCATCAATTTTTTAATTAAATCTTAAGAATCATGCATATGCAAATTAGCTAATATGCATATGTACATACCAAATTGAAGAGAAATGTTTAAGCTTCATTTTGATGCCAAAAGTACTGATCTTCTATATCTGTAAGCAGAGATATTGATATTTTTTCAACTACTGTCATTTTCTCAAAAGCGCATAAGGGTTGCCATGGAAACGGTGCTGTTTCATATAGCGGGAATGAGTTTTTCTTGGGGGCACCTCTGATTTTCAACAAGTAGGACATAAGGAACAATCTGGCACCAGTGGCAAAAAGTCTAGGGGGGTGCATGGTAGGCCCCAATGGCCCCCGCCTATATAAAGATGTCTTAGATCAACCCCATACCAATTTTAATACTCAACAAGAGCCGTCAGAGACGGACAATGCTCCCCGAATAAGGCATTGTCACAATAAATATATGCCATGCAGAGCTAATATAAAGCTAACAAATGTTAAGCCCCCTTTTTCCATGACATATTTTGTATACGCAAATTTTAAATAGTTTATTGTCAAGGGCATCTCATTTGCTACTCAAATATGAAATTTCATCAAATTCTGACCATTAGACTAGGAGAAATTAGAGAAAAACTGTATTTAACCTTAAGTCCCCTTTTCCCATGACGAGGCCTCAAATAAAAAAACCGGGAAAAGTACATCGGCATTTTGTCATAGGGAGTTCACATGGTAAGTTTCATTTGATTTGGCCCAAGGGTTATGGAGAAATCGCTTCGGACGGACGGACGGACGGACGGACGGACGGACGGAATGACGGACGGACGGACGGACGGACAGACGAAGCGGCGACTATATGCTCTCCCTTCGGGGAGCATAAAAAGCAGTTCTGTCTAGAAACATATATCCGATTTGACTTGCGACAAATCATTTGTGATTTCTTTCAACGTGTCCACTTTATTGCCTAACAAAAGGCTTGTCCCATCGAGAGGATTTCAGGACGCCGTGTTACAAGCATCATTACTCGTCATTAAAGCGGGATAAATACTAGTTTATCCGAGTCTACTCCGAAATCTAGGTCTCAATGGACGCCACTCATCGACGAAACTTGATGATTAGGGTTCTGCCAAACTTGGTCTAAGGCTTGAGAATGAAAAAATAAGTGTAATAAAATTTGAATAAAGAAACATATTTATGTGCCTTGCAAATCATCGCTAGTTATAGGTTTTTTCGTATACATAATTTCGTTTTATTGAAAATTATGCAAATGACGTCAAGTGTCTCTATGGTTGTCCTAAATGCTTCGATGTTCATTCTTAGGCAATTTTGATTTGTGACGAAGATGGCTAATGCGTTTATCAGTCTAAATTTCGGAAGTACGTTGTCCAAACTAAGGCCGAAGAAGGAGCTTGATTACACCATGTTCGCTGTGTAGAATATGAAGAGAATAACTTGTGGAGTCTTGAGAAACATAAAAGTATTGCATTTTTCCAAGAACAGAGGGCACTTTACAGATGTGACATACTGGTACTACAGGTAGGGGTAAAGAAATGATAAATGGTAAAGGATCATCCTGAAATTTCTATTCATGTTCCAATCATATTTGGTATGTAGTCATATGAATATTTGTAAGGTATATTTCATTTCCACAATATCAGTTAAAACCTTCAAATATGTTATTAACACATCAAAGACCAGTTATTGAAAAGGGTGAAATAAATAAAGCTATCGAACAACAGCTGATCGTGAAAGACAAGACATTTAAATCTAACGTTGAATACTATGCCAAACTTGGCACCAAGATGGAATATAGTATTACGGTGTTAGAATAAGCAGATAAAAGTTGAATTATTTATATGTTTAAAGACAATAAATGTCACAATGATCCTTAATGTCGCATTGTGTGCCTCTTATATTCGTTTCCTTTTTAAAATTATCTTTGGAACCATAACCGCTCGAATTTGAGGCAAATATTATTCGTATAATTTTATGATTAATTGAATCCTTCCGAAATATTTACCAGCGATTTGGTAAAACCTACTGAATTAGAAAAAGACAAAAAATGCAGTACTTTTCGCAGATGCATGACCATGTTGGTAGAAATATTTTCTTTTTCCTTTAAAAAAAACTTCACATGTTTATATTCGAGAGCAAATCTAAAAAACATTCTGGAAAATATACCAGACTTTAATATATGATTTTTACATATGCACATTTGACTTGGTACATAGTGGTTGCTCATGTACGTAGTAGATAGATATAGAATAGAACTATGAACTTGTGCATGAGTGTTTATTCATCCATAAAGTTTTATTGCCTAAAATACAAGCAATTAATGACGCATACAGTTCTTGATAATCATTGTGTTATCATCGACATGTCATGTTGAACCTGCTTTTATTACTTTCTTCAAGAACGACCACTCCCGATCTTCATTTCCAATGCATAATGAATAAATTCATAGACGCGTATATTTTTACGAGTTTCAGCCGTCATAATTATATTTGATAAGCTGAATCTCTCCAAATCTTTTCCTCCAAAACTCTGAATTACATTATATGCAATCCACTGTATCTGTTGATGATAACTCGAGTGTCTATTCTTAATGCTCCTGGTTTGTTGTTTGATTGGCAACAATTTTCATAAAACATCGACGCGCTTTTGGTTCTTATGACTTTCTTCTCTAAATATCATAATGCTTCAAGAATGGTCATGTTTTTTACCGTACTGAATTTATACGAAAAAGTATCTCGAACGGTTCTGATTTGTAATTACTTACACAAATACTGGAAATGTCCCCATTCCTTAATCAGTTAAATATTTACGCACATTTGACATGTTCCTTTGATTATATTAATTTTCAAAATCTAGCGTGTTTTGCTTGAATCTTTATCTAGGACCATTGCACGTTTGAAACTGTTTATAAAGTCCAGTACACTTTTGTTGATACAATTGTCACGGTGGATAATCAAGTGATACAATATTTTCAGAAAATCTTCAATAATTTTGTTGATATGCGACCGATTTTAATTCGGGTTTAAGCAGAAAATGTGGACAGACGTCACGCATTAGATGGACGTGGTTGAATTTTGAAAAATCAACTGATGAAAAAGTTATTGAAGATAAACCAAACTTTTGGTTTATCTTCAATAACTTTTTTATCAGTTGATTTTTCAAAAATCCAACACGTCCAGCTTTTTCCTGGCATTTTCCCACCTTCTCTTCTTCAAACCGAATTCAAATTGGTCAAGTATTCAAAAGGATTTTGAAGATTATCGGAAATTCTGAGTCACGTGATTATACACCGTGGTTGTAGATATTACAGATGACATGACATGATGTAACCAAAAGCTACTTACTCTATTATCACAAGGGACCTATCATTCATTTTATTCTGACATCATATCAGACTGTATAATTCATTACTGAATCGTTTTTGTTGAGTTCCTATCGAGTACTGGTCATCTTTCGAAATACATATGAAACATAAGAAGATGTCATCATAAGGCTACAAGATTTAAATAATTGGCCCAATTTCACATTGAAAATGAATTGAGAAAGTATAGGAAGAGCTAAAAAAGGGGGGATATACCAAGAGAAGCTTATATTTGATATACATTTGACACGTTACCGGACAAGTAAACATGCGCTCGATTTTTGACCATTTTTCAAACCATTCCTTAGGACAGCGTTTGAAATATGCAGTATTGCCGTTGTCAGTAAGATCGCATGCTAGGAGATTGCTTACTGTCTGTCAAAGTACTCATTGAAAAGCAATGTTTCTGATATTTTTGACTAGCGTTGTTCAATTACAAGTAATTCTTTCAATTACCGGTTGTTTCATTGGTTTTCATACCTGTCATATGGACGCCACTATTACACCAAGGCGTCATATAATAATATCACTGCAATTATTGACGTATTTTCCGCTCTCTACAGCGAACAGATAACAGTCCGTCTGGTCGATCAAATTGTGATATTCCCTTAATTATGACTATTTATTACCACTCCTACCATTGATGGATGACGATAGCCGATTATTGGTTATAGGATTATGTGCATGTCTTCTTCAGCACGGTGTATAATCACGTGACTCAGAATTTCCGATAATCTTCAATATCTTTTTGAATACTTGACCAATTTGAATTTGGTTTGAAGCAGAGAATGTAGGAAAATGTCAGGAATAACTAAGACGTAGTAAATCTTTGAAAAATCAACTGATAAAAATGTTATTGAAGATAAACCAAAATTTTGGTTAATCTTCAATAACTTTTTTATCAGTTAATTTTTCAAAAAAAGATAAACCAAGATTTTGGTTAATCTTCAATAACTTTTTTATCAGTTAATTTTTCAAAAAAACATTCATGTCCATCTAATGCGTGACGTCTGTCTACCTTCTCTGCTTCAAACCGAATTCAAATCGGTCCCGTATCAAAAAAAAATGAAGATTTTCTGAAATTGTTGCATCACGTGATTATCCACCGTGTTCAGATAAACTATGTATTTCTGTAGTATTGTCGAATATGCATTTAGATGTTAGATTTTAATGCAGATACAAAAGTCTTGAGGCCTATAAAAAGTGCTTCGTCTTTAATATTTGGAGTTGGGCAGAAATTTCACAAGAAGCTGCAATCTACTAGTTCTGGCTTGATTTCCAATTAACTAGAAACGGCTTTGAAAAGAACAAGTGGTCTATTTCCGGTTCATGTTCAGCAACGTTTACCGATGTCATTTAAGTTATTATGTTAATATGAGCCAATTTGGACCTTTGTAGAAACCGAATATATATTTAGTTGATGTGCTAAAGAGGAAAGAACCTAAAGCATAAATCGTGAAAGTTGTTATGTTTTGATAACTCATAATAGTGCTGCAGTTACGGTGTTTTCGTTGAAAAGCGACGATGCACAAATACCGGTATATTCTAAATTACAGACACCTGCGGTCTGATCTTAGCCTTCAATACTTGCTACCACATGTAGACCACATTTTTGTCCATATTGAGTCATTGAATTTTCATTTCTAACAGTCCTTCCGTTTAAAAGAAATAAGAAAATGGTCTTTTTAATGCCTCAATGCTACTCCGAATATCATTTATTGTTGCAAGACAATGTACGTTAAGGCATTTTTAAAGATTATTTTTAATCTTAAAAATGTAGCATGATTTAATCCTTAAAAATCAATGGAGAGAATCACGTGATTGACAATGGTATTGAACACGAAAAAATGGCGACGAAATGACCGCTTCAGCGTGAATATTCAAACTTTAGAAAGGTATTGTATTCAATCTACGTAGTTTCTCAGACAAGCCACCTATCCCAAAGTACCCACTGTTGTCTAAGGTTTTCAAAGATACCCATTTTTCCCTATCAGTTCGCTGTATTTCGAGAACACTTAAAGAATATTTCCGAAATTGTGAAAATTTTGGATGTGTGTTAAGCACGTCGCATTATATTTACAGCTTTATTTCTTACCCAAAAGAACTATCTGTTCACATGGTATATTTCCAGACCCTTTTTTATCGATGGCATTTCATTCTAGTCCATTTACAAGGTCTGTGTTGTCTTTGCTAAGCATTTTTACGAAAAAAGATGTTAAACACACGTACAGTGCTATAGTGTTTGGCACGCCAAATTCTTATGAGTGTGATGTTAAACACGTAGGCAGTTGGTCATGTACTAGGGAGGCCTAGGATATTTGACAAATTGGTTGTTTATTCATGACCAAATCTGATTGAAATCCGGTGTGCACTTACAGTAACATATAACAGACATCGTGGACGGTAATCTTTTATGAACTCTAACAATATCGCTTATAATTACGCTAACTGATCAACTCTCTTGTTATATAGGCCTATATAACTTTCCATGACAAATACGTGCAAATACATTGATTTTGAACTGAAATGGGATGTCCTAGTTGCCTAGCTTACGTTTTTTTTTTTTTGTATTCGTTCGTCTGCCAAGCTCAGATTTTGCTTATTTTTGAAGTACTAAATTTACGAAACTATATCTACAATTTTTATTTTTGTATACATTGTTATGATATCTTGTGAACAACTCAAGAAAAATCCCTAATCACATATTTACACAAGCAAATTAAAGATAGTATGTAACGGTTGTAACCCTATCAATCCAAAGACTTTAAAGAAAATCTATTTTTGGTCCAATGTTTAACCCATCCTTTTGTGAAAGTCATTCAAGTTCATTTACTAGTAGATCTATTGTAATTTTTCTTGTGGTGATGGAGATTGGACCTGTAAATGAGAGTTTTACCACAATCGCACACATGCTCTCTTTTTCCTTCGTGGAAATTAAGGTGATCTTTTATGATGTGTGTGTACTTTGTCGTAAAAGAACACATGTGGCATGTCATGTTTGACTTCCCTCTGATGTAATGGCAGGTCACAGGCCAGGGGGATGACTTTTCACAAACACTGCATGTGTATTTCATTTCCGCATCATGTTTCCTGCTCCTGAAATTATATAGAATGTTCACTTTAGAATATATAAATGTGAAGCACTATATAACTGTGATTTCCTAGCTTGGTACAATGGAGATTTATAAGGACTTTGTATCTGAGTTTCCGATTTTAAAGGCGTTGTGTGCTTCCTTTTGATTCCAGACTGTGACTTTCGTCTAAATTTTGGCTGATGTAATGAAAGCCGAGACTTCTTTCGAGTTATCTGAATACCAAATACGGTATGAACAATCTACTTGAAATCCGGTTTGGGTATGACAGTAACATCTGACAGGGACAAATAAAGGGTCATCTTCTACGACTTTTTCTCCTGACCAATTAAATAAACACTTTCAAGTTTCTGAAAGCGATTTTAACCGTAAACTAGTTAACGAGGACATCACATTTCAAGAATCATTGTGTTTGCACGTATTTGTCATGGAAAATTATATAAAACAAGAGAGTTGATTAGTTAGAGCAATCATAGCCGATTTCGTTTTTCTGAGTTCATAAAAAAATACTCTTTACCATGTTTGTCGTATGTTACTGTATATTAACACCGGATTTCAATCAGATTTGGTCAAGAATAAAGTTTACAGCCAATTTTTCAAATATCCATGGCTCCTCTAGTACACGAGCAACTGTGTGCGTGTTTAATATCACACTCATAAGAATTCGGCGTGCCAAACACTACAGCACTGTACGTGTGTTTAACATCTTTTTTTGCAAATATGCTTAACAAAGACAACACGGACCTTGTTAATGGACTAGAATGAAATGTCATCCATAATAAAGGATCTGAAAATATACCTTGTGAACAGATAGTTCTTTGGGTAAGAAATGAAGCGGTAAATATAATGCGACGTGCTTAACACACATCCAAAATTTTCACAATTTCGGAAAAATTCTCTAAGTGTTCTCGAAATACAGCAAACGGATAGGGGAAAGTTGGGTAGGCCTATCTGTGAAAACCTTAGACAATAGCGGGTACTTTAGGATAGGTGGTTTGTCTGAGAAACTACGTAGGTTGAATACATACCTTTCTAAAGTTTGAATTTTCACACTGAAGTGGTCATTTCGTCGCCATTTTTTCGTGTTCAATATCATTGCCAATCACGTGATTCTCCCCATTGAAAATGTAGCATGGTAATTATTATCTTAAGTAATTTTTAATCGTGAACTCAAGGGTAAAGACTGAAATATCCATAATCCTTGCAATGTTAAAATCAGTGGTTAGTTTCATTCATGAATAAAAGAATAAAGAAATATGCCTTCTTCTGCCAATTAATCCGTAGCTAGTTATTAATTGCTGACAGACTAAACACATCGTAAATTAGAAAAGTGAATGTAATCACAGACGATAAGACGAGCCTACAAACAACTGCGGAAATATGTGCACTGGTCCATTCATAGAAAACAACGTCTTGTCTCTGATTTCTATCGATAAACCTGACAAAATAGACGTGTTCCGGAAACCAACAATACATGTTCAGTAGCCGTCTAATTTTGGAGAAAATAGACGATTATAAGCGGCGTTGCCGATGATTTTCAGACCGTTTAAGCATGTTGTAACCTCATAAATAAAAAAAATCTCTGTGATAAATGTCGATAATGCTACAGGTGTATAAATCTGGAACTCATTGTTTAAAGCATTGGTACCTACTGCATGTACGGGATAATTGACATGTTCATTAGAAAGGTCCTTCACATCAGTATAGATCTAGTACCATTTATGACACCTGACGAAATAAACATAATATTTATGCTTATACCTTTTAATTTCTTAATTAATTTATCTTTTTTCATATTCCATTATTACATTAATTTTGTAGCTAGTCAAAGCTTCCAGAGTAATACAATTTGCATCCTGTTGGAGCAACTTGTTATTTTGAAATATTCTCAAAGGTAATGACTATCAAGCTCGAATCATATTTTGTAGTCAAATGTACGTTATAATATACACATCGTTTATTATTCAGTATGTTTAAGAATTTTAATCTTCAAAAAGGGACTACGGACAATCGTTTCTTAGCAATGATACATGAAGTAAGGATTGTAAAAGGACTTGAACCTGTTTGCATTATAAGAACTTGAAATCAATAGGTAGTGCCCTAAGGTATCCAATTCCATATGTGATTAGTTCTTGTTTCATCATTTTAATGACTACAACTCTCGATAAAGACCTATCGTGGGGTGTCCCGCTGCTTCATTTTCTTACACAAAGATACAGATTTTGCCTTTAAGTGCTTCCTCTCTTTAAGGTCTTGGTTCATTTATAGATCATTACATTGTTCCTATTTCTGCAGACAAGTTTGTACAATCCTATGTGAAACCATATTATGATCACATAGAAAAGTAAGGGATAGTTTCCTGAAAAGCTAGCAATAAACTTTCAAATTCCTTTGCCAATACCAGCGAAGAATCTTACATCTTTCTTTTAGTATTATTCAACTTTGTTTATCATTATTCCTCTATTTTAATTTTCTCGCGAGATATTGAAAAAAGAAAAAAAGAACTAAAATGCACCACAACGTCGTACATTTCGATTATAGTTATCATGTAGAAAAATCGTGGATATTTTCGTTACAAGTAATGCCTTCAAAACTTTAAAATGAGGACCGTTACAGTTCATAAAGAAATAAATGTTAACATTATCCCTTATGTCAGCTAAGACATTTAACCCTTTCCCAAACAAGACCTGGTTTTGACGTCCCTAATAGAAAAGGCTTGTGAAAACATTGAAACAAAAGAAGAAACTGCTGATAACCAGCAGTTTCTCATTTTGTCTCAATATTTTCTGTGATATATTGTACATAAATTCTATCTGAAACAAGGTCCATTTGTTGTCTCCAGCAGCTTTTGAAATAAAAAATTCGAGAATTTGCTGTTTGGGAAAGGGTTAACTCCTTATAATATTATTATAATACACAGCAGCATAAGATGGTACAATTCGGAGGAATTTGCTACAAATGGTTTGGGATTTCTTCCTACGTTTCCATTTCATTACCTCACAAAAGGTTCATCGCATCGTGAAGATTACAGGACGACGTGTTACAAGCATCATTTCACGTCGTTAAAAGGATATAAATGCAGTAATCTGTGTCTACTCCAAGATCTCGGTATCAAGGGACATTCATTCAAAGACGAAACTTGCTGATGCTAGTTCTGTCAAAAATGATCTCAAATATGAGAATGAAAGCGTGTGTATTGAAATTTACACACGCACACACAAATGTTTTCAATATTTTATCCGTTGTACGAGTAGTTCCACTCTATACCAACATTTCAACGCGAATGTAACTTATATGACTGTAGAACGATTTTTTGTAACAAAATCTGAAGTTTGAAATACATTTATCTGTTTAATATCCATTGTTAAGATACGCAGGGAATTCTTGCTTCTGGCTGATAGACAATTTTTTTAAGTCTTGAAAAGCCTTCTTTTCATTTAAGTGACTCTGCCCCATGCTATTGTTATCTCTTTGATAAGGTTTATTTTCTTCTTACAGCTACCTAACTGGTATCTATTTTGAACAGAACACATATACGAGTAGATTCTTCTTACCCTGGATAGAATTGTGTTTATTTTGTGACGAACATAATTATATTGCCGTTATAGACCTCACAGTGTACCTATTTTCAACCGAAAAAGATTTGTTTTCACTGTCCCATGCTATTGTTATCTCTTTAACCCATTACTGCACATTGAGGCATTTTGACTCCCCACAAGATAATGGCTTTGGAATACACTGTGGAAAATTAAGACATTGCTTGTGACAAGCAACGTCTTCATTTCCCACAATGTTTCTATGTAAATAGACCAAAAAATGTAAAATTTCATTCACTTGAAATTGTCGTCTGTATCATCTTTGAATTTGGAACAGTCCAAAATTTTGTCGTCTGGTAATGGGTTAATAATGTTTATTTTCTTCCTACAGCTATGATAACCCAAAATACAATGGATGTCAGGTTTTGACTCTTTCCAAATATTTCACTATTTTATTGGATATATATTTTTGCCTGTAATGTACAGGTAACCATGACGTACTTATATGGTATACATTTTATCTGTTGAAATTGTAAGATAATTATAAAATATAATTAGATAATTATTAAAATCCGGTCTTGTTTTAGAAAGGGTTAAAATATTCTTCTCCTTAATCATTTATTCAATTTTTACCAAACTTGGTAGAAAGGTTCCTTTGGTAACCCTTTTCGAAACTTGTTTTCAAATTTTTGATTGGTCAAAAATGTGGGCGAGGCAGGACAGGGCTTATCAGACTGTTAAATAATTCTTTAAAAATCATATCTTGATCTAATTTGTACCAATCTTGCCTGGAATGTTTCTTGAGTGACTGTCTTCACTGCATGTTGATGAATTTTTGATTCGTCAAAAAATGTGGGCGTGGCAGGGTGGGGCTTATCAGACTTTGAGAAATCGTAAGGTAATTCTTCAAAAATCTTTAAAAATCAACCATTGTTCAAATTTGAACCAGACTAGGCAGATCTGTTTCTTGAGTGACTGTTTTCAATGTGTGTTCATGAATCTATGATTTGTCAAAAAATGTAGGCGTGGCAGGGCGGGGCTTATCAGACTTGGAGAAATCATTAAACAGTTCACGAAGAACTCAGGTGAGCGATATCAGGTACTCTTGTTATATAAATAGTAGTGTTGTTTTAACCCCTAAATTTAAACTTTGAACAGAACATGAATTGGTGTGTTTAGTCCAAAGTCGTATCTATATTTTGATTGGACAATGTATAGTTCTTTTAAACCATAAATCGTATCTATTTTGATTGGACAATGTCTTGGTCTTTTAAACCATAAATCGTATCTATTTCGACTGGCCATTGTATACTTGTTTCAAACCCTAGATCGTATCCATATATTTCGTTTTGACAATGTATAGTTGTTTTAAACCTTATCTAATTTGATTGGACAAGGTATAGTTGTTTTATACCATAATCTCATCTATTTCGATTGGACCATGTAAAGTTGTTTTAAACCTTAATCCCATCTATTTCGATTGGACCATGTAAAGTTGTTTTAAACCTTAATCCCATCTATTTCGATTGGACCATGTAAAGTTTTTTTAAACCTTAATCTCGTTTTTTATTGGAGAGTATATAACTGTTTTAAACCCTATTTCGTTTCTATTTCTGTTGGACCATGTTTCTTTGTTTTAACGCCTAATTGATATCTAGTTTGAACAGAACACATATATATGCTTCTAACCCTGGAATGAATTTTGTTAGCTCACCTGAGCATTAAGTGCTCAAGGTGAGCTATTGTGGTCGCTTTTTGTCCGTCGTCCGTCTGTCCGTCCGTCTGTCCGTCCGTCTGTCCACAATTTGTTGTTACCACTCCAGCATCCACAAATATTGATCAATCTTGACCAAACTTGATCAAAACATGTATTACCATTAGTTCTCGGATGAGTTCGATTTTGAGTCAGATCGGACTAGGAAGTCTAGAGTTATGTGCCCTTGAACTTCAAAAATGGCTATTTGTGACTTTGTTACCACTCTAGAATCTACAAATATTGACCAATCTTAAACAAACTTGGTCAAAACATGTATGACTATTGGTTCTCGAATGAGTTTGATTTTGACTTAGATCGGACAAGGAAGTCGGGAGTTATGTGCCCTTGAACATCAAAAATGGCTAGTTTTGACCTTGTTACCACTCTAGTATCTATAAATGCTGACCAATCTTAAGCAAACTTAATCAAAATATGTATGACTAAAAGTTCTTGGATGAGTTTGATTTTGAGTCAGATCGGACTTGGAAGTCCGGAGTTATGTGCCCTTGAACGTCAAAAATGGCTAGTTTTGACTTTGCTACCACTCTAGCATTTATAAATATTGACCAATCAAAACAAAACTTTGCCACAATGTTGGTAACTATAAGATCTTGGATGAGTTCGATTTTCAGTGTGATAGGAGCAGGAAGTCTGGAGTTATGTGCCCTTGAATTTGACAAAATTGCTGTTTTTGACTTTGTTTACACTGTAGCATCTACATTTATTGACTAATCAAGACAAAACTTGGCCACGATGTTGGTGACCATAAGATCCTTGATGATTTAAATTTTCAGGTTGATTTGGCCAGAAAAACAAGAGTTATTGGCCCTTTAATTTCATAAAATTACCGTTTTCGACTTTTTTTTCTCTCTAACAAACAAATATGGACCAATCAAGACATAGCTTGGTCGCAATGTTGGTGACCATAATATTTTAAATGTTTTAATTTTTCAGATTGATTGGAAAAAAATACACAGAGTTGTGTGCCCTTGACGGTTACAAAATTGCCGTTTTCGACTTTGTTTTCTCTCAAACAGCAATAAATATTAACCAATAAAAAAGATTGGACATGATAATGTTGATGAGAATATCTTTATTAGAACAGAGTTATGTGCCCTTTACTGTGACAAAATTGTTGTTTTCTTCCACTTTGTTTTTACCGTAACAGCTACAAATATTGATCATTAAAGATTATGAAAGCAGTTTTCAGCTGGATCATAATCTCGCATCTTAAATTATGTGCTTTTAAACTTGACAACATTGGGACTTTCATTCTATCTAGGTGCAGATGAGCGATTAAGGACCATCATGGTCCTCTTGTTTATTTTGTGACGAACATATTTTGCCGTTTTAAACCCCACAGTGTACCTATTTTCGACTTAAAAAGATATTTTGCTTTAAACCGTATATATGGTATAGTGTACCTATTTTGAAATGAACATAATTGTTGTTTTGAACCCCTATATGAATATGATTGTTTTGAAATATTTATACCCGTCATGAAGTTTTCGAGAAATACGAGGTTTTAACAATGTAATGATGTGCAATTATGTCACCCATTTTGTTTCTAAGTATTCGCTTGACACTTTAGTCCGTTGACAATACTATGTAAAATTTTAACAAAATAACTATATAAACAATTCAATATCGAACTCAAAATTGTTTTCATTTTGCATATGATTGTTCAAATCTTGCAGGCGTCTCACACCTGCAAGATTTGAATAAACAAATGCAAAATTTTACAGAAAATTAAGAGCACCTTTCCCTTGTCTTCAAAGGAAAAATTATTAACATGTGGTATACCTTCTTGACTTGACTATAGAGCATATAACTAAGACTGGTCTCGCAGAAACAGAAAAGTATCATCTGTAAAGTAAGAAAAATATCGACCGTAGTCACTGGTCAGTCTGCGTGGATTGTGAACTAGAAAATACACTATCAGATATTTTGTTACACAGTTTACACAAAAACTCGGTCGTAAGATTGTTGATAATACGGGCCCCAGATCTTTCCTATATTAGCTTTTGGGACATCCAGAATGGTCCTTTTCGAGTGACGCACGTGCCACATAATTATGATGATAATTGTTATTGTTGCTCTGATTTTCCGAATGGTCCTTTTTCGAGCGACGGACGTGTCACATATTTATGATGGTACTTGTTGCTCTCTCATTCCACCTAAGCACGTTGTTGTGAATATCTATGCAACACTCAACTGTCATGTGTTTACCAATTAACGCATTTTATTTTGAAAGTAGATCTATACATAACCGCTATGAATTTTTAAAAGAATTTATATCTCGGCTTTTCAAAAAAAAATTCGGAACTGCAGCTTAAAAAAACTGCAGTTACGATGACTTTGTTGAAAAGCAGCAATACCTTCTTTGTCTCATGCTTTTTTATGGTGTGAAACCGCCACTACTACTTCTGATGCTAGAGTCTTTGATGTCAACACGACTTTTCTTCAAGAGATACTAGTATTGTAAACAGTTAAAACCTTCAAATATGTTATAGAAACATCAAAGACCAGTCATTCGGTTTGGAAAAAGGGTGAAAGTAAATAAAACCATCGAGCAACAGCTGATCATGAAAGACAAAACCATTAATCTAACGTTAAATAACATGACAAATTTGGTACCGAAAAGGAATATACGGTTTTAGAATAGGAAGATAAAAGTTGAACCATTAGGCAATAAATGTCACAATGATCCTTAATGTCGCTTTGTGTGTCTCTAATATTCTTTTCTTTTTTAAATTATCTTAAGAACCATAATCGCTCGAATTTGAGGCATATGTTCTTCTTATGATTTTATGAATAATTGAATACTTCCGAAATATTTACCAGCAATTTGGTAAAATATACTGAATTAGAAGAAGACAAAAATGTAGTACTTTTCGCAGATGCATGCCCATGTTGATAGAAATATTTTATTTTGACTTTAAAAAACTTCTCATATTAATATGAGAGAGCGAATGCAAAAACCATTCTGCAAAATATACCAGACTTTGATATATGATTTTTACAGATGCACATTTGACTTGGTACATAGTGGTTGCTCATAAACGTAGTAGATATGTATAGAATAGAACAATAAACTTTGCATGGGTGTTTATTTATCTATAAAGTTTAATTGCCTCAAATACAAGCAATGACGCATACAGTTCCTGATATGGTATAACCATTGTGTTATCATTAACATGTCATGTTGAACGTGGTTTTATTACATCCTTCCAGAAAGACCCCTCCCGATCTTCATTCCCAATGCATAATGAATAAATTCATAGACGCGTATATTTTTAAGAGTTTCAGCCGTCATAATTATATTTAATATCGTCGCTTTTCTGCAAAAATGTCGTATCTGCAGCTTGTTTTAAGCTGCAGATACGAGATTTTCGTTGAAAAGCAGCAATATACTGAATCTCTCCAAGCATTTTTATCCGAAACTCTGAATTACATTTTATACAATCCACTGTATCCGTCGATGGCAACTCGAGCGTCTATTCTTAATTCTCCTGGTTTGTTGTTTGATTGGCAAGGTTTTTCATATAGCATCGATGCACTTGTGATTCTTATGATTTTCTTCTCTAAATTTCACAATGCTTCAAAAATGGTCATTTTATTTACCGGTGCTGAATTTATTCGAAAAAGTATCATCTCGAACGGTTCTGATTTTGTAATTACTAACAAAAATACTTGAAATGTTTCCATTCATTAATCAATTAAATATTTACGCACATTTGACATGTTCCTATTATTATACTGATTTCCAAAATCTAACGTGTTTTGCTTGAATCTTCATCTAGGACCATTGCACGTTTAAAACTGTATCTAAGATCCAGTACACTTTCGTTTATACAGTTATAGATATTACAGATAACATGACATGATGTAACCAAAAGCTACTTACTCTATTATCACAAGGGACCTATCATTCATTTTATTCTGACATCATATCAGACTGTAGAATTCATTACTGAATCGTTTTTGTTGAGTTCCTATCGAGTACTGGTCATCTTTCGAAATACATATGAAACATAAGAAGATGTCATCAGGCCACAAGATTTAAATAATTGGCCCAATTTCACATTAAAAATGAATTAAGAAAGTATAGGAAGAGCTAAAAAAAGGGGGGGGGTGTATACCAAGAGAAGCTTATATTTGATAAACATTTGACACGTTACAGGACAAGTAAACATGCGCTCGGTTTTTGACCATTTTCCAAACCATTCCTTAGGACAGCGTTTGAAATATGCAGTATTGCCGTTGTCAGTAAGATCGTATGCTAGGATATGTCCTACTGTCTGTCAAAGTACTCATTGAAAAACAATGTTTCTGATATTCTTGACAAGCGCTGTTCAATTACAAGTAATTCTTTCAATTACCGGTTGTTTCATTGGTTTTCATACCTGTCATATCGACGCCACTATTACACCATGACGTCATATCATAATATCACTGTAATTATTGACGTATTTTCCGCTCTGTACAGCGAACAGATAACAGTCCGTCTGTCGATCAAATTGTGAAATTCCCTTAATTATGACTATCTATTACCACTCCTACCATTGATGGATGACGATTGCCGATTATTGGTTATATGATTGTGTGCATGTCTAATCTTCTTCAGACAAACTATGTATTTCTGTAGTCTTGTCTAATATGAATTTAGATTTTAAATTGTAATGCATATACCAAAGTCTTTAGGCCTATAAAAAGTGATTCGTCTTTAATATTTGGAGCTGGGCAGAAATTTCACAAGAAGCTGCAATCTACTAGTTCTGGCTTGATTTCCAATTAACTAGAAACGGCTTTGAAAAGAACAAGTGGTCTATTTCCGGTCCATGTTCAGCAAAGTTTACAGATGTCATTTATATCATTATGTTAATATGAGCCAATTTGGACCTTTGCAGAAACCGAATATTTAGTTGATGTGCTTAAGAAGAACGAACCTTAATCATGAATCGTGAAAGTTGTTATGTTTTGACAACTCATAATATCGCTGCAGTTGAAACGCGACGATGTTCAAACACCGGTATATTCTAAATAACAGACACACGCGGTCTGATCCTAGCCCTCAATACCTCTCTACCTCACTACCACTTGTAGACCACATTTTTTGCCCATATTGGTTCATTGAATTTTCATTTCTAACAGTCCTTTTGGTTTAAAAGAAATAAGAACATGATCTTTTTAATGCCTCAATGCTACTCTGAGTATCAAAAATTTATTTCAGCAAGACAACGGTGAAGGCATTTAAAAGATAAATCCTTAATAATGTAGCATGATAATCATTATCGTAAGTTATTTAAAGTAATCTTTAATCGTGAACACAAGGGTAAAAACAGAAATATCCCTAATCCTTGCAATAAATCTGTGGTAATTTTCATTCATGAATACAAGAATAAAGATTGAAATATACCTAATTCTGACAATTAATCAGTAGCTAGTTTTTGTTTGCTGACAGACTAAACACATCGTAAATTAGAAAAGTGAATGTAATCACAGACGATAAGACGAGCCTACAAACAACCGCGGAAATACTTGCACTGGTCCATTCATAGAAAACAACGTCTTGTCTCTGATTTCTACCGATAAACCCGACAAAAAAGACGTGTTCCGGAAACCAAAAATACATGTTCAGTAGCCGTCTAATTTTGGAGAAAATTATTCCCGCAGAAATAAAGGATATCAGGAATAAATAGACGATGATAAGCAGTGTTGCCGATGATTTTCAGTCCGTTTAAGCATGTTGTAACCTCATAAATAAAACAGATATCTGTGATAAATGTCGATAATGCTACAGGTGTATAAATCTGGAACTCATTGTTAGCATTTGTACCTACTGCATGTACGGGAAGAATGACATGTTCATTAGAAAGATCATTCACATCAGTATAGTACCATTTATGACACCTGACGAAATAAACATAATTTTTATGTATATACCTTTTATTTTCTTAATTAATTAATCTTTTTTTCATATCCCATTATTACTTTTGTAGCAAGTCAATGCTTCCAGAGCAATACAATTTGAATCCTGTAGGAGCAACTTGTTATTTTGAAATATTCTCAAAAGTAATTTAATGACCATCAAGCTCGAATCATGTTATGTGTTATTTTTATTTACACCCCGTTCATTAATCAGTATGTTTAAGAATTTTAATCTGCAAAAAGGGACTACGGACAATCGTTTCTTTGAAATGATACATGAAGTAAGGATTGTAAAAAGGACTTGAACCTGTTTGTATTGTAAGACACTGAAATCAATAGGTAGATCTAGTGCCCTAAGGTATTAAATTCCATATGTGATTAGTTCGTGTTTCATCATTTTAATGACTATAACTCTCGATAAAGACATATCGTGGAGTGTCCCGCTGCTTCATTTTCTTACACAAAGATACAGATTTTGCCTTTAAGTGCTTCCTCTCTTTAAGGTCTTAGTTCATTTATAGATCATTACATTGTTCCTATTTCTGCAGACAAGTTTGTACAATCCTATGTGAAACCATATTATGATCACATAGAAAAGTAAGGGATAGTTTCCTGAAAAGGTAGCAATAAAATTTCAAATTCCTTTGCCAATACCAGCGAAGAATCTTACATCTTTCTTTTAGTATTATTCAACTTTGTTTATCATTATTCCTCTATTTTAATTTTCTTGCGAGATATTGAAAAAAGAAAAAAAGAACTAAAATGCACCATAACGTCGAGCATTTCGATTTTAATTATATTGTAGAAAAATCGTAGATATTTTCGTTTGTAATGCCTTCAACATTTTAAAATGAGGACCGTTACAGTTCATAAAGAAATAATACATGTTAACATTGTCCCTTATTTCAGCTTAGACATTTAAGTTCTTATAATAATACATGTATTATAATACACAACAGCATAAGATGGTACAATTCGGAGGAATTTGCTACAAATGATTTGGGATTTCTTCCTACGTTTCCATTTCATTACCTCACAAAAGGTTCGGGGCATCGTGAAGATTACAGGACGACGTGTTACAAGCATCATTTCACGTCGTTAAAAGGATATAAATGCAGTAATCTGTGTCTACTCCAAGATCTCGGTATCAAGGGACAATTCATTCAAAGACGAAACTTGCTGATGCTAGTTCTGTCAAAAATGGTCTCAAATATGAGAATGAAAGCGCGTGTATTGAAATTTACGCACACATACAAATGTTTGCAATATTTGTATCCGTTGTAGGTTCACCCTATACCAATATTTCAACGCGAATGTAAATTATGTGTAGAACGAATTTTGTTTTCTTTTTCTTTTTTTTTTTTTTTTTTTTTGTAACAAAGCCAGAAGTTTGAAATATATTCATCTGTGTGATATCCATTGTTAAGATACGCAGGGAATTCTTGCTTCTGGCACATAGACATTTTCTTAATCTTGAAAAGCCTTCTTTTCATTTAACTGACGCTGTCCCATGCTATTTTTATCTGTCTTTAATAAGGTTTATTTTCTTCTTACGGCTATCATCACCCAAAAGAAAATTGATGTCGGGTTTTGACTCTTTCCAAATAGTTCAGAATTTTACTGGATATATATTTTTTCCTGTAATGTACTAGTAACCATGGCGTACTTATATGGTGTTACAAATTGTATCTATTGTGAACGAAGCATGTGTAGTATCCATATTTATATAAATAGTAGTGTTGTTCTAACCCCTAAATTTAAACTTTGAACAGAACATGAATTGTTGTGTTTAGTCCGAAATCGAATCTATATTTTGATTGGACAATGTATAGTTCTTTTAAACCCTAAATCGTATCTATTTTGATTGGATCATGTCTTGTTCTTTTAAACCCTAAATCGTATCTATTTCCACAGGGCCATTGTATACTTGTTTCAAACCATAATTCTTATCTATTTCTATTTGACAGTGTATAGTTGTTTTAAACCTTAAACCTTATCTATTTTGATTAGGCAAGGTATAGTTGTTTTAAACCTTAATATTATCTATTTCGATTGGACCATGTAAAGTTGTTTCTAACCTTAATCTCGTTTATTATTGGACCGTGTATAAGTATTTTAACCCCTATTTCGTTTCTATTTCTGTTGGACTATGTTTCTTTGTTTTAAACCCTAACTGATATCTAATTTGAACAGAACACATATAGATGCTTCTAACCCTGGCAAGAATTGCGTTCATTTTGTGACTAACATATTTTTTATATTGTCGTTTTAGACCTCACAGTGTACCTATTTTCAACTGAAAAAGATTTTTTGCTTTAAACCCTATATAGATGGTATAGTGTATCTATTTTCAAATGAAGATAATTGTTGTTTTGATCCCCTATATGAACATGATTGTTTTGAAATATTTATACCCGTTATGAAGTTATCTAGAAATACGAGGTTTTAACAATTTAATGATGTGCAATTATGCCACCCATTTCGTTTCTAAGTATTCGCCTGACAATAGTCCGATGACAATACTATCCTAACATTTTTAATAAAGGATGGGTTGGACCAAGGGATCGAAATTGCTCAAAGAATATATTTTCTTTAAATTTTGTGAATTGATAGGGTTACATAATATCTTTAGTGTTTTTTTGTTGTTTTTTTTTGAGTAAAAAAATCTGATATGCCCTTACTTTCGGAGATAATGGCTAACAAAGTGGATGGGGTAAATTGACATGAGAAGGAAATTTTTACTTTAAAGTTAAATAACTTTTTCTGTACAGATCAGACTGAATTGAAAGTCTGCATGTACTTTCAATGTACTAAGGAAAGAAGAGTTTGGGAATCACCAATCGTGTATATCAGTTTGTTGATTTTCTTGTAACCCTATTACATTGTAATACACAGAATTTAAGAAAAATCTAATTTTTGGACCCTTGTTGCAGCCCATTCTTTACCATTATAAACAATTCAATATCGAGCTCAAAATTATTTTCATTTTGCATATGATTGTTCAAATCTTGCAGGTGCCTCACACCGGCAAGATTTGAAATGCCAAAATGCAAACATTTTCAGAAAATTATTAACATGTTTCCCTTGTTTACAAAGGTAACTCTATAAACATGTGCTATCCTTTCGTGACTCATCTTCGCAAGCCAAGGGTGACATCTACGACGTAACGTCGTTTCTGTATTCACCCTTGGCGTATTTAGTCCGATTTTCTTGGTCTCCTGGAAAGCGTTTTCATTGGTTCCAGCGAGGTCTCGCTGGAACCAATCAGATTGTCGACTGATACATTTGTTATGAGTAACCAAATCATGACAACGGGCGGGAAAAAGCATTGCATTTGCAACTCGAAAACGCGAAGATGGGCGATTTTTCTTAAGAATTTCACTGCAATAGACAGGAATTCCCTGACTTTAATCGACGGATTATTATACTTTCGATAATTCGACCAAAAAAGCGGCTAACTTTTACATAATCCGCTTGACGTATGACGCAAAAGACAACGCGCGTTAATGACGTCATCAATAAGGGACGTAAACAACCAGCAGAACAACCGCTAAGCGGCGCTTCGCGATTTCAAGAAAATCGGACTAAATCCGCCAAGGGTGAATACAAACGTAGGTGGGTTCAACCGTGGCTAGCGAAGATGTTCGTGACTGGACAATAGAACCTATAACTATGGCTGGTCAGTCTGCGTGGACTGTGAACTAGAAAATACATTGTCTGGATTACGTCTTTCGGGCCGAAACTTTTCTATATAATAGTTTTAGGGACTTCAAGAATGGGCCTTTTTCGAGTGATGAACGTGTCACATTTGATGATAATTGTTGCTCTCTCATTCCGCCTACGCACGTTGTTTTGAACTCAACTGTCATACGTGTTTACCAATTAACGCATTTTATTTTGAAAGCAGATCTATGCGTAACCGCTATGAATTTAAAGTGACATTTCAGAATTTTTTATCATAAATTTTACTTTTATTTTTATCTGAAAGAGCATATTTCCTTATGAAATTTCTGAAAATTTCAAGCCAAAATTTTGCGCCGTTTACGAGAAATTTATATTTTTGTGTTAAAATTGAACAAATTGTTGTGGACAACAGTTGGGATTTATATGCAATTTATCGATTATGTCTCAACTTTAAATGCGTGTTTCTCGCTTATTGGCAACAACTTAAAAAACTAATAGTATTTGTACTCATTAGAATAACCAATCTTGGCATCAAGACATACTTTAAAAAAATGAAATTGGAATGAAATGTCCCTTTAAGAATTTATGTCACTGCTTTTCAACAAAAACCTCGTAACTGCTTAAAACAAGCTGCAGTTACGAGGTTTTTGTTGAAAAGCGACAATTTGATCTTTGTCTCATCCTTTCTGGCGGTGTGAGACCATTAATACCACTACTTCTGATGCTAGCCAGAAGTCTTTGATGCCAACCGAGATCTTTCGTCCGAAATAAAACTAGCGAACGTATAAAAATGTATAATTTAAGGCATTCGCATACTTATGAACGTCAAAAATTATCGGCAAATGTCGACATATGTCGACATTTTCCGTATTTTTTTCAAATATTTTTTTCCAAAGGAAATTATCTGTGTTAGTATAATTAAATCCATTTGTTCCAATATTTTAGAGTTTTAAAGATAAAATGTTGAAAAAAATACCATCTTACTTCATTTATCTTGAAAAAAAATTACAGTTCAGGATTTGTTTTGATGACGTCATGACGTCGCCGCCAAAAAATACGACGTCGTTCCCGCGTTTTGTATAATTGACGTCAACGCGTGTATAGTTTGTTGTCATACAACTAAAACCAAATTGTAGGATAATCGGTTAATAGATTTGTAAATGGGTGATTTGTAAGTGAATTATAATTCAATTTTCATTTTAACCTCTTCACAAAATCATGTCCGAGAGGATAGATACTCAAAGCAAAATAAAGTTTAACATGTTCTTTGTGTGTGTCAAAAAACGCACAAGGCATGTTACCATGGCGATTTCTTTCATTTTGGACGGCCAACCTTCCCTATTCTAAATGTATTTACTTCCTACACCTGTGTAGATATTTTTCAAGTTCTGATTAGAAAGGCCCCACTAATACTTAATGTAGAATGACTTTTTAAATATGACAATTCAAAAAATTTCCGACAGATTTTCAATAGAATTTTGTTGCTATGTATTCGGACTTTTGTATTTTTTCCAATATTATTGTTGCCACAATATGTCAAGAGTAATTTTTTATAGTAGTATATTTGATAAGCTCTTGTCTGGTGCATAAATTATAGATGTTTCTGGAAAATGTCACTTTTTATTGAGTTTTGAGCATCTGTTACTCAGTGCGCGAAAAGCCCATTTTTCATATCGGTGTAATATATCTTAAATTTGTCATAAAATTGTCTTATTGCGGTCAAATTCCCTTATTTTTTCAGAAAATGTGTCTCTTTGTATGTAGATTGCAAAAATAAAGTGATCCACCCCGTAGAATTTTATGTCCATTAGTGTGTGAATACCTTAATACTTATTCTTTAATGAAAGTACTAAAAGTACTGTTGGGAAGCAAATTTGTTGATAATGTAGGCCTGTCCAGAAGTAGAGTACTTTAATTAGGTACATAGATTTTCCATTTGAATACCTTGAATACTTTGATTCGTAGAGTACTTTGATTATGTACTTTGATTATCCATTTGAATACCATGAATACTTTGCAATCTATTTTAGCCCAACCTCATGCGTATTTATCGGTTGTGTAAGCTTTGAATATATTTCATAGTTCAATAAACTTGACTGACCCATTTACAAGAAATTCCATTGGACTGATCTTTGAACCATAATAATTTGCAAATTACTACGTCGGTCTTTTCTTCCCTTAGAGACATGATTAATTGAATGTTTCATTTTCAGTCACACAATTCAATATCTACACATAACTTCAGACTTACATATTGAATATTCGAATGACTGTTATACTCCGTAAATATTGACCTGAACATGTAATTAGTAACTGTGATGCGGAATAATCAACACTCGCCCACACTCCTCGCTGTCGAGCAGAGTCGATATTTTTCATAAGCATTGGAACTTCGTATTCTGCACGTGCTCCTCGTGTCAATATACGTCGAAGAGTGATTATTTCGCATCACAGTTACTCATTACATATTCAACAGGTTCAGGTCAATATTTACGGAGTACACCTCATTAATCTTTGCTTTTGATAGAACTATCTATAGTGAGGAGGACCGGAAGATGTGTGGTATGCAAAGAATGGTAAGTGCAGAGAAAGGTGGCTGCAAAGAAAAGCAAATTTTGCAAAATTTGCTTCACAAAAATCATTTTTGGCTGGGTCGGGTACTTGCTATAACAGGCCCCGTAGGAAGCAATTTCATATTGGGTGGCTTAAAGCCCTAGTGTCTGAATATAGAGGGGCTAATTTGGATTTTCCCTTAATTTTCTGTTTAAAATCATTGGGGGGCTTAGCTCTCTAGACCCCCTCCCTACTCCTACGGGCCTGCTATAATAGTACTTTGTAATGCAAATATGAGTGCGTTTAATAGGCATGTGTGCATACGGGTTCCCACCAATATCCTTGGTTTGGAAAACATCCATGGATGATAAATGACATTTTCCGTGTTTGTCGACAAAAGTGTTGAAGTAGAATTGACCCGCATGCTGAAGTGCGGAAATCCACCCATTTCTATTGTTATTAACCTCGCGCTTTGTATATTGATAAACACTTGAAAGTGGAATTCACTTTAGAGCGCTATTGATCCGCCATATTTAAACAAAACTAATTACCGCTGAATAAATGTCCCGGAATTGATTGTACTACCTACTTGGAACATTCGCCACTAATTATGGCACTTTAACTTGGTATTATGATGTAAAGTTTAAACATCGTCGATTTTCTTCACGCACCTCGTAGCTGCAGCTTGTTTTAATATGCAGTTACGAGATTTTCGAAGAAAAGCGATGGTATTTGACTGATTTGATAAATGTTATATATGCATCCGTTTGAATATTTTGCTGATATGTTGATGAAATTAATATTTGAATACAGTTTAATGCACTATTTGCTTTGCATTGCTTAAAAGGACATTTCATATAAATTTTCCCACATTTTATATTTATTCGAAATATGTTTGTTTGTCCGAAATTACGTGACAGTTAGCTGGATAAAATCGTTCATTATAAGGATCCGTGATACCAATTGTTAGTTATTACAGGCGACGAAGAAGCTTTTACACAGGTTGATCTTGATCCGTGTTTGGCTTAAATTACTAAAGGGACATTTTTCCAGATCCCGGCTCATTTATTTATTTATTTATTTATTTATTTATTATTTTTTTGTATTTTTCTCGTGTATACCTCATGATAAATGACCTGACAGTGTATATCATTCGATTAGCATGGGCTGCAGGTATAACAAGGTTCAATAGTTTATAAACTATACTTGACAATTTATGGGTACAAAAATATACATAGAAGTACATGTAGGTATTTTTTTGGCATTGTCAAATATGCATGGTGTCACTTGAAATGCATTTTACGAAAGAAAAAACTTCACGTACATAAGTGACTTAAACTTTCTATTTGGATACGATGTAACTTATTTTTTTCTACGCCACCTTAAACATGGTTTATTTTATGTTTAGAACTAAAAAGGATATAATAGATTCACTATTAAACGAGAATTATTACACTTGTTTTTTTTACGCAATTCAAGGTAATCATTCTCGTTTAAAAGAGAATAATATTTATTATACATTGTACTCTTGTATGAAACAATTTAAATAAACCATGACCTCTGAGCAGACGCGTTAAGGTAAAATACCGCAATGCGGTCATTTAGAAAATCATAAAACATCGGTTTTTTTTCGAGCGTCGGCGTTATGCATCCGACCCTATTCGGGCGCGGTCGTAAACGTTCGGCGATGGACCGAGTCCGAATAATTCCGACATCGCGCGAATCTCATTAGGGATAGACTACCTTGAACTGTACATACAAACGTCGGATTTTCTAGAAAGCGTTTACCGTTAGATGTAATCATCACCCCTTTTCATGTGGTCCAATCAATAGTTAAAACTTAAAAGTACATTTGAGTCTCTGTGCTTGTGGTGGTACTAAACATGGTGGAGATTGTGCGTGATGGGAGGGGTAAATTTACGGACAAATTTGCCTCGCTTCGTGTAGGCCATTTTGCAATGTTTTTCTGATTTCTGCGTCAATTTTTTTTTTTTTTTTTTTTTTTTTTTTTTTTTTTTTTTTTTTTGCATGTACCCGCCTTGCTGAGCTCTTTCCTCTTCTTGCACTTTTTTGCAAATATTGATCCAAACCGAACAGAAAAACTACAAAAAAAAATCAGATCGTTTTTTTTCAGGTCGGTTGAGGTCGATTTTGAGAAAAGTATTCGGATATTACAACTAAGAAAAAACTCGTACGGCGGGGTGCATGCAAGAAATCTCATGAAATTGACTCATAAATAAGAAACTTATTGCACAAGTTTTTACCTAAAGCGAGGCAAATTTCTGCGTACAGTCGTTTTCATTTTGTTTTCCGGTCGTTTGTGGGCAAATTTTGGAAAAGATAGAAGGATTCCACAAATAATTCATATATCTGAGAAAAGAGCTCAGTAAGGCAGAGTACATGCAACAAATCTTTTTGAAAATTAATGCAGAAATGAAAAAGTTATTGCAAAAAAAATTACCCAGAATCGAGATTATTTTTGCCTGTAGTTGTTACCCATCCCATGATGCACAATCTCTATAGTGCCACCATCAACATTGAGACTCAAATGTACTTTTAACTATTGACTGTCCTACGTGAGAGGGGTGTTGTGATTACATCTTACGATAAACGCCTTCTTAAAACCACGACGTAACTTACATCTTCAGTTTGACTCGTCTGTCCAGAGGTCATGGTTTTAAACCGTGCTAAAGTAAGTCTTATTCTCTTAATTCATTGTAATCTTGTATGACGGTGATGGACGGTTGTGTCCAAACATTATTTGTAATAAATCTCTTGTTCTTGTTCTTGTTGTTGATGTTTGTTGTTTGTGTACTTTTACCAAATTCGAAACAGACCGTTATTAGCCTACATATCATGTTACTTTGATGCTTTCATAATGAATGATAATGGCAAAAATGTACTATTCAATTCCTTTTATTCGAAATTATTTGAAATTTTTAAAAGTACTTCATGGGAGAAAAAAAAGATAAAAAAATCCTTCATTTTGTGCACTTTTGTTTGTATTTTTAGGTAGTCTGCCCCCAATGAGATTCACGCAACGTCGGCATTTTTTTGTATCCGAACCTGTTCGGGCGATGTTGTAAACATTAGGCAGTGAAGCATTCCATCGCCAAATGTTAAAACCCGTATTTCGCATGTTTGAATAAAAAGACGGTACAATACCTTGACGTTCCAGACCTATAATGGGTGTAATTGGTAAAAGCACGTGTAGTAAATAGATTTCTATGAAAGTTGGATACGGTATGTTATAGACATAGATAAATAAAAAAATGTTTCATCGTTTTACATTTTGAATTGTGTCAACCAAAGGGCAGATAACTGGCATTAAAGTTTTCATTGGTGTCTATGGGAATATACCCTATGCAGTAGCTAAATGCAGTAGTTTCCACATAAAAATACAAGCCATTTTGATTTGAAAAGGCCTTGTTATTCAATATCTTAAAGAACCCGATTATTGAAATGTTTTTTCATTCAGTTGCATGATTCCTTTCATGACAATAGGAAGTCAAAAACACATTCATAGCTAAACCTTTCCAAACAAGTTCTAGTTAGAGGCATGTTTCAAAACTTAAAAAAAAGGAAGCAAACGCTGATAATCAGCACAACTTTGTCGCTTTTTTACAGCTGTTTAAAGCTGCGATTACGATGATTTTATTGATAAGCAGCGATGTGTTCCCTTTCTTTCGATGATACATATACTTTAAATCTTACACATTATGATTTCTGTAACATATGTGACCCGTCACGCTAAAAGGAACCATATCCGAACTCCAAAATCAAATTTTTGACGAACTTGTCAAACTCGGCACAGGTCAACCAGTTCCTGTATGCAAAAAAATGAACATAATTATAGTAAGATACCGAAAACCTTCCAGATTCAGAAAATTACATAAAAGCGAAAAGTGTCGGCCCTAGTCTGGCTGCGCGGACTGCGCAGACTGACTAGGGTTGATATTTTCACACTTCCTATAAGGTCCCTTTTAGCGTAATGGGTCACATATCTGAATTCCTTTTGAACCTGTCTAGAATTATGTCGCTTGAGAAAGGGTCGCGGCCCGGCTTGCTGGCGTCTGCTGAACTACCTTGGGAAATATGTCCATTGTTTGATTTTGCACATATCTAATTGTAGAAAACATCATCTCATCTTATACGCTCAAATATTACGAAAATTGGTTTCATTATGAAGAAACGACGGACCGGCGATATTTTAACAGAAATAGCCTTACCCCGTTGCCAGACTACGAAATTTTAGACTGGCCCAAAGTCGGGGATGTTGCAGACGACAATTTCAAATGAATAAATTCAAGATTGTTTTGTCTTTTTGTGTAGAAAGGTAGAAAACATTGTGGAAAATGAAGAAATTGCTTGTCACAAGCAATTTCTTCATATCCCACAATGTTTTCCAAAGCTTTTATCTTGTGAGGAATCAAAAAAGGGTCATTGTCTGGGAATGGGCTAATGAATATAGTGCCGGCGATAGGGAGACAGTCTATGGTCGAAAGTATTTCCGGGTCCTAGTACCCAAAATATACTCAGTTCCATAAATAAGTGTGCACTTTATTTTGCTCCATTTCTCCTTTGATTCTCGACTAAAAATAATACAGTTTGCTGTCATATTGTAGCCAAGAGTTCTAAGAAAATGACATAACCCTTAAATTTTGTCAAAAGGAAGTTTTGGTTTATTTTTTATAAGATTGAATACAGATGGTATAAAAATAAAAGTTGCAAAAGTACACAAAAATTGGGTTACAATCAAAATTTGTTTAGATCAAATAAATTGGAGTCTTTTTTGAAAATCTTTTATGGCCACCTATGTTGTCGATGCAAGCGAGTATGTGACGGTCGCAGAGAGCTCAAAAACCGCAATATCACAACAGCAGAATGTTATTTTATTCCTGAGAAAGAGAGAGCAATGACAAAATCCTGGATATAGCTGATGTTTAGCAATGATTTAACGTTCCTCGCTAAATGACCCACACACGTTCAATCGGATCCAAATTGAGTGCCAATCGTGGCCAGGAAAGAACTTCAACATTGTTTCTGTTAATGAAAAAAGATTCAATTCAAAACTAAACGGTATTAAATGAATAATGTTCGATTAACTAGAGATAATCAAAACTTTAATTTGACCAGATTTGTGTACTTTTGCAACTTTTATTTTCATACCACCTTCATGTAACCTTAGAAAAACAAACTCAAACTGTCTCAGTGCCCAAATTTTAAATGTCTGACACTTTCTTGAGACTATAAGCTACAATATGACAGCAAACACAATTATTTTTAGTGAAAGATGAGGGGAGAAATAAAACGAAAGAAAGTGCACACTTATTTATGGAACTGAGTATAAGTTCAGCATGAAATTTGATAATACATCCTTCCATTTCAAGATTGTTCTTTATGCAGATGAGAGCTTGAAAGCAGAGAGAGCAGTTCTTTAGAAACAAAAACACAGGGACAAAGGTCCAATTCTGGTGGTTTGAACAGGAAATCGTGTTGCCAGGTAGCGCCTGTTTTAGTTTGAGTTTATTGGGGTTTTACGCCGTTTTCAACTTCTAAGGTCATATCGCGGCGGCTGGAGCACCTAATCGTGGGTTCCTGGTATTTCTCGCACCAATACAACCACAATATCCAAACCAAGCCTCCAGCTGCTCTCTCACATAAATTATTCACACTCCATTGGTGAGAGACAAATGTCAGAGTGGATACTGGCCGAACCGGGGTTCGAACTCGAGACCCCTGGATTGACAGACTCCGACGTAACCGACTGGGCTAGCCGGGCTCGGCAGCGCCTGTTTTAGACAGGTTGGCCTACATTCCAGTAGCCCTGACACGGCGGAGAATGACGTCACACAATATTTTCGATATTTTCTCAGTATTTCTGTTAATTCTAACCGATTTGTAAAAGGTTTGTAGTAGAGAAAATAATATAACGACAGAGACTTGCTGAATACGAATGATCTTTTAATTAGCACTAGGTATAAAAATTTTGACTACCAACCAAAACTTTGGTTAGTGTCAATATCTTTTCTTGTCTGGCTATGAAAGAACACCATTTCTACAAATTCATTTTGTGTATAAGATGAGTCTTATCTGATCCTATACCATTCTTGTTCAGATGCTACATGTATTCAAAACACCATAAGAAGACAATATCGTCGTTGTAAATGCAAAACCTCGTATCTCGTTTTTTGGAAAATTTTAAAGGGAAGGGAAAAAGTGTAATAACTTTTTTTATACTAAAATGTTTTGCGCGAAATTTGGACATATTGTTCATAAATAATGTATCATTGATACTAATCGGTAAAATAATTCAAAACCTGCGAGAATTGCCTAAACTGGACACACAAGTTTGTACTTTGAAAATCGCAAGAATCGACATACGAGATTTTGCATTTACACCGACGATATTGACATTGATCAAACTGTGCGTATACACAGGAAATCTGCATCCATGCCGGTCTCCAATGTAACGAGACATTTTGCCCAACATAATCGCTCATATGTACATCATATATGATAAACAAGAGCAGTATCGTCGGTGGGGTCAAAACCTCGTAACTAAAGCTTGAAAACAACTGGAGTCTCGATATTTTGTTCTCACACCAACGTTATGTCTCTATAAAAACAACAATGGACGGTATTCGCTGTTTGTCAAGAAATCATGCTATAAAAATTTGGATGAAAAAAATGTGTTTATTAAAAATGGCAAAATGACACACAGGGGTCTTGAAATCATTTGCCCGATAATTGCACGAAAGGATCGCTTCAGCATAATGTCTCTTTTCTACAAAAAACTCGTAACTACAGCTTGATTAAAGCTGTAGCTGCGCGGTTTTTGAAGCAAAAAAGCGACATATTGAACAAACAACTCACAAGTTACGTCAAATAGGATATTGGTACAATAACAAATTGTTGGTTTGTTCGCAAGGACCCCCAGTCTCTCATTCATGGATCCGTTTTTCTTTCAGACAATGTAATCCGTAATTGGCTTGTTGGCATTATAACAGACTATTTGTGAAGACTTTAATTCTTGTATCGCAGATTAACTCTTTCCCGAAAAGCAACGAAAATGGCATTGCTCATTTTGAAATATGTGTTGGAAAGCAAAATGTAATTTAATGCTTATGCCATTTGTGTATACGAGTAGATAAGCTCTGGTGAAAGTATTAAGACAAAAACTGAATTCCCATAAACTGATCGCAATTCTATTATATTTTCTAGAAAATAGGAGACGCACTAAATAGATCAACTACAGGCCTGAAACTAGTCGATCAAGTGATGAAGGTGATCTAGCGTGGGGTAGAAAGACTCATCCGGCAAAGAGTGAAGATGTACCAGATGCAATGTATATTCATATCATGCCAGGTACATGTAATGGTGCAGTCAGGTCCGTAGAAACAAGGGGATAGGGGCCTACCCCCCTCTCAAAGTTTGCCAAAATGCTGATTTTTCCTTACTTTACTCTGAATTTATGGATAATCATATTTAGTCCCACAATATTCAGACACTAGGGTTTGAGCCCACCCAATGTGAACTTGCTTCCTACGGGCATTACTACTGGTGCTATATTCACTATACGCCAATTGCACGAGACGCACCCTGCTGCTAAAAAGCCACTTTACGTGGCCTTTGTAGAGCTAGAGAAAGCATTCGACCATGTGCCCCTAATAACTAATATCTTCTGGAATGCAATGCGTAAACTTGGTATTGATAATCCGTTGGATATCGTCGCTTTTCAACGAAAACCTCGTTACTGCAGCTTGTTTTAAGCTGCAGTAAAGTTTTTTTTGTTGAAAAGAGACGAAATGTCACAGCCAAAGATGGAGTTAGTACGAATTCCCTTTTCCCAAAGCTTGATAAATAAATAAAATAATGTTTATTAATTCTAGTTCCCGTCTTCATTTTTGGTATTAATTATCCAATGTCCAACTTTAATATATCATAAATTGCTGGTTGTAATATAATAAGCTTTTTCCATGGATACTATTGTTTATGGAATAAAAAAATGTCAATGCACTATCCAAATGTCCTATAGCTATTTTAGTCTAGATGTATTTCCTTTGATTCGTAAGGAAATAATACAGATAATAGAATTACTTGCCTTCGAGCTTTCGACAGCATACTGGGTTTGGCGGAATTTTATACAAAAACTCCTTATAAATTGCTGCTTTCGAACAAAAACCTCGTAACTGAAGCTGCAGTTACGAGGTTTATGTTGAAAAAGGGGACCATATGTGTTGAGAAATAATCTTTGTCGGCAACATAGTTCTCTAAACAAATTTAAAGTCGACAAAATACAAGTGTTTCATATATAATTTACATGTGTATGATGCAACTTCTCATCATCATTCGATATTCATATAAAGTCAATTTGACCAAGAAAGACTGTTTATAATTCTTTAGGTAAGACAAGGTTTGTGCACTTCCTGTATAATCGTTATATTTCGACTTATACCGTGACGTCCGTAAGTCCGACCACTTTCAAAGTACCGTTAGATGCAATATCGCCTGTTTTCGTAACAACGGAAATAATTGAGCGTGCTCAGATTTTTTTTCAAAAAACAACTATCTACTTAAAGTGCAACAATTTGCGAAGTTGATGGTATCCATTACGCCAGTTTTTTGTTTAAAAATGCTTTCTTCTTAATCTCAGTCGTTGGATTCAAATTCTACTGACGTGTTCAGCAAGCAGCTGAAACTTATAATGTATGCATCGCATATGTCGAATTTCGCCTTAAGTTCAAGTTAAAACACGGTCCCGCTCTAATCGATGAATATCCAAAAATATTCAACAAAATATTTTGAAACAAATATAGCCAATTTGATGAAGTTGGATGAAATAATCTACTACGTGCATATCTCAATAATGATCACATTTGATGAACAACTAAAAAGGTAACAATGTCATTGTAATCGAAACCGAACTAAATCAGATGGATCGAACTAAAGATACGATTAATCCATTACCAGACAAAAACAATTTAGACTGCTCCGATTTAAAAGATGTTGCAGACAACAATTTTAAATTGATGAAAATTTAAGAATATTTCCATTGTATATTAAAAAGTATTGTGGTATTGTGGAAAATTATTATAAGTAATTTCTTCATTTTCCACAATGTATTTCAAAACTTTTCTCGGGGGGGGGGGGGGGGCGTCAAAAGGCGTCACTTTGTGGGAATGGGTTAAGTACAGTATTCTGACGGCCCCATCTGACTTTGACACTACGAGTGTCGACTGTAACGTCAAAAATACTAAATTCTTTCGCTTGAGATTTTCAACATTGAACATTAATTCTCATCTTGGCTTGGTGTAGTCACGTTTCTTGGGGTCGTTAACATTCGCAGAGGTCAAAGAAATACGTTTCGTGTTATAGTGATTTGCGCGCCATTCTAAATGTTAACGACCGAAAAATACGTGAGTTGATGTTATTTATACCGGGTATTTTCATTTCATATATGAAAAGCATTTTACTGTACTTATCCCGTTCAAATCAATGTTTCACATGCTTTTTACTCATATAGATCTACATGTAATTTATCATTCAGCGTTACTCATTTTCGCACATAAAACAGCTTATAATTCGGAGAAGTGTAATATTTCTTTCTGCTTTTGAGACAAGGGGGTCAATGCACCATGACTAATAAAAAGATATTTTTTTCAAAGTTATGCTTTTATACATGTCCAATGCGTTACCACTTCACAAAATCCGCTCCTTATATACATATAATATGGAAAGATAACGTCGGTGTTATTGCAAAACCTCGTAACTCCAGCTTTATTAAAGCTGGAGTTACGATGTTTTGCAATAACACCGACGATACCCGTTACACACTGCACGACTGGTTCTTGAACCCAGGTCCAGGAGGTAATAAGCACATAATGGCGCTTAATTACTAGAAGAGTCCAACGTCCTTTCGAATTCACGTTTGTCATCATCAATTTCAAAAGTAGGGATAAAATGTTTTTCCATGTCAAAATAGGCCTACTGATTATTTTAAATTCGAATGCTGCTGAAGATGACAAAAAAATGGTGATAAAGAAACGAGTTTTATACAAAATAGTGCAGAAAATATCAAAGCAAAATGAGAAATTGTTGAATGTTATCATTTTCTTCTCTTTTTTTCTTATTTCTTCTTTTCTTCTTCTTTTCTTTTGTCTTCCAACCCATATCAATTAAAAACGTTAAATATCGGGGCTTTTTTTCCAAATGACTTTCTTTTATAAATTTTAAAAGACGGTCTTGTTTCCGAAAGCGTTCATAAATGGAATGAATCTTTCAATTTCGTGTATTTCTGACAAATTATGTGTGAATTTTTATTGGCCTCACTCAGACAATTGAAAAATTCAGAATTTGATATTGTTCTTGAACGGTTTCTTTGACTGAATGAAATATAAAGGTCTGCCATGTCTGTAAGTCTGTCTATTTTGTTAGCAATATTTGTGGTTTTGACAAACAAACAAAATATGTCGTCAATTGTTATACCAATGCAATCTTCAATAATAAAAAAATGTCAAAGAACATTCATAAAAACGCCATATGCATTGATGTACTCGTACAATAGCCATTTTACCCAAATTGAACATGGATTTGACGTCCTGGTACAGAAAGTTTTGGGAAACATTTAGATAAAAAGAGAAAATATTGGCTAGCATTTTCATTTATATATTGCTAGTTAATGTAACAAACATTTTTTCCTCGTTTTTCATATTTTTTTCAAAATATTTTATTCTGTCGTCTGCATCATTTATATCTGTGCATTTGGAAAGGATAAATATATAAATTTGATAATAGGTGTGGTATTCAAGGTACGTGAGAGTTTTTAATGATCTCTTGTTTTAAACGTGTTGTAGGAGGATAATAAGTGCCAATATTGAAACAATCACCTTCATCTACGAACTGCGTAAAAATGTCCCTAATTTTTCCAATAATGCTATAATATCGGTTGGGGGACAAAAACCTCGTAACTCCAGCTTTCCAAGCTGGAGTTACGAGGTTTTGGTCACCCACCGACGATAATGCCAATAGACATTGTTAATAAACAACCAAATCCCGCTTCCGAAAACGATCTGCGCGTTTGTCAATCAGGCGGCGCCACTCGCAGCGCGCGCAATTGATTGATCGGTCGGTCGCGGGGTGGAGCTTAGCAAAATAGACTTATTCGGTAATTACCTTGCTTTGGGTATTTCGACATCCCGTCGAGGTAATTGCGTTCAATTTTCATCAATTTTCACCTCCAATTTGCATGAGCGACGGAGTTTTGATATCCGCACGGAGCGGCTAACTGCGTCGATTTCCGCAATATCAACAGATTGTTTGGAAAGCGTACTAGATTTAAGGCGTGTCTTTGGAAAGTGCGGGGGCAACGGTTGCTAGCGACGTCATCGACGCAATGATTTAAACCGAGGCGATTTTCTAGTTATGCCGGAGAATTGAACATCTTTAAGAAACAAGAACTTTGACGGACATTATTTCATATTTTCTGTTTCTTATTAAATTTTGGGCAACTGAAATTTACTTGGTGCTACATGGTGTTAACAAGACGATAACAGACGGCTTAGTTTTTATACAGAATTTTTTATCAACTCATAAACTTTAAACTTTAATCAAAAGATATGAACTGCAAACTTCCACTTACTTGCTTATTCCTGATTTATCACGTGGTTTTAGGTAAGTACAAATTTATAAAAAAAAGTATGTCGCTGCTTTTCAACGAAAATCTTGTAACTGCAGCTTGAAACAAGCTGCAGTTACGAAATTTTCGTTGAAAAGTGACGAAATGTTGTAAAACAGTATGTTGTAGTTTCGGTGTTGTTTTTGTCTTCCACTGCAGAACTGTCTTTTTCTTTTCTTTCTTTTTTAACTTTTCATGTTAGACGTCTCCAATATTTACATGTAGAAGTTAAATTTTTTCAGCGGGTTTGGAATATCGAAAAACCAACTTGGATGTACATTTTTTAATAAAACAAGAAATAGCAAAATGTGGTAAAATATAGCTAATATATGGGAAATAATATGACAATTCTTCAGAAAAACTATATCAATTATTGTTAACAGTATCTGTAAGGAAGTTCGAAATGTTTTCCGTTCTGTAGTTCTCGAATATTTAAGAATATGCCGATGTCCAACTGAATAGTTCTAGAATTTGCACTCTCTTTTTTTTAAAAAATACTTTAAAGTTCACAATATTTGTGTCCTTTCATCGCAAGTAATTTTCTGTCCATTTTATTTAATGTTCATGTTATTGTTGGAGTCTAAGTCACAATTTCCTTTGTTGAATTCTGGCTACCTATATGGAGGTATCAATGGGAGGATTTTAAGAAACTGAAATATAATCTATGTAACAATGCAATCAGACATCAAAATTTACAATTATGATTTGTTCGTATCAAATCTTTCATCATCTAAAGCAATGGCTCTCAGTTTAGTTGGCCCATTACCAGACGGCAAACCTATAGACTGGCCGAAATTCAAAGATGTTGCAGACGACAATTTCAAGAGAATTAAATTTTATATTTTTTGGTATTTCATTTTTGTGGTAGAAGCCTTTGTAAGAAATGAAGAAATTGCTTGTCGAAAACAATTTATTCATTTTCCACAATGTTGCTCGTCACAAGTACGTTTCTCATTTGCCACAGTGTTTTCCGGGGCCTTTTTTTTTTCTTTTAGGGGAGACAAGAAGTCAATGTGTGGAAAAGGGTTAAGTAATGTTTGCTTTGCCGTTAATTAATGTAAAACAAACCCTTCAAAGCTACTAATTTGGGAAAGGCATATTGTTCATCATAAACGATTAGCATGTTGCAAAGCAACAACATTGGGGGATTGTTCCTTCAATTTTCCATATTTCAATTTCAGATAGGTCTTGTACTATATTTATATTGTATATTTGAACAGGTTCGCCCTAATTATTAATCTTTTAGGACCACATGCTAAATATTGACAGCTAATAACCAGCATTTTCTCTATTTAACTTGTAGTTCCAATACTACGACTAACAAATCGTCGGTATTTATTGTAAAACCTCGTATCTACAGCTTGATGAAAGCTGTAGATAAGATATTTTGCAATAACACCGACAAAATACCTTTTTATTGGTATTTTGTCACCGCCAAGAAATACTTTCTTAAGACCATTATTTGAATTAATGCTCACCAAATATTAGACTGATCTCATTTGGATAGAGTTGATACACATGTAAGAGTTGATACAATACATGTAGTTCATGTAACAAGCAGAAAATTTTATTGCCCGCAAAGTTTTAAGGGAATATTGCTAATTTAAGTAATTTTCTTCTTTCACTTTAATATTTCTCCCATCTTCTTTTTACATCTTGGGACGTCAAAACTAGGCATCAGTTTTAGAAAACGTTAACTTGTGGTCCAAATACTTAAAGCTAACTATCCTTTTAAATCTATATGTTATTTCATCTATAGTCGTTAGCAAATTGATGTAGACCATTCTTGTATTGACGTACACTAAAACGGCGAACTGTAAGATCGATCCATTTTGGACGGGGTTGCAGATGACGGTTTAGCGCATATCAAAAGCACGAATGTATAAGTAATTGAAAAGACGGTAACTACGACTAGTATTTGAGAGGAAAGGCAAAATTGCTGATAACCAATATTTTCCCAAACTTTATTTAACTCTTTCCCAAACGACAAAATTTTAGGGTGATCCACTTCAAAAACTGCCACAAATGACAAAATTGATGTTATGAAAGATAGGATTTGTTTAAAGTATGACATAGAAAATATTGAGACAAAAGGAGAAACTGCTGGTTATCAGCAGTTTCCTCATGTGTTTCAATGTTTTCCCAAGCCTTTTCCTGTAGAGACGTCAAAACCAGGTCTTGTTTGGGAAAGGATTAAACTAAAGACGTCAAAATTAGGTCTTGTTCGGCAATGAAATAAAGACAGAAAGAACTCGTTGTAACACGAAGGGAAGTACATTTTAATTTAACCTTTTTCTGAGCAAGACCTAGTTTTGACGACCCGAATAGAAAAAGCATATGGAAACATTAAGTCGAAAGAAGAAAATGCAGCTCAAACAGCATTTTCTCCTTTGCCCGAATATTTTTATGTGCTGTATTATACACAAATCCAATCTTAATCAGCATATACTATGTCGTCTGCAGCAGCTTTTAATTCGGATTCCCCCAGAATATTGCCATTTGAGAAAGGGTTTATTTGTCTAGATTTATAGATTCAATTAAAGACTGTAGGATCTATCCATTAAATTAACACTACAACTCGCGAGACAAGTCTCTGTAATTCTCTACAATGTAGAACAGGCTCTTTACAACAGTTACTCTATTGAATACTATAAAATAGTTTTAAGGCAGTCCACACCTAATGAGATTCACAAGACGTCAGATCTAATCGGACGACGGCGTAAACATACGGCGTTGTGATGCTGCACCGCTGAATGCTTACGACGTCGCCCGAATAGGTTCGGATACGTAACGAATTTTAACGCCGTCACATGAAAAAATTTTGACGTTGCGTGAATCTCATTAGGGATGGACTCCCTTAACATCATTCCGACAGTCCTGGTTTTGACGTACCCCAGAACAAAGCTTGTACCAAAAATTAAGTAATTTAGAAAAAATGTCGTTACTATAGCTTGATTAAGTACGTATTTACGCATACGTACTGACGAAGTCCTAGGAAGCAGTAGTTGTTGAAAACCAGCCGAGGCTTTCAAATATTTTCATCAAGAATTTTAGCAAGTTGAAATGAAACAAACATTGGTGGGGTGGGGTATAAATTAGTTTACATAATTGTTTTGATTTTGGATGGTATAGGTTCAAGTTTCATTTTGCGTTCAGACATGAAAAAAATGTAAGTTGCATACTAAAAATCACGAAGAGCGTGTTTTCTGAGTTTTATTGAAGATTATTCCTAAATATTTTGCATCTTATAATACGTCCCAGTAGAATGTTATCTGGCAATATGTCAGTTATATTGGCCCTGAATGCCCACCTGGGACGCTGAAATCTGCAAGGGCAATTCTTATATTGAAACATTCTAGGGTAGTAATAATCAAGATTTCTAAAATAGATTGTTTACAGCAAAATTATATTACAAGTCACACGATTGGACAAGACGCGCGACCCTGTTCTATTTATTTAAGAACTTCGTAGAAAAATAACTTTTGTTATCTTGAATTTTCTTTGTTTTCTTTATATCAATTTACTTTAACCCTTATCATGCTGAATTAATTTTGACTAGTACACCTCCGTACCACTGAATTAATTCACCGTGCACAGCGTGTAAATGGGGTGCACCTATTCCGACACTATAAATTGAATATATGAGGCATTTTAGCCCTATAAACCCTATGTTTTTGAAAGAAGACTACATACCGTGTAGGACCATCGAGAATTCCGTGTTGTTGATTCACTTTGACCCACTTAAATTGTATCATAACAAATCCGTTGTCAATCAAGCCCGACCCACTAAAAGTGACAGTTGGTTCGTTCCGCTATCGGGGCGATTATTCCATCGGTATTTAACACACAAAGTCCAAATCTACGATATTTTGTTCCAAATATATTTCTAAACATCACTACGATAGTCACTTTCCGTTTAAAAGCCACTATCATCAAAAATTCACGCACAACTTCATCAACATGCTTGCCTTCTGAGCGCCGCCATTTTGGATTAGGGTTTTCCCAATTTCACTCTTGAATATTCAGTGCATCATTATGACGTCTAAGGCTTTTGGTTGGCTGATATTTTTACAGAATTGACCTTCACTGAGAGTGTCCTACTAAATATAGCTCAAAACTTGCATAAAACGTGATCAGTTCGTGAATACGAGGCTCATATCTAGGGAACCCCTTTAGCGCGACCTAGAGTCGCGCTTAGCGGTGGCGAATGGGGTAGGGCAGCGCGACCTGTGGTCGCGCTTAGCATGATAAGGGTTAAAATGTTATTTCAGTAATGGTGTTTCTGTGACATTCTATATGCTGTTTTTCTGGCGGGAGAAAATGCTTACTATCAGTATTGTTTTCCTTTCGCCTAAAGTATTTCTTAAGTATTTCCCTTTTAAGACTTCAGATTATGTCAAGAGAATACTTCCATTAACCATCCAGTTATGTAAAGGAATCATAGTTCATTACATTTTAAAACTCTGTGGTCAATTTCTTAAAACATAAGCTCATATAAAGTTCGATAATATCATAATATATCGTGCATTGACGCCATGATCAAAATCAATCATGTCTGGTTTTATCGCAAAACTTTTGAATAACTATATTCTAGCATTGTTCTGCTTGTTGTTTACGAGGAATTCAATAGTTTCAAAAGTATAAGCTATTTGGTCAAAGTACAAACAATCTATTAATACAGTAGACTTAGCGTTTAAATTAGTCAACCTGTGAGGATATGTTGTTTCTGCGCAGCAAAAATTGGCAACAGGTTCAATTAAGTGATCAAATTCTAGTCAGTAATTATTTGCCTATCCACCTATGGGACGCTAGACCTCGATAGAATGTTAAATACTTGGTATCTGCGCTACGTTACTTTTCTTTTTGGCCCGTGATAATTCGGTGCATTACATACAGCTGCAAACAAAGTTTTAATGAAAAGGACAAAAAAAAAACGATGAATCATTTGTTGATCAAAAAAAGACAAAATGCATGCAAAAATTTTACACATCGATTTAAAATCGGTTTTAAATCTGTTTACATGTCAGATGAAGCCAATCATTGACCACAGAAAAATACAATGACGTATATAATTTTATTAGTGTTCGTCCTAGTTTTAAGCCAATGAAATTGCAGTATATTTGAAAAATTCGGCGCTATATTTCACATAAACACACTATCGGTCAGTTTATGTCACGGATATACATAGCCACGCCCCCGTTTCCTGTGCAGTTATGAAAAAATACAGAAAAATGATGTATTTTTTTTAGAAAATGATGTAATTTTTGGGAAAATGATATAATTCCAGTAAGATCCGCTTGATAGTAGCTCCGGTCGGAGGCGTGGTTTTAAGAATGACAATAGAAGCGTATGTTTTCATTGGTTGACGAACACTTAGTCAGATAGAGTCTGTATAGAAGATTCTACGCGACATAAACGTTCAAAGGCTGCGCCTTTTGAACGTTTATATCGCATAGAACGTTCAAAGGCTGCGCCTTTCGAACGTTTATATCACATAGAATCTACTATACAGACTTTATCTAATACTTATTATTCAAAATTTTACCTGTACGAGCACTGAACGTGCATTCATCTTTAACGGTCAAAAATGTTTAGTCTAGGAAGGATTGACCGTCGAACCTTCTATAAGTCAACAAGTTCAAGGCTTCTTTATTGACATCGCTAATTTAAGAGGCACGATGTTTCATGAAAAAATGTCTGTCCAATTAACACATTTCAACCCAAGAATATGATTGGCATAACGAAAGAAAGCAAAATACGTCAACTGTGCACGTCAAATACATGTATAACTATATGCAATATTTTGCAAAACTTTTACAATGCTATAAAGGACGAGAATTGACCTGGCAGAGCTTTCCATTCGATTAGTATGGGTTGCTCTGCCAGGTCATTTATCGTTAGGTATACCAATGTAGCTTGTGGTTGTTCAGTTGGAGACGACAATAAACGCGCGCTACATTTATGAGCTAATATACAGCGGTGAATAACGTGACAAAATATTTTCGATGATTTTCACTTATCCGTTTAATGTTTGACGTAGAGAAAGCGAAATAATGCCAGAGAGTTACTGAATGCAAAGGATCTAAAACAGTAAAAAGGTTAAACCAAATTTTGGTTGGTCGTCAATAATTGTTTATAGACTAAGAGTGTTGCTTAACAGATTTATCAACTCTAGAAAAATGCCCCTTTACACTGCTTCAAACATCTTTCAAATCGATTATATATTGAAAGAATCGTTGATAAATATCGTAAATGTTATCTAATATACTTGAATTTATGTTAACCCATTACCACTCAGTGACTCTTTTTGGCTCCCCACAAATAAATGGCTTTGGAAAACATTGTGGAAAATGAAGAAATTGCTTGTGGCAATAGCCTAAAAGACAACACAATGTAGAATTTTATCAACTTCAAAATGTCGTCTGCAACTTCTTTCAATTTGAACAGGTCCGAAGTTTTTGTCGTTTGGTAATGGGTTAAAGTTACCTGACTCTCGGTCCTGTATTAAAAATGGACATGCGCAAGTTTTTCCGTTCGCGTTTGATGTACAGTTAACAACCCTGACAGGTTTGTTTACCTTGGTGTCCTGTCTTTTATGGTACTTTTTGGATTGTATGTAACAAAAATCTGTCTTTCACGAATGACAATGTTTGTATAAGTTAAAGTCCAAATTCAAATAAAAAGTTAAAGGTACAAACGTTTTGAAACTATGTTAGGCTATATATAAAAACAAAGGGAAAAGAGAGAAATGACTGTTTATCCAAATACTTTCTTTTCACTGGTAAAGTTTTCATTTTCATGTAAATGAGTCTCTTAATTTGGTCAAAATAAAGTTTTTTTCTGAGAAAGGGCTAAGATAATGAGATATTCTAGTGGCTCCAAACTTTCCCGTACATTCAATAAATTACCGACTTTTAACGGGATTTTATCACCGGATTACGATTCACATCGGGGTGTTCCGCTTACACACAAAGTTTCACTTCCGGCCAATCTCATTCATATTCATTATTCGACCTGTCGTTTGGATAAAATAGGAAAAACATAATCTGTTAAATCGACACAAGGAAACAATTTTCTTTTTTCATGCGACTTCAGTAAATCCTATTTAATGTAAATAATCTGATACTTCTTATTGTACGGTTGTAACTGAAATGAATCTTTTCTATTGAAAAGTGACATGTTTTATGTGATTTGGTTAAAACGGCACAACTTAACTATTTCTTAGTAATATTTTAATCCTATTGCGTTGCATATATCCGTGTCTTAGAATTTATGTGTCTTTCGGTACATGTTAGGCTATTTGCGAAAAAGTCTCGCTTAAAGGACATTGCCAGAGCAAAAACGCCAGTAATATGTCTAAAAGAATACACGTGCCTAGTGCTAATAAAGCACCAAAAAGTATCAATCCATATGTACGACATTTTCGAAAGTAAATAATGATTTTCCTATAAACCTTAAGTCTAGTTACGATAGTTTGGTACATATTTGTGATTTTACCTTCTAGCCTTCTTTATGGCTTTTACGCAAAAACACGATGTCGGTTATGAGTGTTGCTTTCTTTGACTAATGATGTACCACCATCTTCGTCCAATGTAAATGCTAAAGTGTTTAGGTAGTTTAGTCGTTCCAAACGGAGTAATTCTATGTAGAATGTTCTTATTTGAAATTTGTTGCAGACGAAAAATCTATTTACATTATGAAAGGGGGATGTTTATGTTACAGCATAGAAACTGTTAAGACAGATGCACAAAATTCCGCTTGTCAGCGATTACATCTTTTGACTCTATGCTTTCTCAGTAGATTTCCATCAGGGACACCACAACCATTTCTTGTTTGGGAAAGAGTTAAATTGGTTCCTGGTCTATAAGAAGCTGATTTATTCGAGAAGACAGGATACAGTCGGTAAGCCGGCTGACAAACCTAATTGCTATAATAGTCCTATTTGGTAAATATGATGCATTGTTCTCTAGTTACAGTGGCCAATTAGATCAGATTCAGGAGACATATATACTACTGGGGAAATGATGCAACTTTTAGCACTAAAATAGATAGTTTAGATCTTGATATTGAAAAGCATCCTTTTGGTGTTGTAGGCTAACATGGTCCAGATCAGCAAGGTTCGTTTTGCTTGGTTGATATGACGTATTGTTCTGTAGTTATGGTAGTCAATTAGATTTAACTTCATAGAGACTATATATTAATAGGAAATGGTGTAACTTATAGCACTCAAATAGATATGAGTGGGGATGTTCAAAAGGGGGGTCTTGTGCCATTTGGTACAAATATTAGTGCAGATCACCCATCATAGTCCTATCATTTTTAGTAAATATGATATATTGCTCTAGAGTTACAGTGGCCAATTAGATTAGAAGTATTTACTACTGTACTGGGGAAATAATGCAACTTATAGTACTCAAACAGATATAGTTAAGATCTTGATATTGAAGAGCATCCTTTTGGTATTGTAGGCTTACATGGTCCAGACCAAACAGGTTAATTTTGCTTGGTTGATATGACGCATTGTTCTGTAGTTATGGTTGTCGATAAGATTTGACATATATACTACTAAGAAAATGATGCAACTTGTAGCACTCTAAAAGATACGAGTGGGGATGTTGAAAAGGGGGCTCTTCAGAAATTTGAGACCTACATGGGCCAAGAAGGTCATGATGGTCCTATTTGGTAAGTGTAATGCATAGTAAATATGATGCATTGTTCTCCAGTTACAGTGGTCAATTAGATCAGATTCGGGAGGCATATATACTACCGAGAAAATGATATAACTTATAGCACTCAAATAGATATGACTAACGATGTTCAAAAATGGGGACCTTGTTGTATTTGATGCAAATATGAGTGCTGATCATCCATGATAGTTATATTATTTATTAGTTGATATAACGCATTATTCTTTAGTAATGGGTATCAATTAGATTTGACTTCATAGAGACATATATACTACTAGGAAAATGATGCCACTTATAGCACTCAAATAGATAGTGTATCGTGTATCTTGATTTTGAAAAGAGGACCCTTCTGGTGGTTCATGCTAATATTGATCTAGATCAGCCATGTTTGTGTTATTTGATAAGTATGGGTACATTAATCTCTAGTTACATGTACAAGGGGAAATAAGTTCAGATTCGAGATACATATACATGTAGGCCTATATATTGCGGGGGAAATAATGCAACTTATAGCACTCCAATAGTTTAGATCTTGATCTTGAAAAAATGACCATTTGGTATTTGAGGCCAACATTGACCTAAATCTGCTATATAAGACTTATTTGTTTAAAATGACGAATTGTTCTGCAGATATAGTGGTCAATTAGATTAGACGCCATAGAGACATATTTACTACTGGGAAATAATGCAGCTTATAACACTCCGACGTATACGGTTGGGGTGTTAAAGGGAGGTTGTGCTGGCATTTGAGACCAACATGGGTCAAGATCAGTCATGATAGTCGTATTTGGCAAATATATTACATTGCTCTCTCATTATACTGGCCAATTATATTTGAGAGACTTGAATAGCGCGTATATACTATAGGAGGATTGGTGCAACTTATAGTATTGCAAAAGATCGCCGCTTTTCAACGAAAAACTCGTAACTGCAGCTTTAAACAAGCTGCAGCTACGAGGTTTTCGTTGAAAAGCAACGAGAAAGTTTAGAGACCCTTACGGTACTTGTAGCCAACGTGGACCGAGATCATCCATGTATGCTTATTTGGTCAATATGAGTCATTGTTGTGTGGTTATAGTGGCAAAATAGATTTGAATCCATAGAGACATATATACTACTCTTGGACATTAATCTAGATCTAATTTTGAATACATAATCCGACCAAGATGCATGTCATTGCCTTGCACTTTTAGTATAGTAATAGATCCTGTTCTGACTACACTAGACTTAGGTATATTCTGATCTAAATCCTTGGTGCTTTAATGACCATTTTTTAAGATTAAAAAAAAATCAAACTCTGTGCACTATATTTCTCAATTGATCAAAATTATTTCATCTATGTACACAAAAATACCGTAACTACAATTTATTCAAGCTGCATTTAACGGTTTTTTATGTATAACCAACTAAATTCAAAGCAAAAAGGATCCGAGACGCTTCTCTCAATTTAAAATTCCTACGTGGCTAATTAATTGTTGTCTACCGTTAGGAAATGCATTGTAAAATGTAATCAAGTAAAACTATTGTTTCTGTATAATTGTCCAGACATATGCTTAGACTACAAAATAATATCTCCCTATTCTTTACGAATAGATGCTTTGTTCTGAATTCTTGAAAAACCAGATTTTTAATCATTTAAGGGCATAGTCAAATTGATAAAATATTAGATAAATTTCACGAATGTGCTAATTTTTATAGCATAAACGTTCAATGTATTTCTACTTTTTTCAACCCTGTTGAATATTAGACACCACGTTGTGAAAAGGGGACTGATTCTTTCAAATTGAAACTGCTTCCTATGGCCTTGCAACAAGAACAAGAACAAGAACATGATTTTATTCTCACACCAGATATACACTGTATTTGAGAATACAAGGCATATAAACATAGAATATAAATTTGATCAAGTAGTATGGTAGAACAGGAAAAAAGAAAGACAGAGGAGGAAAGTTTGTACAGGATGGGGGGGGGGTCGTTTGGGGGGGGGGGCGAGCGCGCGCGTGTGTGTGTGTGGGTGGGGGGAACCAAGGTTATCAAGATTATAAATCTATGCTTCTTTTTATTTTTTCTTATATAGGTCTAGATCTACATATATATCTGATTCTCTGTTAAAAATGTTTATTTCGTAATTATTGAATAATTGAAAACATTAGTGTGTAGATTCTATATGCATTTTTGTGGGATAGAGATTATTTCCATTTTCCAAATCAAACCAAAAATACTTATTTAAATGAGAAAAGAAAAAAAGAGATTACCAGCTGGTTTTAAATAATTAGATAATTGCTCGCTGAACTTTTTATAGATCTGAAAGAAATATTGAGAGGAAACATTTTTTTCGTAAAGCGTCGAGATTATATGCAAGTACACATCTGACGTCAACATTTCCACGTGCTGGTTCGTGTAGGCATGAGTGACACGCGCAGGATTTACCTCTTGAATTTTGTATTTAGTGTGATTTATAGGCCATAACTGTGGATTACCGCAATGTTTTAGTGTTCTGTTCATTCTGCTTGGATTTACCGTTTTGTCATTCAGTTATGTTGTGGGATTTATTTATGCCTAACGGGACTATTAGAGTGTTTATTTAGAGGTAAGATACATTTTTTTTAATTGACTAATGTTTTTTCTAACGGGAAAAAGGGGGAAGGCACACTTTATTGGCGAGAGTGGGTAGAAGTTTGAGAGACAGAGAGAGAGAGGGAGGATGGGAAAGGGAGATTGAGCGAGAGGGAAATATACATGTATAATACATATTTACACATAGCGAATCAATACAATTTGGGTAGCAATTAGTTTTGTGCTAAAAATAGACATGTTTTACCGTTATGTTTTGTTAAAACGTTGATGCTGCTATGAAACACCGCAACCACTGCTTAAATAAAGCAGTAGTTACGAGGTTTCATAGCATACCCCATCGAATACCTTTTATTTTTCCGAAATTATGTCACGGTTAACTGGATAAAAGCTTTCCCTATAAAAGAAATTGCAAAATTGTTTCTAAATGATTACAGGGGAAAACTGTTCCATGTCAGGTAATCCGAATCATATCTGATCAAAAATCGCTTTTTGACATTCGGATAACGCTCATTTTGATCAGAACTAGGTCCTATTTGAAAAGGCAAGAAAACAGCGCCTAAAGTTAGGCGGCATTTCATCGTCTGTTTATGTGTATTATATCCAACACTCGGTAAAATTCTATAGGGTATAGATCAATCAATCATTTTTTGTCATACTTGACCAAAAATTTCATTTCAAATCGGCCTGCTGGAAGAGTATAACCTTTCGAAACTCAACAACCCCCTATTTCCACTCCATTTCGTCGCCATTGTTATTGCAGATCACGTGACCAGGTCTCGTTCAAAAATAGAGCGGAATTTACCGCCACGTGACTATCACGTGATCGCCTTTGATTACGAATTTTTCTCAAGTCACGTGACAGCCTTTGTTCAGAAATTATGGAGTGTTCTTGTTGTGGAAATCAATTTATGTCGATCTGTTCAGCTTGCAACTTGAATGGTATTGCTTTTCCTGAGAAATTCCGTTTATTTCGTTCTCCATGCTCATAAGTTATGGAATTGACCCAACATAGTAGCAAACATTATTGGTGCGAATACTAGCTTTAAAACGTTTGCCGGACGTTTCTGATATATTTCATTTATTTATTTATTCATGTTATCAGTTTTTTTTAAACTCGTTATTGTTATATTATTTCAGAAGGGCCGTCAATTTGAAAAATAAAATAATCTTATTTCTTTTTTCTTTCAAATTCTACCGTTACGTCATAATCTGGGAAAACCCGCATTCCATGTGCGAGATTTCGCGTTGATCACGTGGTTTTAAATGGAAGGTCATGGTAAACAAAGGCTGCTCAGGTGAGGGTTGTTGCAAAACATTGCCTATAAACCTTTTTGAAATACTTTTTGGTCTTGAATTTTTTATCATACACGCCAATAAATAGTACATTGATCGGTATCATAAGGCTTTTTGGGGATAGCGTTTAAGATAATTAAACAATCGGACGATGAAATGCTGACATAACTTTTCTCCGGTTTTTGAATAGGACTCGGCTCTGATGTAAATGAGTGTCAACAGAATATCAAAAAGCGAATTTTCATCAGAGAAGACTCGGATTACATGTCAGGCTGCATATTGCACGCAGGATGACATGGCTCAGTAACTCTCCTGCTATGTTGACTTTTAAGATTCCCATTTAAAACTTTTTAATTTGTCATAGATTTTGTATGATATATTATGGTTCCCTTTTCAAACGTCCAAGTTTTGAACTAGTCCAATTTGATCTGAACTTTGTACACACAAACCACTAATTTCCTTTGTGAATAATGTAGAACTTTTATTTTTTTTTTTTTTTTTTTTTTTTTTATAATTATTATCATTTTATTTATTGGAAATATTGAGGGAAAAGAGCCAATGCAGAGATCGTAATTTTCTCACTTTCCCTCCATATTTCCGAAAATGTATAGACCTAGATCTGTTTATAATGTGATCAAAAAACATTTTTCGTTTGAAAAGGGTCAGATAGGGATTTAATTTATATACACCGGTGATAGTTTATTAGCAGTTACATATAAATATATATTCAACCCATGTGCTGTTGATTATTAATATGGTCTTTCAAACATTTTGCTGGTTCAGAGACATTTCAACTAAGTTTTGCCATAATTATGTATTAGAAAGCAGGCAGTCATAGCCAAGATCATACCGCACATCTGTGCAGGATGATCTTAAACTACATTGCCTGCCAGAGTCATGGTCTAACCGGAATTTAACAGCACAAGAATGGCTAGTCTTATATTGGAATCTTCTGCATACACTGTGGCAAAGGAGAATAATGTAAACATATAATTGATGTATTCTCCCCTTGCACCAGAGTATGCTTAATTAAAGTTACAAGTAATGGATTCCGTTGCTCATATGAATAGTAATCTTGAGCAGATAAGCATACAAGAAACATTCCATGGAGGGGAAAGCAGGGTGTTTGTTGTAATAGAAACAGTATTGTGTTTCACAGCCTTTAAGTGTGTCTAATCTCTTGAAAACATTGTGTGAAAAAACAGATGATGCTGTTAAGCAAACAAATAAATTCTAATACTTTTTAGTTTACCAGTAATTCCTCTTTGTCCCACCTATCCGAAACAAAATGATAGGTGGGATTAAAGGAATGACTCCAAATTTCTATTTCTGATTCCCATCCATGGTCAGTAAAATAGTTTATCTATGCCTACATCTATTTAGTATTACTTATACTTTAGCAACAACAATAAAATTATCACATTCAAAGAAAATTAGAAAAATTCCTTGAAATGAATACTTTATGAGTGTCGTATAGTAGTTTGTGGAAAATCATTGAAACAAAAGAAGAAAGGCTGATACCCAGCATTTCTCCCGATATTTTCTATGTTAATCAATACAAAATGGACAAGTTTTTGGTCGGCAAATGTTTCAGACATATCACAAGGACAAAAGCCCTATGTTGTGGCCTGTGGGTAATTAATTAGAAAAAAAAAAAAAAAAAAAAAAAAAAAAAAAAAAAAAAAAAAAAAAAAAACATCTTATAAATTTACAGATTGTCAAGTTTAAAGATTTTTATAGTAAAATGAGTACTAGCAATTTCCATTTACCAAATAAGTTTGGTTTTAGATAAAGTCACCAACAAGTGACATTTTTGTGAGAAAACATTGAAACAAAAGAGGAAAATGCTGGCCACCAGCACTTTCTCCTTTCATCTCAGTGTTTTCTATGTTATGGATACATGTATTAGATCTAGCAGTATAAATTTAAATAACAAGTGATGCAAATTATCATCTGTTTCAAAGTACCTGTCATGAAATGGGACAAAGTAGCCACATGGTTCACTGCCGAAGTTGTTTTCATGCACAAATCAGAACATATATACTCGTCAAAACTGCTAACGCATCACTCAGATTTTTGTCAATATCTTTTTAACGAATCTACAGAATATGTTCAAAATTTGCACATGTCTACTACCACCATTCAAAATGAAGCCTTTGAAATTTCATAGTAAATGCTACAGTCTGTTTTTAAATATGCATCTTTTATTAAGGACATCCTTTTCTCTAAAATTCCTAGAAGCTGAACTTTTGTTAAAATGGGAAATTCATGCATTACCTTAAAACATTTTGTATTGGCTGAAAGAGTTCTTTCGTAGAAATGTTATATTCCTTAAACAAACCGACGGCTTTTGCACTCTTGAGAGCCCGTACTTTATGTCTGTGGAACTAATGTCACATCACTAGTGTCGTTAGTATCCGTGTTGACGTCGACGGCGACGTCGGTTACGTAGACAAAAAGTCATTGGTCTATATCTTACGAACTGTATGAGATGTAGTTTTGATATTTCACACATAGACAGATCCCGCCAAGACCTTTCATTTCAGCCCATGAAACTTGACTTTGTGACCTTGACCTTGAAAAGTTGACCTTTTATTTTAAAAAAGACGTGTCTATTCTTTCTACGTTGGCCGCGAACATCCCTTGTAACGTATGATAAGGATTCGATTTTTACAGACTTCAATTACACAATTAATCAGCTTCAAAACCAATTTAAACAAAAATGATTTAAAAAGATCACAAGATACACGAGCCGAAAAACAGTTTTGGGACCCTTTTTGTATGACGCGGTCACATAAGAGAGAAAAACTTACACTAGTTTTATGGTTGTGCACAGAAACTTGTCGGATGAAGATATGTCAAATTGTAAATATAAATCTTTGACAACAAAGAAGTTATGCAATTTTACGAAGTAATGCGTTAGCAGTTTTGCCGAGTATATATGAAGGATTTGAAAACCGTATAACAGAAGTTAAAAAAGAAATCACAAATGAAAGAAAAGAACAACATTTTTTTTTTCAGTATTAAGCGTTGAAATAGTTATCCATGCGACATTTCTGTCCTCTGAATCAATCTTAACCCTTTCCTAAACGGCAGAATTTTGGACGGTTGAAATATGTTCAAAGATTTTGAGGAAAATAGATTGAATGTGGACAAAAGAACATTTGTTCACAAAATAAAATCATTATCCGCATTTGCTTCATTTGCATCGATATTTCACCAATTGATCTGTTCAATTAGATTTATCAAAACAATTACTTGTATAAAAAGAGTTAACATTGATTGGCCGTATATATTTTGCCTAGAAAAAAACCTTAATAACCATTGTAATGAAGGCAAGTGTTTTTAAAATTAAAGAATCTGATACAAGGTTGGATAAGTACAGTGTCTAATATTAACCCTTTCCCAAACGGCAAAATTTTAGGGTGACCCGCTTCAAAAACTGACACAAGTGACAAAATGGAAGGTATTTGATATAGAATTTGTATAAAATATGGCAAGGAAAATACTGAGACAAAAGGAGAAACTGCTGGTCATCAGCAGTTTCTTCTTTTGTTTCAATGATTTCCAAGCATTTCCTATTAGGGTCGTCAAAACCAGGTCTTATTTGGGAAAGAGTTAAAACGACTTGTGGCCTTCGTGTAATTTTACCCAACTTCTATAAATATAGGTAAATCTTTTTCCAAGCAATCCGACATCAATTCTATGTAAGAGGAGACCTTGAAAACCATTGAACAAAAGTCGAGGTTTTATTCAAATTTAAGAATTGGATACTACTATAGACCAATGCAATATCTAACATCCAAGCACATAAGGGCCTTCAAGAACTACTACTTTATTAAACTTTTGATACTTTTTCGTTTCAGTTTATCAAATGTTATGATTCGCCCTGTATAAGTAAACTGTGCATTTAACGTCCTTGGAATAAATGGAACTAGAACTTTGTATTCTAAGAAAGGCATAAACATTGTCGAACAAACGACGTAAAGACTATCCGAAAATCTTGGATCAAGGGCAACAAAACAATGCAATTAACCCAGAGACACAGTTTAACATGTCAAAGAGTTAACCCTTTCCCAAAAGACAAGATTTAAGGGTGGTCAAGTTTAAAACAAAATGCTACAGATGACAAAATGGACGTCACTTAAGGTAAAATATGTGAATATCACAGAACAGAAAACTTTGAGCCAAAAGGAGAAAATGTTGATTATCAACAGTTTCTTCTCTTTGCCACAATGTGTTCCTAAGTTGATTCTACTATGAACCTCAAAACGAGGTCTTATTTTGCAAAGGACTAAATGTGTTTGACTAGGCTTTGTGAAAAGAGTCTCATACATATAATCTGATGTCAATATTTGCAAGGCCTTCAAAGTCAGTCAATTACTGTACGGGGTTGCATTTTTTACTCCTTTACAAGAATAGGCTTGGGAAAACATTGTGGAAAAATACAGAAATTACTTGTGACAAGCATATTCTTCATTTTTCACAATTGCTTCTTATCCAAAATTGAAATCATTTTAGAAATCCATCAACTTGACTTTCATTTGCAACACCTTTCAAAGTTGAAAAGTCCACAAAAAAAATCCTTCTGGTAAATGGTTAAACATTTTTAACAGGCGGCAAAATTTCAGACTGATACAGCTTGAAATCTGCTACATAATTCGAAGTTGGCGATGACAGAAAAGAAAGTTATGTACAGTATATTAAAGAAAAATTTTGTGAGGCAAAAGGAGAAAAAAAGAATTGGAAATCGGCGTTTTCTGTTTATTTTCCCGAGCTTGTACTTCTAGAAAACGGGCAAATTAAACCATTACCACACAATGACTCCTTTTGACTCCCCACAATATAATGGCTTTGGAAAACATTGTGGAAAATGAAGAAATTGCTTGTGACAAGCAATTTCTTCATTTCCTACAATGTTTTCTAACCAAAAAGCCATAAAATTTCAAAATTTCTTCACTTTGAAATGTCGTCTGCAACATCTTTGACTTTGGACTAGCCTAAAATTCTGCCGTCTGGTAATGGGTTAATCTGATAATTCGTAGAATTCTGCATATTTTCTATATTAGCGCTCATGCTATTGTGGCTGATGGATAACAAAAGCGATTTGCATCGAAGCAATATTTCGTCGCATTTCAACATAAACCTCGTAACAACAGCTTTAAACAAGCTGTAGTTACGAGATTTTGTTTGATGAAAAGCGACGATATTATCTACAATCGTAAAAAGAACTCGTCGCTACAGCTAATTTAAAGCTGTAGATCTATACAAGGCTTTTAACGAAAAACAGGAATATGGTTTTGAAGAATCATATACAGAAGGTTCTAAGAAACGATGGTTCAAAAGAGGGAAACAGTGATATCCAGTATGATTTCCTTTTCTTACAATTTTTTTTTATTATTATTATTATTATTATTATTATTATTATTATTATTATTATTATTATTATTATTATTATTATTTAGTGAATATTTTTCTTATAGATCAATAAAAGAAAATCATACGATCGTTTTAGAAATATATTACTTCTTTCACAAACAAAAAGATTAAAGACTATTCAAATTTGACGGAAAAGGGCAAAAAAGTGTATAATGTGTGTTATGACATAGAAACTATTATGGGACAAATACAAATTGTGGTTTATCAGCCATTGCCTCTGAATGCTTTTCCAAACCATTTCTACGAAGCACATTCTAGAACAGTCGTGGTTTGGGAAAGGATTAACCCTTTCCCATTCAAGACCTGGTTTTGGCGTCCTTAATAGAGGCGGCTTGGGAAAACCTTGAGACAAAAGAAGGAAATAATGATAATTAGCATTTTCTTCTTTTGTGTCAATAGTTTCTGTGTTTTATTATTCACCGTAAAATTTCCTTTATTAGCATGCATTTTATCGCTTGTAGCTGCATTCAAATTAGAACACTCTAAATTTTTGTCTTTTGGGAAAAAGTTAATAGATGTGCACAGAACGATAAAGAATTAGTATTCTAGAATATGGAGAATAATATCCCGGCGGTGATAAAGTACTTAATTCTCGTATTAATGTAATTACCAACAGTTTCATGTCTTGAACCAATAACGAGTTTCTATATAGATCTTCTAGAAAACGGCATTATCTATTGCCTAAATACTTAAATTATGGCACATTTGGAACAAGATTTGAGTTCTGGACTTTTAAACTGAATTATCACTGGTTCTATCCTTAAATGCATACTCTGTCTGTGAAACTAAGGTCTAATCATTCAACGTCTTATGCTATTTGTCATATTTAAGGGATAATAATATTCGTGGTTATGATTAATTTCGTATGAACAACGATAATCGTATCACTGGTGGTGAACACGGCCAAAGCGAAAGACGTTTTTCGCTACAACAAGGTACAGATATTTTGCGTTTGAATGTGAGTTTAAAGATCTGATTGGATAGTTTTTCTAACAACAATGAATTTGTTCTAAAAATTATCGAAGCCGTAGTTACGATATTTTATAACAACACCGACGGAATACTATGATCGCGAAAAAACGTCCCACGCTTTGGCCGAGTTCACCACCACTAGTACTATTTCCACGCCATGATTATCTGATGTCAGCGTCTGACAGTGCGTATAAATTGTACAAGCCTAAAAGTATGTCGTTTGCGTGGATAAAGGTCTTTGGTTTACAAAATATAAATGGCGCTTTGACTAGAAGTCAGTCTAAATGTTCCAGTCCATCATTTTATTTTCGGACTGACTGATTTGACGCATCACTTTATCCAATTTTGGCTTAATCACTACGCAGTGCGCATAACTCTGAAATCCTATCGCCAAAAAGTAGCAAGCAGTAAATTGCAAGAAAAAACTACATTTACTACAAAATAAAGTTTACTTTTAGTCTCAATTTTATAGAATAAAAGAATGTATTCAAATCTAATTATTCATTTTACTTGAAGCAAGCGTGTGAAGCAAATGTATGACAGTATGCGCCACTTGTATGCATTTTGTGTGCGCTGACATCATGAAAGTAGTTAGCCCAGAATGCCCAAACGAGATAGATGATAATCGGCTTTAGCGACATCTATTGGTAGATATTGATAAATGGCGATGCACCAGCTTCTCTGATACTATTTCCCCAATCATGTTGATTTATTCAGTGATTTGTTCTGTCACTTTAACAAGGATCGCGGTCGCTTACCCACACGTTGTTTGGATCAATACAAATGGTAAGATACTAGATAATGGATCATCTTTAAATCCAATGTTCTTTCTGACATGAAATGTTTGGGACAGGGTTAATGTCTATTCCTGACATTATATATTAGATTGTGTTGCACCAGATTCATTCACACAGGTTTCTCCACCATGTTGATTTATTCAGTGATTTGTTCTGTCACTTTAACAACGACCACGGTCACTTACCCACATATTGCGTGGTTCAATAAAGCTGATTCAATAGGCTAAATAGTGGATCTTCTTAAATCCATAGTTGTTCTTTTTGACAAGGAATCTTTTGGTAAAGGGTTAATGACAATAGTTGACAAAAGATGTCGATGCACCAGCTTCTCTGATACTATTTCCACAATCATGTTGATTTATTCGATGATTCGTTCTGTCACTTTAACAACGACCACGGTCACTTACCCACAAAATGCGTGGATCAATATAACTACTAAGAAATAGATCATAGTTTTGTCAACATAAACCTCGTAACTGCAGATTGTTTTAAGCTTCAGTTACGAGATTTTTGTGGAAAAGTAACGAGATATTGGATCTTCTTGATATCTTTTGTTTTGTCTTGTAATGATAGGCATTCATATTCGTACTCTGTTTCCATCGCTGATTGTTTACTACACTTTGCTTCGACACAACCAAGCTCTGGAGACACGATGTCAAATTCCGTCTAATCTCGGGGTCCTGGCGAGATTTCATTATCCAATTGTAGGCTGTGTGAAGTGAAAAACAAATTTAAAAATCAGGTACACATTTTCAACTGTTGAAACCTCTATTTACCGTCGCTTACCATAAATAGAATCAAAGTACATGTAATCCGAAAACTCGCTTTTATTGGATGATTGTCATTGTTTGTATGAGTGACCGAATGCGTGATTGCTACATGTGCAGAGCTTTATCGGATAATGTCAAAATAAAAATAGTGACGCAGTCAATGACGTAACAATATAGTAAATAGTTCAATTTTGATCAAATTACGACAGAGTATGAATCGATTAATAAGAGCGGTATACTATGGTAGAGAGTATCACATACTATGCCAGTAATTCCAAAGACGCTGCATCCAGAAGGACTAAAATAAATGCAAAGTTTTTTTTTTTGAAAACCGACGATATAACGTAACAACATACATATACATAGATAAAGATAATTGTGACAAGTGTGTCGTCATTTTTTCTACAATCTAAATAATCCCACAAAGATTCCGACAATTATGAGTCAGTGATCAATGCCATAATAACAGCTTAAAACATTAATCATAAATGTGACACGGAATTTGACACCGTATTGTTAGCATTCTTCGAGCTTAACTATCTAAAATTTCGTCACTTTTCAACAAAAATCGTGTATCTCCATATTCAAGCGAGCTGTGGATATGATGTTTTTGATTTTGAAAAGCAGCAATGTGCATTCCTTTACAACCGTTCTGTATATCCTCTCCCAATGAGAGTCCTGGGTGCTGGTCACATGATCTACATCACGTGATCTGTGTGGCAATGGCGGCCACAATTCGTCGCTTTTTATCACAAACCTCGTAACTACAGCTTTGAAAAAGCTGTAGTTACGAGGTTTTTGATAAAAAGCTTCGTAAGCTACGAATTACTAGACTTGTTATAAATGATGTTCACGACAGTTTATCAATAATGCTCGTACGATAAGACAATTTATTGAAGAATCGTGACAATTACCATCTTTTTGTATTACTATGATAAAAACAATGAAATCAATGGAACAACTCTATCGTCGCTTTTCAACAAAAACCTAGTAACTGCAGCTTAATTTAAGCTGCAGTTACGAGGGTTTCGTTCAAAAGTAGCGCTATGTTTCCAATAAATGGATGAATGGTATATTCAAAACTGTTGCATGAATATCGACCTTGAAATGTATTTTAATTGTTGTTCTTGTCTTAATTATTTTGTTTTTCTTCCTTACGTTTGGCGAGTATTAATCCAACTTCAAATAAGTAGATTATCGGCCGTAATATGGACGTGGAATGGTGTACATTGTATTTGACCAGGCCGTAACGAATTGTAACCGATATATGCATTTATTTGGCAAAATAAACGAGCTTATCCACGCACTGTCCAATAATTTTTAACTATTTCATAATCGTGTTCTTAGATACTGTGGTTTGAAGCAATTTGCTGTGATTTCGTAAACTCAGATATCGTTGTTTTGCTACCAAAACCTCACAAAAACAGCTTCAAACAAGCTGAAGTTACAAGAGTTTTGGAGAAAAACGGCGATATATCAGTAAATTATTGCCGTTATAGAGAAAACCGGCGCCTAAACAATAAACCATAATTATAAAAGCTGTTAAATTGCTAGATTGGACGAAGATTGAATTTCTAACGTTCTCGCCTTCTGGTCAGGCTTCGTGCATTTTGTCGATTTTCTTCAAAAATCTTGTAACTGCAGCTTGATTTAAGCTGCAGTTACGAGGTTTTAGAAGAAAAGCACGTACAATCATGCAGTTTTTACAACTGGATCGATTAGCGCAAAAAGCGCTTAAAGTGCAGAATGGATTATTATGCTCTTCCAACAGTTTTGCTCTGGCGCAGTACTTAAAGTATTTTGCGTAATAAAATAATTCAAGGTTGCTTCAATTTATCATTTAAATATTTAGTCAACAACGTTAATCGTGATGCATTAGAACCAAATCTGCAGATATCCCTTCTTCACAATGAACACTCTACCGATGCTTCTCAAAACGTCAGCATGATTTCAGACAATTGTTGATCAATGAACTAGATCTACTCTTATTTTGTAAATATAACATACCATGGCTACTTATTTCACCTTTTCAAAATTGATAGTTGCCGTTCTTTTCTATGTTAAATAATTACTGCAGAATTGTTGCGCTCCACGTGTTAGATTCTACGCGAAATGAACATTCAAATGCACGCCGTGTTCTAAGTGTTCGCTAGCGGTCCATTGGAGACGGGGGCGGGGCTATCTATATACGTTACATAAACTAGCCGGCAGTGTTGTTCATGCGAAATACAGCGGCGAAGTTTTAAAAGAAACTGCAGTTTGATTGGTCCAAAATTGTTGGTCGAATACTAGATTTAATACTTTCAAAAACGACGAAACATACTTCTCAATTTGGTTCTCTCTACCAGAGTATACCGCTCATATTAAGTGATTCACACTCTGCCGTGATGATATCAAAATTGAACTATTTACTATATTGTGACGTCATTTACTGCGTCACTATTGTTATTTTGACATTATGCAATACAACTTTACACATGTAAATAATTATAGTGATCACGCATTCGGTCACTCATACAAGCAATGATAATCACGAAATAATTCAAGTGAATTTTCGGATTACATTGATTCTATTTTTGGTTACTAGCGGTAAATTGAGGTTTCAACCAATGAAAAATTTGTATCAGATTTTTAAAGTATGATGCACTTTACAGCAAACTAATGCCTAATGAAATCCCGCCAATGCCTCGAGATTAGCTGAGATTCAAGAGCTTAGTTGCTTCATATGAAAATATGGGAAACAACCAACTGTGGAAAAGAGTAAGATATGGAAGCAGGTACAGACGTAATAATTAATGAAGTATTTTGGCAATGAGTATAATGTTATAGTATGGAAAGAAACAGGCCCTGGTATTAAAGATTTTCTCAATTTCTCTAAATTTCTTGCCAAAATTGCTTTGGTAAAGACGTCAAAAGCTTTGTAAAGGGTTAAATGGTCCAGCATTTCAGCGTTACAATGCATGTAATTTCGTCAATAATTGTACAAATCGAATTTCCGTCTTTTTCTGATTAACTTTTCAATTCTAATATGGTTTTATGGCATTTTCTTGTAATCTACAACAAAAGAAGCATGTCGATATTGACGGTTTAGGTGATCCACCTTAGATTTGATTGACAGCAAAAATAGAAGCTGTTGACATCATTTGTGTGACATATCGTCGGTGTCATTGCAAAAGCTCGTAACTCCAGCTTAGTTAAAGCTGGAGTTACGAGGTTTTGCAATAACACCGACGTTATAGTAAATTAAAACGTAAAGTAGAGTATAGATGGGGCGCCGTTATGGATCTTGATCAGACTGTGTGTATTCTCAAGCATATCTGTTTCCATATTTTCCCACATACCATGATGGCATTTTTACGTTATATGCTAACTTATACTAAAACGCGCACAATTCTGTATTCCAAATCGTGGAAAATCGTACTTTACGTACTCGGTAGTAAAACAGCATTTTCTTGACTTAAGGTAGTCCACCCCTGATGAGGTTCGCGCGACGTCGGAATTATTCGGGCGACGTTCAAAACATTCGACTGTGGAAATTTCCACCACCGAATGTTTACGACCGCGCCCGAATATGTTCGGATACGTAACGACGCCGCTCGTAAAAAACCGATGTTTCAAAATGGCGACATTACGGGTCTTCTACGTTAAAACACCCTCAGTCAGTTGCTTTCTAGGTAAATGTTCGGGTTAGGTAACAGGTTAAACTCTGGAGGGCAAAATAACTGTCTGGAATAAGCATCATGTATCACTTTCCGTCTAATCGACAAGTTTTCCCCCTGTCAACCAATCTATGTAACATTTCCTTTGATTGACACGTTATCACTTTTCCCAAACGACATTTTTAGACTCGCCCAAATTGAAGACAAAATCAAAGCTTACTAAAGCCCAAATCTCCTTGTTAAGCATAAAAAAGAAAGAAGCGCACATTAAAGTTATATTTTCCTGCAAGTCTTTTTAATCCCATGTGTCCAGCAGGGGCGTCGTCAAAAGCAGTTACTGTTTTGTGAAAGAGTAGGCCTAATGCCAGATACCTTTGTAAATATAACGGGTAAAAAAGAGTACTGTGACAATCAATCGATGCAAAGCAAAAACATTTAACCCTTTCCCAAACGACACAATTTTAGGGTGATCCACTTCAAAAACTGCCACAAATGACAAAATGTATGTTATTAAAGATAGGATTTGTGTAAAATATGACACAGAAAATATTGAGACAAAAGGAGAAACTGCTGGTTATCAGCAGTTTCTTCTTTTGTTTCAATGTTTTCCCAAGCCTTTTCTGTATGGGACGTCAAAAGCAGGTCTTGTTTGGGAGAGGGTTAAGCGTTGGTCTGGGAAAAAGAGCGGCTTTTGAGACGAATATGTGGCCATATACAGGGTGTCCCATAAAATGTGTCCCCATTTTAAACATCTATAAAAATGACAACAGTTGTCATCATGTAAAATCAGTTACATATGTACGAATGTATGGACGAATATGTTGCAAGTTGCAATAAGTTGACACTATGATTTAACTAGGTTAGAATCTTAATTCTGAACTCCACGAATCCGTGCTTTTTAGTTTATTATTTCCGTCACGAGTGTAAAGGCATTAGACGTGTCCCGACCGTGTTCCGAATATAAATTTCAGTAAAAATAAACTTTGTTTTATCTACAACCGATTTTCATCAGAACTCTGGTTAGGTCACTCCCACATAATGACGCATTTTGACGCCCCACAAGATGAAGGTTTTGGAAATCGGTTTCGAAAATGAGGAAAATGCTTGTAACAAGCATTTTCTTCATTTCCCACGAGAATTTCTACCAAGAAAGACTAAGGAGCGATTAATTTCATCCATTTGAAATTTACGTCTGTAACATCTTTTAATTTGGACAAATCTAAATTTTGCCTTGTTGTAATTGATTGATATAATTCGATTTTTACTTTTGTGCCTATTACCATTACATTTCCTTTCATTGAGAAACATGTATACATGTTTGCAAGATCATCGGACTCTTGGTATGTAATAAAGAATTACGTCAGGACCTAATTAAGACAGGTTCCCAATTGGTTGTATAGGACCAATCTTTGTGTCTAAGATATTCTTGTGGGAAATTCGAACCAAAATACCAATTTTAGATAGACCCAATGATTGTATATTAAATATCATTTATCACAAATGGAGAAGTTGACCCCACTTTCTGAGGTAATAAGTCCTTAGAAATTGTATACGGGCGACAAGGATGGGTCTCGAAATGTAAACGCAAAAGCAAATTGGTTAATTAAATCGTTTTTGCCCGTATATTCGGTGAATTTGGAAGGAAAGTCGGTTCAAATTTATTACGAACAAGAAAATATCATACCAAATGGTCACATTCGAAAATGTCGTAGCTACGGCTTAAATAACCTGTTGTTACGGTGTTTTTAATATCAACATTGACTATGTGCCTGTAAGATGACATCGACGTTCTTACATGTAAACGATGTCGACTTTCAAGTGCTTAAATGTCACAAGCAACTATATAATAAACCGGGGCTCTGAAAATGTGTAATAAAGAACATTTGAGATAGGGATTTCAGATAAGACACAATTCTGATTGAGATCCATTATTGTTCTGTTATAGTTGCTTTAAATAGGCAGCATGAATTCCGAACAGACTTGTGTGGAAGTACTGCAGTGTCAAATGCTGTAGATGTTATTTTCCGGATTTTAAATCAATCATATTAATTATATTAATCAATGATATTAATTTTGGCACGTGAGTTGGTTATAAGACAGAATCATTTAGTCAGTATAAGCCATTAGTATGTATAAATGCACATCGTCGGTGTTATTGCAAAACCTCGTACCTACAGCTTGATTAACTAAATTACCATTACATCGACGGCATGTGATATTCGCCCTTTTTATCTCTTTATAGTAAATGTGTAAATGTTTTCTTGGATACTTGGATACCTGGTAGAACTTTGAAAAAAGGTTCCTATTCCTACTTTGAACCGACTTTCCTTCTAATTTCATCTACACACAGCATTACAACGTCGTTGTAAATACTATATACCTTGTATCTCGATTTTGGAAAATTTTAAAGGGGAGGAAAAAAGTGTAATAACTTTTCCCAAACTGATATGTTGTACTTGAAATTTGGACATATTGCTCACAAATAATATGTCATTAATAATGATCAGTAAAAATATCTCAAAACCTGCAAGAATTGTCTAAAGTGGGCACACAAGTTTGTACTTTGAAAATCACAAAAATCGAAATACGATGTTTTGCATTTAAACAGACGATGAGTAATATTGTATAATGATTATGAAATCTTTTGAAGTGGATTTATTGTTAATGAAACACTAATGAAGGTCATTGTCGGATATATGACAGGATGCGTTCTCAAAAATATAAATCGCACATCGTCGCCTTTTCTCGAAAACCTCGTAACGGCAGCTTTTTTAAGCTGCCGTTACGAGGTTTGTGATAAAAGGCACTGCTATTACTCATATGCACATGGTGTAGGAAATGTTATGAACCATAATTGTGACGTATCATTGACAAAATTATGTCACTTTAATGACGACAAAAAAGCAGTAGTAGGACATTAATTTACACACAACGTGTATGGCCGGAAATTAAACAAATAACGAACGGCAAAATTTTGGACTTGTCCAAATTCAAAGATGTCGCAGACGACAATATGAATTGAATTGAATTTCGCATTCTTTGATCTTTTAGAGTAGAAAAAAATGTGGGAAATGAAGAAATTGCTTGTTACAAGCAATTTCTTCATTTTCCACAATGTTTTTCAAAGCCATTATCTTATAGGGAATCAAAAAGAGTCATTGTGTTGTAATGGGTTAAACAAATAATGAAAAGCGCTTTGTTTGTACGAAATTTGTCGTCGACTTCGAATAACGAAATTGTCGTAATCAAAATCTGTTGCTAACAACAATCGTCTATCCTTCTACAAAGCCGGATTCAGATTTCTTTTTCCAGGGGATTCCAAGCCCAAATGAAGACTAAAATGCGTTAAATAAGTACGTGTAATGTAAAATACTAAACGTTATAATGTTATATAGTCAAAATTTAATTTTCAGCCGAAGCTAGGGGGTCCGGATCCCCCCCCCCATCTAGATCCGCCATAGTACTAAATATTTGTGCTGTAACATGGTACTAGTGTTAAAAGCAAAAAGTAAGAACAGTGTTCCCGTGAAAAGTATTTTTCGTGTAAGACTAAGCAATTTCCGTAAGCATGATTAAAATTGCTAACAAGCGATGTTAAAAATGCTCAAAGTTCCAAAATTGCTAACAACACATACAACGAGAGACAAATATACGAACGATTAGATAATATATTGTAGTGCATCTATAATGTTAGTCTAACATTTAGTCGCTTTTCAACGAAACCTCGTAACTGCAGCTTGATTTAAGCTGCAGTTACTAGGTTTTCGATGTAAAGCAGCGATTTGTCTGGTCCCCAAACTATGGACAAGGCGAAAAATGAAGATGATTGATGATTAACTATACCCTGTAGTATTTCATCGCTTTTCTTAAAAACCTCGTAACTACAACTTTTTCTAAGCTTTTGTTACGAGGGTTTGTGTGAAAAGCAGCGAATGTGTCTATTGATGCTTAATTCAAAAGTCTCGTAAATACCCCCTGTCTAAATCTATAGTTACCAAGTTTTTGTAGAAAAGCAAGAATTCGAAACATTTTCTGTTGGAATTCGTAAACAATACGGAAATTCGAACATGAAATCTTTCTCTAATTTCATTACTTTTTTAATCAAAATGTAACCAAATTTGTGAGTTTGAACTTTGTTGTTGCTATGGTTACGCGTCCTTCAATCTCGGTTCATTAAGGATTCAGGAAATTCCATGTTTTTGGAAGTTTTAACATTTGAAAGCATGACAGCTCTTAAAGAAACACGCTAAATATGTAACACGTGGTTGGTCTAAAGCACTATTAAAGAAACACACTATTTTTGTGCCATAACTTTGGTCTTACAGTGACATTTCACATTTATTTCATTTTTTAAAAGTACGTCTTGATGCAAAGATTGTTTATTCTAATGCGTAGAAATGCTATTAGTTTTCTGGAGTTGTTATTTGTAAGCAAAAGATACGCCTTTGAAGTTGAGACAGAAATGACAAATTCTATATAAATCTGAATTGTTGTCCACAACAATTTGTTTAATTTTAGCACAAAAATATACATTTCTCGTAAACTGTTCAATATTTTGGCTTGAAATTTTCAGAATTTTCATAAGAAAACATGCTCTTTCAGGCAGAATAATATGCAATCCATCATTAGCACCAAAATGTAAATTATTTTCTTCTCGAAGCATATTTTTCAAATGTGTGTTATTTGATGCATTTCGTATAGCTAGAAAGCGGCGTTATCAATGATGGGATGTATACCTTAAGTGGCCAAAATCATCTTAGTAACCATTGCAAAGTATCTTCAAATTTCCCAAAACCGGTGCACATCGTCTGGAACGGATGTGCCTACCATAATATCATTACATTAAGTTTTACTAGATGGCCGCTAACCAAGTGATCGCTTCATGTTTTTAGTTCGAGGAAGTAAATTCCAATAAGTTGGGGTTGTTTATGCCTATCCTTATGAATATTGTGGAAATTTCGAGAAATATATATAGCTTGTCAACATATCTAATACGATTATGTAGCTACTAAATTTATCGTCGTTATTCAACCAAAAAACTTCGTAACTACAGCTTGTTTAAGCTGCAGTTACGAAGTTTTTGTTGAAAAGCAGTGTTACATTCGTCTGCAACGATGCCTCTGTGATTCTATGTTAAAAAAGAAAAAAAGACAAATTAATCTATAAAACAAATAAGTTCCATAGGTGTAACCTTAATATATTGATAAACGACCTTTAATTTATCGCTTGTCACCTAATATAATCCAATAATTACATTTCATATTTACTCGGTCTTTTCGCTAACCTATTTTAGACGCGGGTCGAACAAATATTGACAGTCTAACAAACAGTACATCGTCGCTTTTCAACAAAACCCTCGTAATTGCAGTTTGTCTTAAGCTACAGTTACGAGGTTTTCGTTGAAATGCGACGATATTATCCTCGGTGTTATTGAAAAAACCTCGTAACTACATCTTGATTGAATCTGTATTTACGAGGTTTTGCAATAACACCGACGACATTTTGTGGGTCACCTTCGAAAATGTAACTACAGCTTATTCATGCTGTAGTAACGAAACTGAGTTGCCCTTTCCCAACCCAGTTTTTGGCTTTGACACATATGGAATAAGAAGCTTGTTAAAACATTGAGAGAAAAGAAGAATGCCAATCAGAATTTTCTCCTGTTATCCAAAAATTATCTAGATACCATGAATTAAATTAAATATTTCTGAAGCACTTATTTGGTAGTTTATAACAATTCCCTATTTTGGGAAAGTGTTAAATCGAGTGGTGTTCTGTTGCTTAGCTTAATATGTCAGAAACTTAATCATATTAGCATTTTCTTCACTAAACAAGGATTTTCTAATGAACAAAATGATGGTAGAATTTTCTTTGTATAGTACGTAAAATACATTTAATCAGAACCGACTATGCGGGGTTGGAATATTTTGCTGGTTTTGTCTAAAACCTCGTGGTTACAGTCTAAGCCCTTTCTAGAGCTAATTTTCGCTGGTTTTGACGTCCTTTACAGAAAAGGCTTGGGAAAACATTGAAGCAAAAGAAGAAAATGCTGATAAACAGCATTTTCTCCTTTTGCCTCCAATTTTTTCGTTGAGATAATTGTACGGAAGTTATTTCTTTATCCACTTGCATTTTGCCAGCTACAACAGCTTTCAGATGGGACCATCCTATTATATTCTGTTAAGGAAATGGTTAAAGATGATTCAGTTGAGACTTTGACTTTTTATAACAAAGCGAAGATATGCTTGTTTTCATGTTTATCCCAGGCTTGATTCGGATAATAATCATTACATTACCCTTTACCATAAAATCATAAAATCATATTCGAAAGATGTTGAAGACGACAAAACGGGAATTGATAAAAGCAACACACGTTTTTATGTGTAAGATAACACAAAAATACTGGGCCAAAAGAAGTGAAATGTGGGTGTAATTGCAAAACCTCACAACTCCATTTTCAATCAATCTGGGGTTACTAGATTTTACAATAACACACACCATAAGCTGGTAATGAGCATTGTTTAATTAGTGTGCCAAATGCTTCTCAAGAACTATGTATTATGCTATGTTCACAACAAATGTAGTAAACATTCCAGATTGGAACGTTCCACGACCGAATGTTTACGACTTCAACTGAATAATTCCGATGTCGCATGAATATCGTAAGAGATGAAGTAAATTACATGTGTACGAGACTCGTAACTTTACCATTTCAAGCTGTATTTACACCATTTTCGCACGTTACCAACGATATTCTTACTTTTTGATGCCACAGTGAATGTTATCGGTTGTTCTGAAGTACTCTGTGATATTCATCATTGTGTTTCCAATTAAGGCGATGCATATTGAGTACAAGTAATAAAGAAAGGACAATGTCGCAAAATAAATATCAAACTCAACTGGTCAGTGAGTGAATTTTATCCGCACAAGACCTGGCATTGACGAGAGTGTTAAATTAACCTTTTCCGAGAGAAGATTTGGTTTTGATGTAATTATGTTTCATATCATTATTTTTCAAAAGATATTTCGACGCTCAAGTTCGGAAACTTTTAAAAATGAAAGAAAAGCTAGGAATTCTAATCCAAGATCCTTTTAGATCGCCAATTTTTTTCTATAATTGTAAGACAAATAACATGCTCATATAGACTACCAATCAACATCATGCATATACAACGTCAAATACATACATATCCATTGTCAATTATGAATATAGTCACTTTTCAACGAAAATTTCGTAACTGCAGCTTTTTCAAAGCTGCAGTTACAAGGTTTTTGTTGAAAAGCAGAGATAACAGAGATTCCGCGATTCTCTTTGCTTGGTCTTTTTTCGTCGAAGGAGTTATTTGAAAATGTCAGACAAGTGTAAATGAAAGTTACACGAACTGTTATTTACATTTTGACAATTACGCAAAACGACGTAACGCACTCAAAGGGTCATTATAGTACAGTTCAGATGTTGTGTGAACTTTTACCAAGAATCTAAAATATTTCAATAAAACAAGGATTGAACATAAGGACCGAGACTTTTAATTAGAAAAAAACGAGGTCACTGACACATATAACCGTAAAAAGGTTAACCAAAATCAAGAATCAGTCAATATATTGATGATATAGTGCAACGACAGTTTCAAAATAAACCATTTTAACTCTTTCCCGAGCGACACAATTAGGTTGGCCCAATTTGAAAGCTGCTGCATACGGCAAAATGGATGTTGATAAGGATATGATTTGTCTAAAAAACAGCACAGGAAATATTGAGACAAAAGAATGCTGGTCGCCAGCATTTTCTTCTTTTGTCTCAATGTTTTTCGGGCCTTTTTTAAAGAAACGTCAAAACCAGATCTTGTCTAGGAAGAAGTTAACCCTTCTCATCATGTTTGCGTCATATTCCTACTGTGACCAAAGCTTTGGCAGACAGTATAGACTAAGATCAGCCTGCACAGACGTGCAGCCTGATCTAAGTCTACACTGTTTGCTGTCTACTTGTCATTTTTACAATAATCCGAGATATACTTATTGAAATGTCTCTTAAATTGGCGAATTGTTTAAAAAATAGAGACAGTAGGACAAGAGTTAAAGCCGAGCAACACTAGGGAGATATCACTGCTTTTCAACAACAACCTCGTAACTGCAGCTTAAATAAGCTACAGTTACGATATTTTCGTTAAAATGCGACGAGATGGGGGTAGTAAAACATATGCTATTATTTGCTCAATTCAATATTGAATTAATCTAATAGTTCTCGTAATTTGTGTTCACAAGGAAAGCTAATCTCCGTAAATAACCATCTGGCAGTCCCATACTTTATTACCACAACTTTTTGCTCTCTTAAAGGGATATAACATTCCATTTTTTCAAGAATGTCTTGATGCAAAGATTGGTTATTCTAATGGGTATAAATGCTATTAGTTGTTGGTGATAAGCGAAAAATACGTCTTTAAAGTTGAGACAGAAACGACAAATTCTATATATATCTAACTTTTGTGGACAACAATTTGTTTAATTTTAAAACAAAAAAAATATATTTCTCGTAAACGATGCAATATTTTGGCTTGAAATTTTCAGAATTTTCATAAGAAAATATGCCCTTTTAGATAAAAATAAAAGAGAAATTCGTGAGAAAAAAAATCTGAAATGTCACTTTAGCGATTCGTGTGTATTATCATATTTCGTAAATTTCTTCCCTGACGACCACATGTTAGACTATACCCCCAAATTGGAAATCGTTTTTAGCGACAAGATTACATAAGTACCCAATAGTTGGAACAGAATGCATATCATTAGTGGGGAGGTTAAAGGGGTTAAGCCTCGTAACTACAGCTTGAAAAAGCCGGTATTTACACGATTTCGTCTTCCATCGACAATAATTATAAAAAGAATCAGTCTCGTGGTTACTTTTTTCTTCTTTAGCCAAGCGTTGCTTGTACGTTTACTTTGTTGATATTAAGGTTAAAGGTATATAAATATCATGTTAATGCTTAGACTTAGATACTTACAAAACAAATTTGACATTTTATCGTTGACATTATATTCATATTTCATTCAAATTAATCCAAGAATAAAAGTGCACCAATTCCTTACCAATGAAACACGCGTCGCCACACCAATCCTTCGTAGAGGTTCGCTTGTATTTAGACAGTTCAATTTGCTCTTTGAAGAAGAACAACTAATTATAACTAAAATAGCCATAAGCGGTTAAGACACAGCATGCACCCTTTGAAGTTCTAAAACTTCAGTAGTTTTGAAAAGAGAATAATGGCAACAATACAGTAAGATAGCATGATTTAATTACATATTTTGTTTGTGGTACCCCAAGATCAACTTAACCGTTTTGAACCGTAAAGTAAAACAATCAAGAGGAACTGCCACCAACGTGCTGCCTATTTATTCTGTGTTGTCTTTTCAAGAAGTTCTTAACCCTTTCCCAAACAAGAACTGGTTTTGACGTCCATATGAGGTTCATAAATGGCTTTGGATACATTAAGACAAAAGAAGAAAATTCTGATAACCAGCATTTTCTCCTTTTGTCCCAATATTTTCTGGTCAACAAAAAGCACAATTGCACAATCAAAAGCACCATCATTTTTGTCGTCTGCAACGGCTTTCAAATTGGACCACCCTAAATCTTTGTCGTTTGGGAAAAGTTGAAACAACATCAGTAGTTTTGAAATCAGAAGAATGGCAACAAAAAACCACCAACCCTTTTCCAAACGATGAAATTTGAAAACATTCGAATTTGAAAGCTGCTGTGGACGACAAAACAAAACAAAAAAAAACAAATGTTGCTAAAGAAATGGTGTGTGAAAGAATTGTACCTCGTAAAATTTTGAGGTAAAATGAGAAAAGGGTTAATATGGTAGTTTGTTTCTGGCAATCTGAACTTACTGCACTGTACTATTAAGTTATCTAAACCCTCATTAACACCAAAGGCCCGTATGCGAAATTTGAAAAGTGCCAGTAATTCCTAAACTGTGTTACATTTCTATTCCAAATATACAAACATTAACATTTTGAACGGTTAGAATTTTGAATTAATGCATACTTATGGAAATATTTGGCAAAAATGTTCAAAATTGTCTCCCTTGCATATGAGCATAGAGTAAATAATATTTGCAAATTATTTTCTTGAAGCATAATCTTGAAATCTGGCACGGTGAATCAAATTATTTGAAGTGTATTTACAAGTGCATTTATTTGGTGCATTCTGTGTGGCTAGAAATTGCTGGGTTTTTTAGGGTCTGTAAGCATGGAAAAGGATACGTTCCATTTGTGTCGTCTTTACATGCAGATATATTAGCTATAGCATTAGATAGACACATATGAACGGAAAAAAGGATAATTTCAATGTGGGCCTTTCTTTAAAATTTGAAAATGTAGTCGGAAATATTTTTGTCCGAAGTTCTAGAACGCTATAAACGCTCAACTAAATGCCCTACCTTTCAGGCTTATCTTATACTGTATCGCTGCTTTTCAACAAAAAACCTCGTGACTGTAGCTTGTACTAAGTTGCAGTTACAAGTGTTTTGTTGAAAAGCAACGATATTCACAATTGTCAGCTCAGATAATTTGATTCCGCAATAATTCATCGTTGTCGTAATATTCATAAAACATTGTCGGATATTAGGTAGTTTAATAATACTATTTATTGTATGTAGACTCAGCTATTTTTCTGTTACTTTTTTACAATATTGTCGTTTTTCAACGAAAATCTCGTAATTGCATCTCAAAACACGCCGCGGTTACGAGTTTTTCGTTGAAAAGCATTGATATGTTACATACCGTCCCTTTTCAACAAAAAGCCCGCAACTGAAGCTCAAAACAAGCTGCAGTTACGAAGTCTTCGTTGAAAAGCATCGATATCTTAGATATCGTCGTTTTTCAACAAAAAGTCTGTAACTGCAGCTTAAAACACACCGCGGTTACGAGATTATGTTGAAGAATGGGCATGACTGTGTTAAACCACATTCAAAGGTTTTCCAGATTTCGTAAATGCCCAATAGTATGATCAAGGCTGTGGTTTTAAACCCATTACCAGACAGCAAAATTTTGGACTGTTCCAATTGAAAGATGTTGCAGAAGAGCATTTCAAATTGATGAAATTTTAAAAATGTTTCCAAGTTTGGTAAGAAAACATTGTGGGAAATGAAGAAATTGCTTTTCACAAGCAATTTCTTCATTTTCCACGATGTTTTCCAAAGCTGTTTTCTCTAAGGGCGTCAAAAAGCTTCAATGTGTGGGAATGTGTTAAGTTACAATAAATTTATAAATAAGAGAATGATGAGCCTTAAAACATAATAAATAAACGTTGCTGTTACCCCTTAAATACTGTCTCCTATATCTCTATTAAACGATCAGAATATTAATATTACATATCGTCGGTGTAAACGCAAATCCTCGTATGTAATTTTTGTGATTTTTAAAGTGAAACCTTGCAGTAAGTCCATTTAAGAAAATTCTTGTAGCTTTTGTGATATTTTTACTTATCAGTATTAATGACACATTATACATGTATGTGAACAATATGTCCGAATTTCAAGTAAAACCTTTCAGCTTCGAAAAAGTTATTAAATTACTTCCCCCTACTTTAAAACCTTCCAAAAATTGAGATACGAGGTTTTGCATTAACACCGACGACATAGCCTGTCACGAAAAGACGTACTTTTTGGAAAGCAACAAATAGCTTCTTCTATCAAATACTTTTACCTCTGCACACGGAAAACTGATGTATGAATATATCAATTATCAATGAAATTCGCTGGGAGAAAAGGATGGTTTTTACATTTATTCAAGAACACTTGTCCCTTTTCACAAGGATCTATTCATTGGACATGTAATAATGGGAAAAAAATCATTGGTGCATCGCTGCCCAAGTAACCTCGAAAGATAACTGGGTTAACAACTTTTACTCGGTACACTAAAACGGTCGTTTGCATGTTTTTGAATACAAATTGGTGTCAATATTTTGTACTATATGTAGAGTTCTATGGAAAAACAATTTGAACAACGGTGAACTTGGTCTACGTAAAGGAGCAATTTCTCCGTTTCCTAAAATGTTTTCATACTCATGTGCGGTTCTAACTGCAGCGACGCATGAACATTTCCTGAAATTTTCAAATTGATAAGCCAATTTCACAAATTCAGGAGGAGGGCCGGGCTAAATACGAACTTCGTTTGCGCAAGCTGATCTGGAACCTTGTTGAGTTCATAAGCATTACGGTACCTTTTATCCGGATCCAGTCTCAAATGCAAAAACCATGGTATTCTTAAAGGGACATTTCATTCCAATTTCAATTTTTTAAAGTATGTCTTGATGCCAAGATTGGTTATTCTAATGAGTATAAATACTATTAGTTTTTTTTAAGTTGTTGCCGATAAGCGAGAAACACGCATTTAAAGTTGAGACATAATCGATAAATTGCATATAAATCCGAACTGTTGTCCACAACAATTTGTTCAATTTTAACACAAAAATATAAATTTCTCGTAAACGGCGCAATATTTTGGCTTGAAATTTTCAGAATTTTCATAAGGAAATATGCTCTTTCAGATAAAAATAAAAGTAAAATTTATGACAAAAAATTCTGAAATGTCACTTTAACGATATTTTTGAAAGCAGACCTGGATATTTTTACTTGTATTTAACAATGCCGATAACAAATTTATTCTTTTATTTATTACAGAACTTCGTAACTACAGCTAATAAACCCTTTCACAATCAATCCCTGGTTCTCTCTAAGTAAGGAACTTAAAAAGGTTCCAGGGAAAAGAAGATCATTCGGATTATAATCATTCTATGCATTTCACTTAAGCATTTCTATGTTACAATAAAGACACTTTTAACATTCAGTTGTTCTGAATTTATCGTCCGCAATTCCTTCAAGTTTGGACCAATCTATAATTATTTCATTTGAGAAAAGTGTTTAACTACTGTTATTATGCCTTGATTGTCCATTTACGATACAATATTATCAAAGAAAAGTTATGATTGAAGTGCGCGTTATCGCCATGTTATTTCGCGTTTATTACGTCTGCATGATCGCCATATCTACCCGAATAACATGAAAATGGGATAAACAATATTTCGCCGCTTTTCTTCATAAACCTCGTAACTACAGCTTGATACAAGCTGTAGTTACGAGGTTTTTGAAAGAAAAGCAACGAATTGTAATTGGGTAAAAACAACAACAAAAAAAATCCCCGCGATAACAGGCGGACAATTCCATGTCAGTGCCATCTCGTCCGTCGGGTTTTCCAGGATGTCAAAAGGTGTATAATTGCTTTAATTTCCGACATTTTTTCCTGGTATCGCACATTTCTTATCAATAACTTTAATGCCAACCAACAATGGACATAGCAATTATTATTATTGGACGCGTCCTCGTAACTTGTATCTTGTCTATTCTATTCGTTCCACAAAGCATTAACTGTGAAATATACTCGCAAAATGTGTGGTTCTATAAGGTAATGGAAAATTGATATTTTAATTCAATGGTCTAATTTATAGTCGTTGATGCAAATGAATATTAAAAGTATATAAAATCAACATTCTTCTTCTTCACTGCAAACAATACATTTCAGTCAATACATTGTCGCTTCATTGTGGACATAAGTTACAGACGAATGTGTTGTTGTTGTTATTGCTGTTGTTATTGTTATTGTTGTTGTTGTTCTTCTTCTTCTTCTTCTTCTTCTTCTTCTTCTTCTTCTTCTTCTTCTTCTTCTTCTTCTTCTTCTTCTTCTTCTTCTTCCTCTTCTTCTTCTTCTTCTTCTTCTTCTTCTTCTTCTTCTTCTTCTTCTTCTTCTTCTTCTTCTTCTTCTTCTTCATCTTCATCTTCTTCTTTTTCTTCTTCTTCTTCTTCTTCTTCTTCTTCTTCTTCTTCTTCTTCTTCTTCTTCTTCTTCTTCTTCTTCTTCTTCTTCTTCTTCTTCTTCTACTTCTTCTTCTTCTTCTTCTTCTTCTTCTTCTTCTTCTTCTTCTTCTTCTTCTTCTTCTTCTCTCCTCCCCGCCCCTCCTTTTTCAATAGATTTTCTCAAAGGGCATGAACTTTGACTACAATATCGTCGGTATTATTTTAAAACTCGTAACTACAGCTCGATTGAAGCTATAGGTACAAGGTTATAGAACAAATCCGACGATATAATACTTAAACAACTCAAAATTACTAATTCTATATATATCTGTATGGGATTAATATAGTGCAATGGAAATAGATTTTCTATACAAACATTGATGTACTGACGTACTTTATTTACATTTAACCAATTCTAGAGCGTAAATAATATGGTAATTTCAAGTTACGATGAGACATAAACAAAATAGTCCCGAGTTACAGATAATAATGTTTGAATACATTCTAAGCACGCATTTCAACTCCAAGCCTTATGTTGTGTGTAGCTACCTGATATGTGTCGTTGTTTTTGCCATAAACCCTTTTTTTCACAGAAAAAAAGACAAATTGCTTAAAAAACTGTGTGTCTGAAGCTTTTCTCTCAAATCTTTTTTAACTACAGCTTCTTTTAAGAATAGGGACGGTATTTTATGACTGTGGCACTTTTTTCGTTATCACAGCCTTTTCAGATTCGTTCGTTCTTTTGGAAATGCAGCAACGTTGCATACACATCTAGTATCTAAACCTTTCCCAAACAACCTTTTTTGATATCCAAAATTAAAGGCTACTGCAGACGACAAAATGGATAATGATTCTGATAGAATTTATGTAAAATACAGAATTGAAATATTAAGGCAAAAGAAGAAAATGCTGACTATCAGCATTTCGTTTTTTGCCTCAATATATTCTCAAGCGTTTCAATTAATTATGGACGACAAAATCAGGGGCCCGTATTATCAACGACCTAGCGACCACAATTTTATGTAAACTGTGTAACAAAGCATCTGATTGCACGAGAAATCAGATAGGGCCTATCAGATTTGCTGTTACAAGTAATTACGCAAATGATAATCGCACTATCGTTGATAATTCGGTTCCCAGGTCTTGTTTGGAAAAAGCTAAAGATTATCGCAAAGCAGACAGTAAAAGCTCTCCCCATTCTATGACTCGATAAGAAGTCAATTTTATGGCATTTTATTTCATATCAATAAAGTAATTATAGCGATAATTGGTTTCTACAGAAATCGCATGGCAATCTAAATTGACAGAGCCCGACCTTCTGTCGATAAACAATGTGTAGCTAGCTTTGTTGTCAGCATTTTCCCTTTCTGTTTAGCCCACAAAAATTGACCTGGCAGAGCATTTCTAGCCAGAGATGCTCTGCCAGGCCATTTATCGAGAAATATACCAAAAGACAAAATCTTGGACCTGTCCAAATTCTTATGTGGTGTAGATAACTTTCTTACTGAATCTGCCCTTTCATAGACTGAAACATATTTATGAAAGGGAAGAAAATTCTGTTATCAAATCAATGTGTAGCAAGCTTTGTTGTTAGGCTTTACCCTTTACAAAAAGACAAAATCTTGGACTTGTCCAAATTCAAATATGCTACAGGCGAAAAAAATATTCCATTATCAGAGAAAAAACTAAAGATAAAGTGGGAACATTGAGGAATAGGGATTTATAATTGAATCCGTATAAAGTCGTGAAGTCCATAAAGGGCTTGACTGTAGAATCTGTCTGATTCGATTCGCACTACCGGTAAAAGATATCATATCAAAATAAATCTTATATTTGCCATACTACGCAGTGTACTCTCTATAATGTAAATCAGTAGGCCCTACATAAGTTTCTCATCAGAAGGGGGGTAATCTAAGCTAATGAACTGGACCTGCAAGAGTTAAGTTTCTTTGGGATTCATATACGAGGGTTGTCCTGAAAGTTCGTGGACACACAATTTATTTTGCTTCATAATACTTTGTTTGTGAAAAAATCTTTATCACATGAAAGCTAAACATCTATCAAGTACTTTTCCAGCAAAACGAAATAAATCTAATTTGCTATTATTTTGCAATAGGACCTAACACGACCCTACATAGGGGTACCCGGAGCACGTCAAATTTTGAGCTTTTTTGCTACCCATGTCTGTGTTTTTTAATTTAATTTAACGTATGAAATTGGCTGTAAACAAAATAATAATTGTATAAAAATGTGACTTAACATTCCGACTCTATGTTGATGGGATTTCAATGTTGTCGCGTTAACAATTGACATTTAAGGACGATTTAAAGAAGTCTGATATGGAAGGAAATCTGTGAAAAATGACGACGTCGGACGTTTGGGCGGAGCAGCGCGTTCTTGTGATATTTTGGGTGGAACTAGGAAAACGCCTTCAGAGACAAGGGCATTCGTAAATTCTTTTACGAAGAGACCATGTGTGCCGTATTATCTTGTTTGCAAATGTCACAAACGTTTCCGGGGAAGCAGAGGCTGATTCGAGGTTTCAAATATCGAGTATTATAACAGATTGAAATGTTAATTTAGTGAGTGACGTTGTGAATGACGATAGGCAAAATACGGTAAGATAAATCGGGGAAAATATGAACTGTCAAAAACAATGGTTAACGAAATCCACACAAAACATTTGAAAATGTAAACAGTGCGTACACGAGGGTGCGTAGAATGATTTCTGAAGAAAATAAAGCCGCACAAGTCTTCGTGGCAAAGTTATGTCTTCGTTGCCGGAACGTCGTAACGTCATGACGTGCTCCGGGGTGCATCTACCTCCTTCACAAAAACTTATGTAATTCTGTTAAAAATGGAGGGATTTTGTTCAAATTTTGAAATGTTGTTTCTAAGATATTGTTTAATGACATAATGCGTGTGTTATAAAATCTTCTTTTCTCATTTTTATATATTAAACAGTGTCCACGAACTTTCCGGACAACCCTCGTACATATGCTCACCTCATTGGAGCCAAAACTCCTTCGCTGTTATCTCCCCTGAAATGGGATTGGGTAGATCTCTGCAGGCACAGCCTGAGTTACTAAGATTTCAGGTAACTGAACTATTTTTATTCAGATTTTTATTTAAGAAAAAGTACAGACGCTGTAAGTAATGCATTAAAAATATGAGCTGCCAGATATGAATCCAAAATAAAGAATAATGTTCGATTTCAAAAATGATTTCAGAAACATAAATATTTTGAAAACATGTTTATGATATCACGTGACTATACCATGGTCACGTGATTTATATGCCTGCAGTGATTATGTAAGGCATTGTCGCTGTGTGTAGTTTGATAGGAGCCAGGCTAATGACTAAATGGCTTAAATGAAATATTTATATCTACTCTCATTCAATATTCAATAAACGCTAACAAATTTCTGGTAAAACTTCAGAATCAGCAAAACAAGGCTGAACATTCCGATAAGGCGACATCAATTATCAGTTTATCGCTATTTTAAACCTCGTAACTGCAGATTGTTTTAACCCATTACCAGACGGCAAATTTTTGGACAGTTCCAATTTGAGAGATGAATCAGACCACAATTTCAAGTTAATATATTTATAAATATTTGTCTTTTTGGATAGAAAACATTGTGGGAAATGAAGAAATTGCTTGTCACAAGCAATTTCTTCATTTTCCACATTGTTTTCCTAAGCCGTTTTCTTTTTGGGGAGTTAAAAACAGTCACTGTGTGGTAATGGGTTAGGCTGCAGTTTTTGTGGAAAAGCGACGTTATAAAATAAGAATGGTCCAATCTTGATTCTGTCCAATATCGATCACAAGTCAAGATGATCGTTCTGATAAATCATCTCTATCATCGATTGTTCTTCCTTGAATGAGAATTCCAAGGATGACCGTTTAACCATTTGCCAAACTATTTCCCAAGCAAGACCTGGCCCCGGTTTCTCGAAAAAACTTAAAGTATACACTCATGAGAACATGCTCAACTTCAAAGGAATACTCTCCAACGTTGAAGTTTATTCGATTGAAGTTCACGTGGATTTCGTGCGATTTGAGCACGGTGCTCAGATCTGAGCATGAGAACGTACTTACGCTTTTTTGAGAAACCGGGGCCTGATTTTGGCATCGTCAATGGGCAAAGCTATAGGAAAACATATTACACAGTATTTTCTCCATTTGTATCAATATTTTATGTACTATAGTATACAATCGTCCATTCATTTTGATAAATGACTTTTTTGTATGCAGAAGCTTTCAAACTAAACTGTAGGAAACTTGGTGGTTAATTTATTTTTCGACGTCCCATGCCTTGGTTGAATAAGTCCCTTTGTCGCATGTGAAACTGTTTTACAAAATTGAAGTGATTTCGATTCATACCGCATTTGCTTTTCTCTGTGAAATGGTCACTATGCGTATAGTGACTGTCTTAGATGTGCATAACAGATGTAAATCAGTTAAAAATCTGCTTTTGAAATGACAATTATGAATTTCTGATTATTTCGCAACTCGCATTGAAGAATAAATATTTCCGCTTTCAGAATTTCAGTTAATCTGTTAACCCTTTCCAAAACGACAAAATTTTAGGATGATCCAATTAGAAAAAATGCTACATTTAAAAAATGGACGTTACTAAAATTAAAACGTGTGAATTATAAAGCACAGAAAACATTGAAGAAAAAGGAGAAAATGCTGATTATCAGCATTTTCTTCTTTTGCATCAATGTTTTCCCAAGTCTATTCTATCAGGGACGTCAAAACCTGGTCTTGTTTGGAAAAGGGTTAAAGTCACATGGATCCAGACATTGTTGGGAGTTTTACGACTATTTGTAAAACATAACCTTTTTATATCTCACTATTTAATGGCTCTAAATACCGGCTTAGAATTTTCCATGACGCTTTAACTCTTTCCCAAACAAGATCTAGTTTTAAAGTCCCCATTAGAGAATGGGATTGTAATGCATTCAGGTTAAAGAGAGTAATGCATATGACCTGCATTTTTTCATTTTACCTGAACTCTTTCCATGCTGTGATGTTAATATATCCAGATTTGTACAACCGTAAAGTTCTGGTCTTCATCATCTTTGAATTTGGACACGTTATATAGTAGTGTTATTGGTGAAAGGGTTTGAGCTAAGCATCCGAAGTAGAAAGTTTCCATATGTATCCAAACTAAAGTGATACTACTCTCCATTGCCGAGGTCTATTGATTAAACCATCAAATATGACCTCTGCAATTTTCGGTACGCCAACAGCCTATTTGGTCGTCATAATCTAATTATAGCACACCATGTGAATTATCGAATCAAAATCATTCAGTTTTATCTTGCATGATCATGATGTATACATTACGTCGCTTCTATTTTTGGCTGAAGCCGGTAACATTTGAATTATCGAATCAAAATCATTCAGTTTGATCTGGTTTGATTACGTATACATTACGTCGCTTCTATTTTTGGCTGAAGCCGGTAATTTGAAGCGTCAGCCAATGAAAGCGTGTATCAGCTTTTTAAATTGTTTTGTTGTGTATCGCCAACGATTGGATACTGAAATCCCTCCAAGGCCCCAAGAAATGACCCCGCGAGAACAGGGCTCATTCTATCGAAATGGAATGTAGAGATAATGTGCTCTGTTCATAAGAGAGTAAAGTGATACAAGCTTAGTCCACAGTGTGATATTCTAAAACGACAAAAATATAATTACTTACTCATGGTCACAAAGTTAGACTGATTGTATGTAGTTTCACGTCCCACTCAACAGCCAAGGTCATATGGAGACGGGACCTCGGTTTAAAGTCTCATCCGAATGATAGGTGAAGCGGGGTCGCGTTACCACTGCACCACCTCCGCCCCTCACAAAGATAGATATTAAGAGTAAGAGCCTAAAACCACGAGTATTTGGGATGTGTGTTGGTAAGCGGCAATTGACATTATTTACTTTTATGGCATCATGTCTTAAGGAAAGTTTAACCAATTCCCACACAAAGACGCCTTTTGACGCCTCTCAAGATAAAGGCTTTGAAAACATTGTGGTAAATGAAGAAATTGCATTTGACAATGTTTGGGGTTTTTTTACCCCAAAGAACAAAAATGTTCATTCGTCTAAAAGGTCTTTGGAAATGGATTAACCCTTTCGAAAAAAAAAAAGATCTTGTTTTTTGGCGTCTTTTACTGGAATGATATGGGGAAAATTGAGACATAAGAAGAAAATGGTGATAACCAGCTTTTCAGTAAAACACACTTTGAAAGCCCTGAGCTATTCTCACACAATAAGTCGATAGAAATAGGGTTCGATTTTATCCAGTTAACCGTGACGTAATTTTGACAGACAATTGTATTTCGTAGGTGTGGTTTTAAAATCTCGTAACTACGGCTTGATTCAAGCCGTAGTTACGAGATTTTATTACAACACCGACGGTGTAACAGAACGCAAGGACAAACCCAATCTATTTCTAATAAGTGGCCTAGGGGTCGATGTAGCGCATGAGGTTACCTAGCTGCGTAGCCACAAAATTGATGATGGGTATTGGTTTGTGGCTACGGGTCCACCCTATTCCTTCCTGTGGAGCAAGACAAAATAGTGGAAAACACATTTTCTTGCATAAAATATATTATATCAACATATCTAATCAGATGTGTATCCCACAAAAGGATATTCCATGGCAAAAATCCAGTTAAAAAGTATCAAAAAGAATTGTTATCAATTATTTCTTCCAAGTCTCAGTAGAATAAATGGGTGGGTACTCCGCTTCAAAATTGAATTGAACTTTATTTGAAAGTGGTTTGAACATAAGACTACGCTGGATTGACAGAAAAATAGTTAACTTGTTGTCAAGTAACATTTTTACTTCATTCCATAGCTTTATTTTGAAGTTTGACTATGCTAAACTTGCTGGAATGAATCATTCCAGCACCTGCTCCATTGCAACGAATAGGAAGGAATTGTAACCGAAACCCAGATCAAAATTCAAAAAGGTTTCGGTTGCATTATTGCAACTAGAGGTTACCCCATGAGTAGTAAAGGAGGGTAGACTGGCGCCTCGAAAAATGGGTGCCAGTTCACCATTCCAGATCTTTTCCTGTAGTACGCGCTGGCGCCAAGCAGTACTTTTGAGCGCACAAGCGCACGTTAAGGTACTCTCTTAAGAACAGAGCACATTCTCTCTTCATTCCATTATGATATAATGATGTCATATTTGATGGTTAATCAATAGACCTCGGCTTTGGAGAGTAACGTTAAGGTAGTCCAACCCTAATTAGATTCAGACGACGTCGGAATTATTCTTTCGATGTCGTAAAGATTCGCTACGTATACGAACTTATTCGGCGACGTGGTAAACATTCGGCGGTGGAACGTTCCACCGCCGAATGCTTACGATATCGCCCGAATAAATCCGAAGTCGCGTGAATGTCATTAGGGGCGGACTACCTTAAGCATGTATTTTGTCGTCTGCAGCGTCTTTGAACTTGGTTCAGTCCAAATATTTGTACCCTCCCAAATATTTCTAATATTTCTACCCTCTCATACCTTTCCTGTAGTTTAGGTACACTCCTATATATTTCTACTATTTCAAAGTATTTTCAACTATCTCTACTAGCCCAAGCCTTTTCCTGTAGGGCAGGCTGGCGCCTTGCGATACACTTTAACACTTTAACGCTTGCGGTGAGCCCTTGGGTTCCGAAGGTTGTCTCAATAAGTCAAATTATGCTTTTAGAATGCGTTTTTGTCGTCTTCAACGGCATCTTTCAACAAGGTACAGTCCAAGTATATGCTGTTTTGGAGAGGGTTATAGTATATTCTCAATTGAAGCAACGACAGACGGGAAAATAAGATCGCATAAATATCACAATTAAAAACAGTTGAGGAAATAGGCAATGGATAAAGTGTCTTCAAAACGAAGCGCTGTTTGGGAAGGGGTAAACCAACCAGTATATTGTCGCTTTTCTTCAAAAACCTCGTATCTGCAGCTTGTTTTAAGCTGCAGATACGAGATTTTTATTGAAAAGCGACGAAACTTGACAAACTAAACACTCAGACTGAAAGACCACGAGGGGGAAAAAGAAATTTGCAAAATGAGGTCAGAAAAAGCACCACTATAACATTTAAAACAAGCATAATTATCAAGATGAGCCTTCACATACGCATAGTCTTATCATGATTCGCGTTTGGGCTATTCTCATCAAACGATATGTGGTAATTATATTGATCATCATGAATTCTAATCAGACTGTAGAAACATGCTTGTCTCAGCTGCTTTAACCCTTTTCCAAATTAAACATAGTTTTGGTGTCTCTAGATGCAAATTACCCGAGAAATCATTTAGTCAAAACAGACAATGCTAATAATAGGCATACGAATGATCTATATTTGCCACAATAACTTCTTTTCCACAACTTAACATTTTCTACTTGTGTCATCAATAATTTTGCCGTCTGCAACATCTTTCAAACTAGAGCAGTCGAAAAGTATGTCGTTTGTAAAATCCATTCAATGACGCCTTTTGACCCCTCTGCAGGATTATGGCTGTTAAAACATAGTGGAAAATGATGAAATTGCTTGTGACAATGTTTTCTATCCAAAAGACCAAAAAGTATGAAATTGCATTCACCTTGAATTGTTGTCTGCAACATCTTTGAATTTGGACCAGTCGAAAATTATGTCGTTTGGAAAAGGGTAAAATTAAATGTCCCTTTTCAAGTTCCCAGTTCATTTTCAAAGTAAGTTTTTACTCTTAGACGTCGACGGATTGAGTAATAAATCTCAGATATGAAAATGTTTTATTGCTTTTTTACTTTTACAATGGGAACATTATTACGGCTTAGTGAAATTCGATAGGAAAAAAGTCAAACCAAATATTTGCCGGCTTTGTTTTATTCGCTTCATTTAAAGGTTCTTGAATTACCAATTTGCTTCGTTAGACTGTTTGACATCGCTTCAAATGAAATATTAAAATTGTAAAATATTGAATGATTGAGACAACAAAGGAAAGCCACCTATTATTTTGCCGATTCATTCCGTCATAGGTGTTCAACCTTGTTTTTTTAAATGGTAAAACATACGATTCGTTTTTCTGATAGACATATATTATGTAAGAAAATCATCCATTGTTTTACCGATTCATTCCGTCATAGATGTTCAACTTTGCTTTTTTAAAAGGTAAAACATGCCATTCATTTTTCTGATAGACATATATAAGAAATAATGTTGACGTTTTAGATTGTTTCTGTAGAAAAGTATGTATTAAATTATCATACTTATATTTTGAATAGATTTAGACTTTATTTTTCTTTGGCTTAGTGTTTGTATAAAACTATAACCTTAGTCATGTTGGCACTGGTATATCGTGGGTTTTTTTTTTTTGTTGTTGTTGTTGTTTTTGTTGTTGTTGTTGTTGTTTCAACAAAAACCTCATAACTGCATCTTGTTTTAAGCTGCAGTTACGAGTTTTTTTGTTAAAAAGAGCGACGATATTCCGACTTGGCTTGAAAGCAGTTCAGACTATACGCACAGCTTGGTCTTATTTTGAATTTTCGTTCCATTTTTCCATTATCTTTTATCATCATATGTTTAAATTCAGAAAATAACATTTTTATGACATTTTTGCGAATGTTGTTTAATTTCAAAACTGTTGTGGACATTAGACAATTGTGTTTATCAAAACACAAAAACATTGAATGAAAAGTAGAGAAATGCTGGTTATCAACTTTTTTTCCTATCGCATGAAAGTTTACCAAAGCTCATTTTATAAAGGGTGTCAAAACAGATAGTGTTTGGGAAAGGGTTTATGTAATGAAGAAGCTGTTAAAGAACAGCATGGATCTTGATCAGACTGTGCGTATTCACTTCCTTATCTAGATACATGTTGATCTCAAATGTCATAAACCTTTCCCAAACAAGACAGCGTTTGACTTCACTAAAAGAATAGGATATGGAAATATTGAAACAAAAAGAAAATGAAGATGATCTGTCTTTTCTCTTTTCATCTCAACATTTTAATATCCATTTTGTACACAAATCCAACGCTTATCGTGATCCGATATCAATACCCATTTTGTCGTCTTCGTCTGCTTTCAATTCAGAATATCATCGCTTTTTAACAAAAACCTCGTAACTGCAGCTTGTTTTAAACTGCAGTCACGAGGTTTTTGTTGAAAGGCATCGATATCCTAAATTTTCGCCGAATGAAGAGAGGGCAAACTTTCGGTCACCTTTTCCGACCCCGACTTATTTTTTTGTTTTCCGTCCATTTCAGGGTCCGAGGAGGTGACAAATGAAGAATTCACAGAAAATGAAGGGGCAGATAACTCCCTACTCCGGGTCAGACGGGGTCTCAACATGCTGCGGCTTGGTCGGGGTCTACATATGCTGAGGCTGGGTAAACGTGCCTTGCCAACTTTACGTCTCGGCCGGGCTCCCGCTGACCTTCTATCGAACGACGACATGCACTATATCCTATCCGTAATGAGAAGTAATCGACAAGTGCCGCTTCCGCGTTACGGAAAAGACTTGGAGCTTCAATACTGGTGGCTAATGAACGCTTTAATGAATGCTGAACAGGAAAGTGAAGCGTTTGACGAGTCTGATGGTCAGATACCGGAATTTGGTTATGAGTTAGGAAACATGCCTGAACGTCAATTAAAGCCTATACCCAGACCAGGACGCTTCCGCAGGTCAGCTGACTTACCATCAATGGCGACTGATTCCGAATCAAAGAACGATGATGATTTGTACGATAAACGCATTGCGCCGTTGGCTAGATATGGTAAAATGTTGGGCGGAGAAGGAGACGAAACGGAGGCGGAAAAACGAGCCATGAAAATGTTACGTTTAGGAAGAGGAATGAAAATGCTCAGGCTTGGAAAGCGTCCGGATGAGTTAGATGATGAAGATGTCGAAAACGAGGCTGAAAAGAGAGCGCTTCGATTACTGAGACTGGGAAAACGGCCGTACAATATGTTGCGATTGGGACGAGGGTATAACGACGCTACTGAGAAAAGAGCACTCCGACTTCTTCGCCTCGGGAAGAGAACCGAGGGGGGCGAATCTGAGTAAATTAGGATTAGTTAATGTAGGAATTTATGTCGTCATCACTACGTCATCGTTTTACAAAAATATATCATAAATTCAATAAACAGCTAAAACAGTAAGATGGAAAGAAGACAATTTATGTCTAAATAATATTTGATCATAATTCGTGTGTATTACCGTAATAATAGTGCTATATAGACACGGATTGAGTTCTCGTAGGAACTAACAATTAAAGGATAATGTCACTTTTCTTCGAAAATCTCGTAACTGCAGCTTTAAAAATCTGCAGTTATGAGCCTTTTGAAGAAAAGTATCGAACCTTTCCTTTCAATACAGATCAATTGCGAAAAAAGGTCAGTCAGGATGAGCTATCTTCAGGTCAAATTTCATTTTGAATCACCGCAAGAATTATTCTAGTATTATTTTCAATTACCGAGAAAAGTCTATGAAACTTAACCCATATCCGGAAGACAAAAGATCAGACTAGCCAAATTTGAAAATCAATGTTAAATTAATTTCAAATTAAGGTAAGGCCTGGGTAATGCACTTCCGGTATAATCGTTATATTTCACCTATTCCGTACCGTCTGTAAGTCCGAGCATTTTCAAGGTACCGTTAGATGCAATATCGCCTGTTTTCGTAACAACGGAATTAATTGAGCGTGCTCAGATTTCCGGGGAATATTTTAAACAATTTTTGTGAAAATGTTTCTTAATTGTATGAAGAGTCGGCAACGAAAGTCAAAAATTCAAAGATTGAGAGCAATGAAAATTACTTCCCTTTAGAATCGTCTTAGAATCGTTTAAAATCGTCGATTCGCACCATACAGATTTCGTTCCATAACTGATTACCCAGGTCTTACCTTAATGGAATCTTTAAAAAATTGGTATTTATACCATTTTGTAGAAAACAGCGTGGAAGATGAAGAGTTTGATGTTTGCTGTTGTCTAAGGTCTTTCTGCTAGGAAGGCGTCGAAAAAGTGTCATTGGTTCGGAATGGGTTAACAAGTTTCGGTTTGTTACTACTGTTAGTATCAATAAATCTTGTACAAATATGCCAAGAGAAAGGTCCATGAAATCGTCGGATGATGAAAACCTCGTAACTCTAGCTTTTATTTTTTCAAGCTGAAGTTACAGGGTTTTGATCCCCACTACGATTATTATAATGCTCTTATTCCCATTTTCATAATTACGCTAGAAAACCGTCTAATAACATTGTTTCAATAAAACATCAAGGGAATGTTTCAATGTGCTTTCGTTTTTAGCTCAGTCCCTTCTTATGACAAGCATGTGGTAAGATCTTTCTCATATCGTCGCTTTTCAACGAGAACCTCGTAACTGCAGCTTTAAACAAGCTGCAGTTACGAGGTTTTCGATTAAAAGCTGCGATATGCTGTTTAAGATAGTCCACCCCTAATGAGATTCACACGACGTCGAAATTACAATTCAGGCGATGTCGTAAACATTCTACGGTTAAACGTATGAAGTACTAAATGGGTCAAAAGTCTATATAGAGCGTGCACGCATAAAATATACGCGTCGACGCATATATTTTCAACTGCTCGCGTAAATTTTATGCGTCGATGCGTAAATATGCGCATCGACGCATAAAATTTAGGCGAGCAGTTGTAAAAAATGTGCGTCGACGCGTAAATTTTCCGCGAGCAGGTATAAATGTGAAACCGAGGTTGGCCAATGGGAAAGGCTGTTAGAAACCTTTCCCTCTATACCATAAAATTGATGGATGAAACGAAGGATCTGACGCGTGCATTTACGCGAGCAGTTGAAAATTTACGCATCGAGGCATAGATTTTCAACTGCTCATGTAGATATATACGCGTCGACCCAATAAATTTACGCGTCGACGCGTATATTTTATGCGTGCACGCTCTAAATAGAATTTTGACCCATTTGGTACGCCATAATTATAAACGTTCCACTACCGAATGATTACGACGTCACAATAATATGTGTTCGTGAACGTAACAATTGTTAACGTGATCGTACCGAATACGATAGCCAAGGTTGAACCCAGCTATGTTTGTATAGACCATGGGAGGATTTAATCCGAATTTCTTAGTATCTCGCATGCGCGGATCCAGAGGGGGGTCAGGGGTCATGACACCCTGGAATTTGGCGAAAAAGGGGGTTATCCAAAAGATTACTGGTTATGTTCCAAATAAGCTGCGTCATTCGTCCCTGTGTGCCGAGGCAAACCGTTGTCATATTTAGTCCTTCACGGTATGACATGTATCTGCATGCGGATCCAGGGGGGGGGGGGGGGGGGGGGATTTCGTCCAATGTCGATGACGCCATTACCACACGTTCTCTGTCGCGTTCACGCCATAAAATACAGACGATGTAAACTTAGCTTCTTTTTTAGTTGAGTTTTTGCAAGAATAATTGTTCGTCAAACAAACATAGAAAAATATGGTATATTGCAATACAATTCAGAGAGAAATTCACTGATTTTCACGTTTTTACACATAACAAGCAGATGTATCGAGTCATCTGATTGGCATCGGCGAGAACTCATCAGAGCCAATAAAAACGCTTAAAAGGGCACAAAAAAGATCCGACTAAATCCGCCAATGGTGAATACAGAATCAAAGTTGTGTCGTAGATTTCATCCTTTGCTTGCTAAGATGGTAAAATCCCGACGTCGAGCGAATTTAATTAGAGATCAGCTACCTTAAAAGATCCGTCACTTCCCGAAAAAAGCCTTTTGCTTTTCGTCTTCTCTGCTCAAAATTATATTCAATTCGATATCGTATGTGCACAAAATTATTGACGGTTTTCTGAAGATATTATTGTGTCACGAGAATCACATTCGTGGATTAACCCATTACCAGACGGCAAAATTTTGGACTGTTCCAATTTGAAAGGTGATGCAGACGACAATTTCAAGTTTGTGAAATTTTAAAAATCTTTCTATTTTCAATTAGAAAATATTGAGGAAAGTGAAGACATTGCTTTTCACAAGCAATTTCTTCATTTTCCACAATGTTTTCCCATCCTTTTCTTGTGAGGGAGTCAAAAGGCGTCACTGTGCAGTAATGGGATTTATATCACTTACATTACGTTGCCTGAAACACCTTCCAATTTAGTCATTTCAATGCCGTTTTCAACTGCTATGGCCACACCCCGGCGGCCGGAGCATCTAACCATGAATTCCTGTCGTGTCTCATAATTAATAGTACTACCGCAACATCCTAGCCAAGCTTCTAGCTGCTCGCCCACATCGGTTAACCATAGGTTAACCATATCAATTATCAAACCATTTGTGGGAGACAATTGAGCCAGGATCTGGATAAAACGTCCCGTATGGCTTTTGAGCCCAACATAGAACCCGATCAGCTTGTGCATACGCACAGTCTGATCAGGATCCATGTTGTTCTCTAATAGCTTCATCTTGACCTGTAATCACTTAAGGAGAGAGAGAGCAGCATGGATGCATTTTGGACTGCATTTGACAACAGGCTGATCGTCAAACTCAATTTTTAAAAATGCTATAAGGGACATTTTTCCAGATCCCGGCTTAAAGGATAGTAACCGCCATCGCAGAACGAACCCAGGACCACACGAGTGAGAGTCTGATGCGCTACCAACTGTGCTATGGTCACTCATCAATTTATAAAAAAGTATATAATTTTGCTTATACATGGCCAATTTGAATTCGGGCTGAAGCATAGAATGTGGGAAATTGCTAAAAATTATCTGTCCAGAATCGACAGATCTTTTAAATCTCGGCTGATAGAAAAGTTATTGACGACCATCCAATTTGTTGGTTGGTCGTCAATAACTTTTTTATTAACCAAGTTTTAAAAGATCCTTTGCACCCAGCAAATTTTGGCGTTTTTCAGCTTTTTTTGCTTCAAACCTCTTTGAAATCGGTAATATATTAACAGAATTATTGAAAAAATCAGATTTTTCAACTTTCTAATCTAATTCTTTTGGTTTGATTAACTGTTTTGTGCCTCTTATAACCACTATGGTCACATTCCGGAGACTGGAGCACCTGGCAGTGGATTCCTATTTTTTCCCTCACTAGTATTTTCACAATATCCAATACACAGTGGGCACTGTGCATCATTGGATGAATAACAACTACGGACAAAAATATATCTATGCTGGTCAATTATCTTGCAATAACTTTTTTCTATTTCTGCGTCAATTTTCAAAAGTTTTTTTTAGTATGTATCCTGCCATAATGAGCTCTTTTCTGAGATTTATTAATTAATGTTGGAATCCTTTTACTTTTTCCAAAAATTGATTCAAACCGCCTAGAAGATGAAATGATAACGACAACGGACAAATGCGTCGCATCAGGTAAGAAATTGTGCAATAACTTTCTTATTTCTGTGTCAATTTTCATGCGGTTTGTTGCATGTAGCCCGCCTTAATAAAATCTTTCCTCGGATGTATGAATTCCCTGAACATTCCTTCATGCCTTTCCCAAAAATGGGTTCCAACCGACCAGACAAACAATCTGAATTTTTTGTCGTTATCTAGTCGGTTGGGATGATTTTTTGCAAAAAGTACACGAAGGTTCCGGGTAAGTCATACATCAGAAGAAACAGCTCAATAAGTCGAGGTACATGCAACAAACCGTTAGAAAGTTGACGCAGAAATAAGAAAGTTATTGCACAAAATATCTTACCTGAAGCGAGGCAAATTTGTCCGTATATTTACCCATCCCATCATGCACAATGATGTGCGCCCCCCCCCCAGCTGATGATTCACATCCATTGGCAAATGAGATTTCCGGTATCGTCTCTTTTCCTTTGAAATGTATTGTTCCTTTAACCCTATCCAAAAGGACATACACAGGAATTTGAACTTATCCCATTTGAAAGCTTGAAATATGCAGATCGCAAAATCGATGTTGATGATGACATGATTCGTGTACAATAGGCCTACATCATTATCAATATAGCATAGAAAACTTTAGAGTAGTCCAAAAAGGAGAAAACAGGGATTGGCAGTAGTTTCTTCATTGTCCCCTCAAAGCTTACTTTCTGTATAGGACCAAATCATTGTTTGGAAAAGGTTAAAAACTTACATGTTGACATCCTTACAAGAAACCTTTTAAGGAACCCCTCTACCCCCCCCCCCCCCCCAAATGACACTAGGTCTATACTGGCAACCACCATTTTCTTTCTTTCTTCTTAAAGTTTTCTGTGATTTCAAATCGATATTGCTGGAAAAAATATGTTCATGCTAAAACAGATACAATGTATACTAAAAAGGGCACTCTTAGACCCATTTACAAGACACCTAACCCTTTCCCAAATTGCGAAATTTTGGAATGGTCCAAAATAGACAGACGCTGCAGACGACAAAATTGGTATCAAAAGAGATAAGATTTTTGTACAACTTGTGACGCTATATTGAGGCAAATGAAGGACACGCATTTTCTTCTTTTGTCTCAAGGTTTTCCAAATCTTTTTCTAATGGGCATCTCAAAGCCAGGTATTATTTTGGAAAGGGTATATCTATTTAGATCTAGCCTTTTTACAATTTGAGATAAACGATGTTTGATTTATAGGCCTGTCTGTCTTTGGGGGGGAAATGGCGTAACAACACCTTGTTCAAGCTGTAGGTAGGCTAGGTCTACGACGTTTTCAAACGTAGGCCTACCCATTACACCGTCGGTTATAGGCCTATTAAAAATGTACATCTGAAATCACCAAGGTAGTTACCACTGGTGGTGAACTCGGCCAAAGCGTGGGACGTTTTTTCGCGACCATTGTATTCCGTCGGTGTTGATATAAAGTAACGTAACTACGGCTTCGATAAAGCCGTAGTTACGAGATTTTATAACAACACCGACGGTTTGTCACTACATATCGGTAAACCCGGTCTTTTTTTTTTTTTTTTTTTTTTTTTTTTTTTTTTTTTTTTTTTTTTGAACAAATTCATTGTTATTAGAAAAACCATCCAATCAGATCTTTAAACTCGCATTTAAACGCAAAATATCTGTACCTTGATGTAGCGAAAAACGACCATCGCTTTGGCCGAGTTCCCCACCAGTGGTTACGACATTTTAAAACTTAAACAATGCACTTGTCCTGGCTGACGATGAATGACCTGGCAGAGTACGTCTAGTTACTAGATAGAGATGCTCTGCCAGGTCATCTATTGTGAGCTGTAGTAGGCCTATCGGATACAGGAACGATAATTCAGTAGTAGATCTACTATAGATCGGCTATTTTGGGTGTTGTAAATGAACAAGGATATTTATCGTAGGCCTAATAAATCACGGTAAGTCATTCGTGAACATTTTGTTTCTTGTGTTCTTTTTCTTACTTCAAGATTGATACTAATATAGGCGAATAGATCTACAAGTAACATCATCAAGAACTGTCGTTTCCTTCGAGCTGTACTTTCGGTTTGACCTTGCAATGAATTTTGTGCTTAAAATAGACAGGGTCTTACATTATGTAGCCTAGTCTATTGATAACCCTTATGTGTTGTTATAAAATATGGTAACTACGGCTTGATTCAAGCCGTAGTTACGAGATTTTATAGCAACAACGACGAAATGCTATTGTTTGTCCAAGATTACGCCACGGTTAACTGGATAAAAATCGTTCCCTATTCTATAAATCTGTACTTTCGGTTTGACCTTGTCGGTTTATCGAAAGAACACGTGCTTCTCACATGACCTGGTTTTACGTATTGCAAGGGAAATAATCATAGTTAATTTTCGTCAAATGCTCTTCCAACGGTTATCTCCCTTTGTACTGCGATATTCAGTAAAAATTTACCCTTTCACAACCAAAGGCCTGTCTTTTGACGTCCATAAAAGAAACAGTTTGGGAAAACAATAAGAGAAAAGAGAAATGTCTGATTATCGTGATAAACAAATACATCGTCGGTGTAAATGCATAACCTCGTATGTCGATTCTTGCGATTTCCTAAGTACAAACTTGTGTGCCCAGTTTAGGCAATTCTCGCAGGTTTCGAGATATTTTACTGATCAGTATTATGACACATTATTTGTGAACACTATGTCAAAATTTCAAGTAAAACATTTCAGTTTGGGAAAAGTTATCACACTTTCTTCCCTCCCCCTTTAAAATTTTCCAAAAACGAGATACAAGGTTTTGCATTTACAACGACGACATGTAGGCCCTAATATTGAAAGGAAGTAATTCATCATTACGGGCAATTTCTCTTTCTCCATATGTTCCATAATTATTTATTAAGTCATGTAAATTTTTTTCTATGTTACATGTACATGAACGCATGCTATTTCCAGACAGTCATGTTCTTGTTCGATTCTCGAACTTTGATTTTATGAACTTCACACAAGACTCCTTTTAGCTTCAAGGGTCACACATTTATATCATATCGTGGGTTTTCAAAGAACACTTCGTAGGCCAAACCTGCTGCTTAATTAACCCATTACCTCACATTGACTCCTTTTGACTCCCCACAACATAGTGGCTTTGGAAAACATTGTGGAAAATGAAGAAATTGCTTGTAACAAGCAATTTCTTCATTTCCCACAATGTTTTCCACCCAAAAAGCTATAAATTTCGAAATTTCATCACATTGAAATGTCATCTGTAACTTCTTTCAAATTGGACTACACCAACATTTCTTTGTTTGGTAATTGGTTAAAACAAACTGCTGGTAGGCTACTAGTTTTTTTGTTGCAAAGGGACGATATGCTCCATTATGTTGTGTTTTTTTTCCAGAAAGCCATGGCAATCTCAGCATTAAGAGTAGTAATTGACGTGTCACTGGTGGTTTTACGTAAGTGAATAATATACCTCAACCCTTTCTATTAATTTTTGCATAACTTTTTGTAACAACAAACCTGATAGGCCCTATCTGAATTTTCGTGCAACCAGATGTCTTCTTAGTACTTACACAGTTTACACAAAAACGCGGTTGTAAGATCGTTGACAAAACAGGTCCCTGGTTTTGACGTCCCTTGTGCAAAGAGTTTAAGATAGCATTGAGACACCAGCATTTTCTCCCTTTTCTTCAATATTTTCTGGCTTACATTTATCACATCTTTATTGGCAGCTATTATGTCTTCTGAAGCAGTTTTAAAATTGTACCACTGTAAAAAAATTTTTAGAATTATCATAAGAAAATATGCTCTTTCAGATAAAATTAAAGTAAAATTAACGAGAAAATATCTATTGAATGTGTCTTTAGGCTGTACATTTCGGCTTTGAATACGATATATGAGTCAGTAAAGAGAAAAGAAATCGAGCAAGTGTAATTTTCTCACAGCAGTACATACGAGGGTTGTCCTGAAAGTTCGTGGACACACAATTTATTTTGCTTCATAATATGCGCACAAAGTATTTCTTTTAATGATTCATTACTATTTGCTTGTAGTGCCATATTTTGGTGCGTATATAGACAACAACTGGATACCCCCAAGTCCCGGGATTCTGTGTAAAGACCCACGACTCAGCTACCCAAAGAAGGACAACACTATCTCACCGAGAAATGTGACTATCATCAGCGGATTTCTTCCCATTGTCGTAGTAAGTATCTCGCGGTTAGGAGAACCAACTCATTACCAGGGATAAAGACTAGTAGGAGCCCAGTCGCCCATGGTCCCTAGATTTTTGGCTGAGCCCCTGCATATTTAGAGAAAATGCCCATACCCTCAATGATAAGTATTGAATTTTGGTATTCTGGGTCCCTAAGTTAAAATTGTCAGTCTGTTTCCCTGCATTACATTGCATGCATTTCAGAAATCTATTATTTTCTACCTTCCCCTCACTGCATATAATTTGTCTGTATTTTTTTCATCAATATTTTCGTGCTTGCAAACATGTTACTACTTTAAGTTCTTTATCGCTGCTTTTCAACAAAAACCTGATCACTGCAGCTTGTTTTAAGGTTAAGGTTTTTGTTGAAAAGCGGCGTTGTAATGATAAATGGCAATTTGTCTGTTCGTCTCAGTGGCGGATTCAGAGGGGGTTTGGGGAGTTCAAACGAGCCCCCCCCCCCCCTCTGTGGCCTGAATTATTTCATTTTCATACATAAATTCAGACAGAATTGTGCAACACTAGAAAAAACGAATCTCCCTTTTTGTATGTTCGAAACCGCTTCACAGATATCCTGGATCCGCCACAGACTCTTGAAAAACAAATATGAAATAAAAAGTGAAAAGAAAATGAACCAACTCCCCCAATTTTCTCTCCAAGAATAAAATCACAATCATACTCAAAGTGGCTTTTTTTTGAGGAGAAGAAGAAAAAGAAAAGAAAAGAAAACCGTTTATCACGAATCTAGTTCTTGTTAAAATTTGATAATTTTGTTTGACGTTTATAGCGTTGACGCGTCGTGTTTTCTTGTTGTCGTCTGCGTCGCCTACATTTTAGAAGCAGGTGGTCTGCTGTTATAAATCATGCAAGTCTTGTCTGGTGAAAACCAAAGGTTGAAAGGCTGTAACTACCTATACCATGTGTATGGAGTTACAGCATTGTAGCACCAGGACGTTGTTTGTGCATCAACATAGTCTGTATGCGGCTGTAGGATGCAGCGAAAGTTATACAATCTCTTGTATATATAAACATACACGCCAATATATAATGTTGAAATATGCATGCATGTCTTGAGTACTTGAGAACCTATTTCCAGACGTCAAAAATTTAGACCAAATTCAAAGTCGGTTTTTTAAAAAAGATTCTATATTTTTTGTCTTTCTAGTTAGAAAACATAATGGTAAACTAAGAGATTGCTTGCCATGGGCAATTTCTTCATTTTCCCAAATGTTTTCCAAAGGCTTTTTAATGTAGCCTAAGTCATCAAAAGACGTCACTGTTTCGTGTACGGTTAAGTTTGGTTTTAATGCACTTGATTTCGGTTACTGCATTATATCGATACATGTATAATAGATTTATAATTTTTTCAAAGAAAATATTTGTTTTAAAAACAGTGTTGAAAAAAATAACTCTGCTATCATTTTTTCTTTTAAAAACTGTCACGGAGATAGAGTTTCAACAAAAACAATGTGTACATGTATTTATTATAAGGAATCTGCTTTGGTTTCGTAATTTCAATTTTAAAATATCCACAAAAGGTTCGCGTTAATCGTATAATGTTTTGAAATTTTGGTTTGCTAGTCAAGAAAGTATTTATTGTTATATCCGTATAATTATTAATTTTTCAGATATCTATCATTTGACTTACATCTGCAGAGCTAATGACAAGAGATAATGAAGGCTTAAAAATTGTTATACTTAATAAATTGTTCATCAAACCCTATGTGGTGGGTACTCATTTGAATCGTCTCATCCAGACGATTCAAATGAGTACCCATAACATAGGGTTTGGATTTGAAATAACAAAGCTAATATATCTCCACCCCACATATCTATTCCTCTATAACTGATTTCATTTGACATGCCACTGACCTCTTTGTAAAATACTCTCATATTTTGTAAATAACCTAACATAAATCAAAATACTTGTATCATAGTACATAGATATAAAAGATGTGTAACACAAGTTTGAATTCTTTTCAAGAACGGGCTCTTTTTAAAGTATAATCATTTAGTTAACATGAAATGAAGATAGAACACACAGTTCTATTGTAAGCAAGCACATACCTGTAATTTACGATCATAATTAAATCTCAAGTTGTGCCATGTCATATGAAATCTGTAATACCTTTGTTTTCCAGTTTATGATATACGGAATATTCATACATAAGCGTAGATGGTCACACATATACCAGACTATAATAACCTATTGTGTGGGTATAGACATGGTGTTCGTTACCAACAACCTAGTCAAATATAACCTTGGCTGGCCTAGACCCTACTTTCTAGAAGCCTGTGACCCTGACTACTCTAAGATAAACTGTAGGGGATTAATATTGGACCCGCCGTGCAGACGGGACCCGTTAGAAATAAAGTGGGCAAGGTAAGGATTCAAGATTTTACTATTCGATTATAGTTGACTAGTATACAGAGTTGACTAGAACAAATATAATGTAAAACTGTATCACAAATGTTGTAAGACAATTCGCGAAAACGAAAAAAGATACGCTTTTTCCCTTTCACTCACTCACACACACTCACTCCCGGGTTTCATGTTGTGCAGGGGTAGAAGCATGGTCCACATCAGGGTGCTCCCTTCCAGGTAACTGGCTTGCTGCACGCATGGCTGTCTGCACTCCTGCTCTCCATCTATCTTACCAAAATTTAAAAAAAAAAAAACAACATAGACTATACCAATTTGAAGGCTAGCTGCTAAAGACAAAAAAACTCATGTTGACGAAGAAAGAAATTATTCAAAATATAGCACAGAAAAGAAGGAAAACCAGAGCTGTCTTAGGATAACAAAGCGTGACTATATCAAGTGCTGAATAGTGAAAAATTCTAAGTCCGAAAAGGGTTAAAATTCCAATTTTTATAGTAACGAATCCTTGTAAAGAGGCTGATATCATAGTCACAGAAGCATGTGCTAAGTTTGAAAGCAATAGCTGTTACAGACAAAAAAGGTTATCACACTTATTATGCAAGTTGCATGCAAAAACTTATCAAAGACTTTTTAAGTCCAAAAGAGTCACAAGCAATTTCTTCATTTGGCACTATATTTTCTAAAGCCTTTATCTAGTGAAGCGTCAAAAGGCGTCACTGTTTTGGGAATGGATTATAACACGGATCTTCTCGTAAAGACAGATAATCCGGCTATTTTAAGCCTTAACACTCCTGTATGTTTATATATCGCTGCTTTTCAACGAAAACCTCGTAACTGCAGCTTAAACAAGCTACAGTTACGAGGTTTTTGTTGAAATGCGACGATATATTACTGTTTGTTTCTGTACATTTCAGCTTGACATTTCCGTCCCTGCATTCGTCATCGACGACCTTCGCCGTGACCTTTCTATTGGTGAGTAGGCCCAGTAAGGATCTTTCTGTATAAGCAACACCACGATGGTTAATCATGTGACTAAGAATTTCAGAAAATCGTCAATATTTTGTCAAATCTTGACCAATTTGAATTCCGTTTGATGTAGAAAAGTTGGAAAAGTGTCAGAATTAAACTGTACGTGGTAGATTCTTAAAAATCAATTGATGAAAAAGTTATTGAAGATGAACCAAAATTTTGGTTTATCTTCAATAACTTTTTCCACCAGTTGATTATAAAAAATATCAACACATTCATGTAATGCGTGACGTGTGTCCACCTTCTCTGCTTCAAACCGAATTGAAATCGATACCGTATTAACAAAATTCTTGAAGATTTTCTGAAATTGTTACATCACATGATTATCCACCATGAACCCGTGTCTATTTGTGCTGTATGATTAAATACTAACATGCACAATTTTTTCCAAACATTATCTCATGATGTCCGTAAAAACATGTTTAGCTTTAAGATTGCAGTCCCGTTTATTGGAGGGTGTCTAAAGTCCCTGTCGTGGACAGTGTCTGAATATTGGAGGAGCTAAATAGGATTTTCCCTAAATTTTCAGTGTGAAATAAGGAAAAATCGAAATTATTTGCCAACTTGAATATTGAATAATTTCTTGTTTTATTTTTACATTTAATTGAATGTATTGTCGAGATATTTTGCTCAGTTGCACTAGATTTTTTTTTAATTCAATGTATTTTAAAACTCTTGCATCATATTTACAGATGTTTTTGTATAAAGGACGTCGTCTTCGGCCAGCCTGCTACCTAACAAACATGTTTACTTCCATCGTCACGTGTGTGTCGATCACGTGGTGTGTGTTTGTCGCCCTGTCACGTGTCAACGATCACAGACACCATGTTAGTGACGTCATCGCCGGAAGTCTGTGGGGATTGGTGTTTGCTGTGATATTTGTAAGTGCATTTCTACAAGTCTTATCATAAACTGACACGATTTAAAAACGCAAAATAGTACTTTTACAAATGGTATCTCCTGCATCTTACAAAACCGATGTATAGCCATGTAAAATTGTAAATGTTACAATTGTTAACATAACAGGACAGAAAATGACCTTTAAGCCACGAATAATGCGTGAATGGACGTCAGATTATGCCAAAATGCACGTTGGGTCAAGAGCCTGGTATTAAACATCGACGACAGCGAACCCAGTGTTTTCACAGGCGATTTATCACTATGTCGCGATGTATAGGCCGCCCGCAATTACCAACCATAGAATTTGCTGTAGACTGGGCCGTCTCAAATCTGTTGCGTTAGTGACGTTGACGTATACAATTATGTTGACGTGCAGTTGTTACATGCAGTTGACCGGGACGTGGGTGGTCTGTAAATCTTCCTATGTCGTCTACACGTCTCATAAACCTTGGAACCGTCGATTCGGCTACATTAAAGCGTCTAGCTACCTTCATTTGCGAAACACGGCAAACCAAAAGCCAAAAAACTCGGTTCCTATTTTGCAAAGTAAGCCTCAGCATTTTATACACAATTTTCTTCCGTTATTCTCGTATGTTTTCAATAAGTATAGATAGACAACGACCTGTGAATGATCGAAGATCAGCGAGTCTAACTTGACGGGGGAAGAGGGATTTCGAATTATAAAAAATGTGACTCGAACCCGTCTCCCTGTAATTAATCGACGAAGTACTATCTGGATACAGCTACTGAACTCACACGGCATCGTGGACAGCACGCGATACCTGTCATTGTTCGCTTTTATTCAGTGGAAAATAGGCACTCCTTCCTATTTACATGTATTGGAATATACCGTAACCTTTCGTCGCGGCTCACGACTCGATGTCCATTTATAAATCAAAGTGGCAATTTGTACCCAAAAAATCTTAGTGATTCAACACGTGGTCTGAATGCACGAGACACACGAGCATTAAGTGATGGGCGGTTCAGATGTCCGGATAGTTTACAGAAAACACGACAAAATTGCTGGGGCGTGAAGCGTATACATTTTCTCATACATTTCCCCAAATATGGTGCCGATCGAGGCAATAGGAAAGGAATGGTTAATGAAAACGTGTTTTGTGTTTTTAAATCGTGTCAGTTTAGTATTCCATCCATTATTAGATAAGCCTACCAAACACTTAGTGCATCTTCGGCGTCAACCGTGAAGAGGATATCGCTGCTTTTCAACAAAAATCTCGTAACTGCAGCTTTAGATAAGCTGCACTTAGGAGGTTTTCGTTCAAAAGCGACGATACACGGATCATGGATAAGGGGCGAAGTTGGAGATGGCATTTTTATGCTCTCCGAAGGGAGAGCATTATAGTCGCCGCTTTGTCCGTCCGTCCGTCTGTCCGTCCTGTCCGTCCGTCCGTCCGAAGCGATTTCTCCATAACCCTTGGGCCAAATCATATGAAACTTACCATGTGAACTTCCTATGACAAAATGCCGATGTACTTTTCACGGTTTTTGGATTTGAGGCCTCGTCATGGAAAAAGGGGACTTGAGGTAAAATACAGTTTTTCTCTAATTTCTCCAAGTCTAATGGTCAGAATTTGATGAAATTTCATATTTGAGTAGCAAATCAGATGCCCTTGACAATAAAGTGCTCTCCATGGCATACATTTATTGTGGCAATGCCTTATTCGGGGAGCATTGTCCGTCTCTGACGGCCCTTGTTGTGTTTTGATATCAAATGATGGCGGAATACCTAAACCTTTCGGCTTTTCTAAACAATTATATTTTTACAACGGAAAATAAAGATAGCTGTCGTGATGTCAGAGTTTAGTACACGCATACAGTCCACATCATTCTTGTCTGCTTCAAATTCGATGGTCCCTTGACTACGTATATTTGTTCTGACAAAGGTAAAAAGAACAAGATACACATACATGGCCTACATGTAATATAGTCCGACCACGATAGTATGGTGCATGTTTACAAAGTCTATCTACAGATGAAAAAAGCAATATCAAACACAAAACTACAGTATTTTTGCATGCGATGCTTCGTATCTTGCAGGTGTCTCGCACCTGCAAGATTCGAACCAACTCATGCAAAATTGTATTGAAAATTAAGAACATAACTATTTCCCTTGTTTAAGTAGATTTTTGTAAAACATGTGGAATAATACCGTGACTGAACTGTATAGCTATATATCTGTTTTTACGATTCAATTATCATGACAAAGTATTGTTCAAACAATCATTCTTGCACTTCCAGTTTTACCTCTGTTCAGACTCACACGACACCGACAACAGAGAACAAGCAACTACGGTACGACAACGAGAAGACAACGATAGTATGTTAGCCACGTCCATAAACAAAAAGACAGACTAGTGATTAGTCCAGGGGAACAGATTAGAGATGCTAAAGGCATGTGCCACTATTTTCTTTTAAGAACCAATCATTAAAAATTGTTCAAACAATCGTTTTTTGCACTTCCAGTATTACTTCTGTTCAGACTCGCGTGACAACAGCAATATAGAACAAGGCACAACTACGGTACGACAACGAGAAGACAACGATCGTACGGTAGCTCCGCCCGTAAGCAAAAAGACAGAATAGTGAACAGATTTGAGGTGGTAAAGGCCTGTGTCACTATCGTTTTCTTGTTTTTCTAGTTTTACTTCTGTTCCGAATCGCGTGACAACAGCAATTAAGAACAAGCAAGTACGGTACGACAACGAGAAGAGAACGATAGTATGTTAGCCTCGCCCGTAAACAAAAAGACAGAATAAACCAGAGCAACGAATAACATGTGCCAAAGGCTGACATATGTCACTATTTTCTTTAACGAATTAGTTATTAAAAGTGCACGACACCGACAATATAGAACAAGGCACAACTACGGTACAACGTCGAGAAGACAACGATCGTGTATTAGCATCGTCCGTAAACAAAAAGACAGAATAGTGATTAGTCCGGGATGATTAGTAAAAGATTAAAGGTGATAAAAGCCTGTGTCACTATCGGTTGTTGTTGGTTTTTTTTTTGTTTTTTTTTTTTGTTTTGTTTTTTTTTCCTAGCTTTACTTCTGTTCAGACTCGCGTGACACCAGCAATATAGAACAAGGTACAACTACGGTACGACAACGAGAAGAGAACGATAGTATGTTAGCCACGTCCGTAAACAAAAAGACAGAATAAACCAGAGCAACGAATAACAGGTGCCAAAGGCTGACCTATGTCACTGTTTTCTTTAACTAATTAGTTATCAAAAGTCCACGACACCGACAATATAGAACAAGGCACAGCTATGGTACAACGACGAGAATACAACATTGTGTATTAGCTCCGTCAGTGAACAAAAAGACAGAATAAACCAGGCCCGTAGGAACAGTGGAGGGGCAAAGTTGGCCAAAAGTGCCCAATCTTCCTTATTTTACACGGACAATTTAGGGAAAATCCCCTTCAAATAATAAACTGCCATCTAGGGGCCTGAATAAACATTGTAAACAATCCATCACTATCAAATGTGTTTTGAACCACAAATTAGAGAAACTGGTGATTTTCGGTTTTTGCACATGTAATTTGAATGAAAAATCATTTTTTCTGCGTTGTTATATTGAGGATAGGCTCCATAGAGACAAAAGAATATGTTCTAAAGCCAGTTAAATCGGGAATGTCAAAACGATGTAATTTTTGTCTTGTATTATTTTGGGGATTAGCTAATATCAAACTCTATTTCAAATGCAAAAAAACGTTCACATTATGACGTCACCAAGTGACTTTTTTGTTGCTTCTCGACAAAAACCTTGAAACTGCAGCTTAAAACAAGCTGAAGTTACGAGGTTTTGTTGAAAAGCAATGTTTTGATCCTGTCACATGACGACGTCATCACATAAGTTTTTCTTCCCGTTGCCTTATAAAGTTTCAAGGTTATCTACTCAAAACATCACGTTTTTCTGTGAAGTTAATGAGAGATTAAACCCTTTTCCAAACAAGACCTGGCCCCGGTTTCTCGAAAAAACTTGAGTACGTTCTCATGCACAAATCTGAGCACCGTGCTCAAATCTCACGAAATCCACGTGAACTTCAATCGAATACCCTTCAACGTTGGAGAGTATCCCTTTGAAGTTGAGCATGTTCTCATGAGAATATACTTAAGATTTTTCGAGAAACCGGGGCCTGGTTTGACTTCCTTTATAGAAAAACGCTTGTGAAAACATTGAGACAAAAGAAGGAAATGCCGATAATCAGCATTTTCTTCTTTTGTCCCAATATTTTTGTCTTATATTTCACTCAATTATTTTCTTTTTTTAATATCCTTTTTGTCGTCTTCATCGACTTTCAAATAGCAATGTTTTTTGTGCAAAAATAGACTAAATTTACCGTTATGTATTGAAAACCATTCGGTATTGTTATAGAATCCGTAACTACGGCTTAATATAAGCCGTAGTTACAAGATTTTATAACAATACCTACGAAGTACTGTAGTTTGTCCGAAATTACGGCACACTTTATTTGATAAAATTGGACCCTAATGGAACAGTCTGAATCAATGGCGTTATGGAAAGGGTTAATAAAGGTCGAACACAAGATTAATATAGCTGTCATCACAGGGCGTAATAGCTTCAGCTTTTGATTTATCGTCGATTTTCAACGAAAGCCTCGTAACTGCAGCTTAAAACGAGGTTTTCGTTGAAAAGCAGCGATTATTATCTTCACACTCAGGCAACAAGCTAAAAACATCACTGAATGTCTAGTACTAATCTATGGCGCTATGAAATACTCATTGACTGATATAATGTCGCTTTTCAACAAAAAAAAACTCGCAACTACAGCTGATTTTAAGTTGCAGTTACGAGGTTTTTGTTGAAAAGCAGCGGTATCTCGTTTAATATGAAATTATTTAACAAAAATCAAATTTTATAATGGAAATGTGTATATTTGCAATTTGACCTTTCTACATTATGTACCATTAACAGCATTGTTAGTAATTTTCTGTATCCTACGTTCAAATTTAAAAAAGAATTCTTACGGTTGTTTCGACAATCCAAAACAATTCTAACGATTCTCGCTTAATTTTTAACGTTTATATGTTGTGAGCAATCTTGTTTTGGTTGATCTACAATAACTTTTTTATCCTGTCACTAGCTAAATATTCTGCCCAATAACAGGGAGTAAGATAAACTTAGCTTTATCCTACCCCCTGATCACGTGACATGCTTTATTATGCTACATGATCACGTGATCTGCCGAAACTACTTTTAATTTTATCCGGAGGTTGGGCAGGGTCGATCTCGAAATCCCCGTTTTTATGACAAAACTTACACAAAATGTTCGCAAAGTCTCCTGTTTTGAATAACAAAAATCATCCCAATCAAATAATTCTGCGTATTTAATCAATATTCTTGCACCGAACTTACAAAAATGCTAAGTTTAAGTTTACTCGTAATCCGAGGCAAGTGGTCTACAGAAAACGAGAAATAAAAAGCACAAAAGAAACTTTTCCATTCCCTTGTCTAAACAATGGACTAAATGCCCCACTAACAGAATCCGCCCCTGGAATATTGACCTAAATCTTAGAAATCGATGACGTATATTAAAGTTTGGATGACGTAATACACACCCGTTGTTGTCTGGGAATCGAAGCGATGTTTGTTTACAACAGGACAGTGCAGGAAAAAACAAGGAATTGTTTGGATTTACATGAGGTGGAGATATTTGTGGTTTGTTATCGTATTTCAAAACATCCGTAGTACCTGTTTTTACACGTCAGGCTATTCTTATTTTGAAATAATGTCTTCATTACCACGCACAACACAAGCTTGCTTCGTTGGAGACTGTCTAAAAATGGACGACATCGGAGAAAGTGTAAAACACGTTAGATTTTACAGCTAAATCCAGGACTGAGGAAATTAAAGTTGGGACGAATAGTGAACTGAGTAATTTGTGGTAGGCGCTTCATGTTCTTGTTACAGTTTGACCTTTTCGAGTTTTAATTTAAAAACGTTGAATCTGTTTTTGTTAAAACCGATACGGATCCTTCCAATCCCAATCCACACACAAAGAAACGGTCAGGTCGCGTCACTTTCTATTTCTTTGCTATTTGAATTACACTGCATGGTTATTATAGCTTATTTGAAAATTGAAATATAACTTGCTTGTTTTTACCTCGGTGAAATTATAAAATGCTGATGGGAAAGGAAAATTTCCACACGGATTACTTTCTGACGCTCATCAAACGTGTGCGCATTCAAACATTTTGAAAGGGTGACATCGCTTTAAAAAATAATAATCCATTGATTTCAATGGATTATGAATATGTTTCTGTAATTCTAAATCGTTTTAAGGTTGTAACAGGATAAATAGAATAGATGTTTCATGTCTTGGATGGGTCAAGTTTATTTGGCTCGGCTGAGGAATTTATCATGTTCGCCTTCGGCTCACAAGATAAATTCCTCCGCTCGCCAAATAAACTTGACCCATCCAAGACATGAACCATCTATTCTCTATTTATCAGTTGATTTTTTTCAAAAATCGACCCGTCAATATAATGCGTGACGTATGTCCACCTTCTCTGCTTCAAACCGAATTCAAAGCGGTCCCATACCAACAAAGTTATTGAAGACTTTCTGAAATTGTTGTATCACGTGATTATCGACCGTGATAACATTGACGAATTACTTACAGATGAAGATTTTTACTTGTCTAAATTCAAAGATATTGCTAACGACAATTCCATGCGAATGCAGATGTACATTTTTGAGGTATTTCTGAGTAGAAAACATTGTGGAAAATAAAAAATTGCTTCTGTCAAGCAATTCCTCCATTTCAATAATGTTTTCGAAAGTCTCTATCATCGGGGGCGTCAAAACGTGATTATGTGGAATGGCTTAACCGTGAAATCATGGTTTATGTAAGGAAGATGTTTACAAACAAGAGTAATATCATAATGAGCCATAAATCATTAAAGATCAGTTCTTCGCCACTGTGTGAAATATAAATAAGGCGTAATAAAAAAAGTTGTGTGTTTCCGGTTACCCGACCGTGCCTATTTTTTTTACCCCCGACCCTAATTTTTTTAGCAATTTTTAGGGACATGTCTTGGTAAAAGTTCAATTCACCGAAAGTTATATCGCTACTAGGTCAATAAAAACCGATGTATTTCAGTAACGAATTTTGTAAACCGATAATGGCGTGGTATTACCGATTTATGATTGGGTAGATCTACATATTCTGTTATCCTTCCCCGACGATGCGTATCGTGTTACGATTTGAAATATGGGTTTTCCCGGAATCTTCGGTAGTTTCCTTAAATATATCAAAATGCACAAAAAATTGTAGAAATGATTCTCAGGGCTCGCGCTGGCAATTGCCACTCGATCGCCGATTAACATGGCTGTCAACACTTACTTTTTGTTTAAATTATGAAAGATTGATTGGCTACAGTCTAAATGGTCGAGTAAGCACACCATTTTAATATGTACAACTAAGCGTACTCTCTTACGAACAGAGCGCATTCTCCCTACATTCCATTTCGATAGAATACTCTCTGTTCTCGCGGGGTCGTTTCACGTCTAATCTCGGGGCCTTGGCGGGATTTCGGTATCCAATCGTCGCCAATATACTCATAAACAATCGAAATTTCTGATACAAGAAATGATTGGCTAACGCTTCAAATTACCAGCTTCCGCCAAAAATAGAAGCGACGTAATGTATACGTAATCAAACCAGATCAAACTGAAAGATTTTGATTCGATAATTCAAATGTTACCGGCTTCAGCCAAAAATAGAAGCGACGTAATTTATACGTAATGATCATGCAAGATAAAACTGAATGATTTTGATTCGATAATTCAAATGGTGTGCTATAATTAGATTATGACGACCAAATAGGCTGTTGGCGTACCGAAAACTGCAGAGGTCATATTTGATGGTTTAATCAATAGAGCTCGGCATGGAGAGTAAACTAAGCGTGACCTAATTCCTTTGTGTATCCTTTTCCCGCTCTTTGTGGACACGCGCGCATTTTGTAAACAAATCATAGTAAATCGTAACCTTATTTGGAAGTGGAGAAATCACGTGATGATATTGGAATGACTACGTCATCAAATGTCTGTGTTTGCGGCGTTTTTGATCTCGCTCAAAACATCGCATATGAGTAATAGATTCATTCTGTTTCCTGTTAGACTTTCGAGATTTTGGACACATTTTAAAATTTAATATCGGCATCTGTGATCAACTTTCAGAAAAAGAAAACTTAGATCTACCGTTACTTGAGAAATGAATGTTACTAGCGATGGTGTACAAAGCACACATCATGTACTTTTTTGCGTGCATGTAGCCTCTAGCAGACATCAATTTACTACATATTCGACAAACGACGGCGGAGCCAGGGGGCGGGGGGTATTCGGTCGTCTGTGGCGGTATTGTTTTTCTTTTACCAGACCGAATGTCCAGAAAACATTCTGCAACTTTCGGAAGACTGTCGGATTTCCTAGGGATTTCCTGTTCCGCCATTTTGTTTCCCTATTTGTCCCATTAAAAAAAAAAAAAAAAAAAAAAAAAAAAAAAATCCGACCTACCGTCCCTATTTTGAAATTTCATGTAACCGGAAACACACATATTTTTTTTTTTTACGCCTAACTTGTGTTTCTATATTTGTTATTTTGATACTTTGATTTGTTTATTTGCAGAATCGTTTACTATGAACGAAAATAACATCGGCGTTATTGCAAAGCCTCATAACTCCAACTTAAATCATGCTGGTGTTACGAAGTTTTGCAATAATACCGACGATAAGATTTAATCACTTTCTAACACGATGTTTTTGCCACAATCCATTTATTCACAATTATCTTCATTTGATGACATGCCGTCGTTTTATCGGTAATGAGATTTGAAACTTCATAGGGTTCGATCCAATCTGATTAAAACTAGATGCTTCATCATATTTCATACACTAACAACTGAGACTCACCACCTGCAAGTCTTCACTTTACCTAGATATTTGAAAAAAAAATGTATATTTCAATCTGTGTAATAAAAGTCTTGCTATGTACAGGGTGTTTCATAATATATGGTACAGTTTCAAATAAATATACAACATACTTCATACAAACTTGCAATAATGAAAATGATATCATTTGTTAGAGTAGATAATATAGTTTTATAAGCAATATATCATGCATAGTAACATTAGACAAATTAAGCCTTGACGTCTTTACATTCTCCAATAAATATGTTGTATAAAATGTCATCATCATATCTTCAAAATGATATATAAATTGTTGATGTATGAATTTATTGAACATGCTTTTAATTCATTTGGAGGTGTATCACATACATGTATAATGAAACACCCTGTATGTCTTTCCATGACAAGCACGTGCAAACACATAGTTCTGTGCACTAAAATGACATGTCATTGCGGGAGTTGTTTTCGGTTTAAATCATTTAAGGAATCCTGAAAGCGTTTATTTAATGGTCAGAGCGAAAGGTCGTTGAAGGTGACCTTTTTTCACATGGGTCTAAGATGTTATTGAAACGTTAACATCGGATTTAAATCAGATTAGGTTCGAGCTGTCATCTTTGAAATTATGAATGAAAGTGATCTTGTGATATGATTACTCCAACGAAACTTAGCTTTAGACAATTTCTCAAAAAATTTCAACGTACTACATTTGATATGGTATTTTGATGTTGAATTGATGTGACATACGTACAAAAGAAAAGAATCCTCGACAAAAAACACTTTTTGGTACATGCCATGGCTAAAAAGGACATTTGAAATAAGAAAATTCCATTTTTACACCGTTTCGGAAACATTTTTCAGAAAATTATATTTTTAAGGGTACAGCGTTTAAAATGGTATTTTCGTGTTGTATTGCTATTACATACCTACGATATCAGGATCCTTGACATAAAACACTTTTATGTAACTCGGCTCCGCGCAGGCATGGTTAGATTTCATGGGTAAAAGAAGTCTTGAAATATGGCTAATAGTTTATAGATATGTACATCGTTTTGGACAGATTTTCCATCAAAAAAAAAATAATTTTCAACGTACAACCTTTAGAATGATATCATGGTGTTGTATTAATGTTACATACGTACATAATGAAGACCCTTGACTAAAAAACTCTTTTTGGTACATGTCATGGCTAAAAGGCGGTTTGAAATAAAGAAAATTCATTTCTATACCGTTTAGAAAACAATTTCAGAAAGCAATATTTTTCAATGTATTACCCTTTAAAAGTTATTTTCATGTTTTTCTATTGTTATATTCCTACAAAACCAAGATCCTTGACTCAACAAAACACTTTTGTGTACATTTTATGATTAAAAAAGAAGTCTTGAAATATGGCTAATAGTTTTTACACCGTTTGGGAAAGATTTCCAAAAATCTTCTAATTTTCAGAGTACTAGAATCTCTACCTTTAGAATGGTATTTTGTGTTATATTAATGTAACATACGAGGGCCCATCAATAATTTCGCGAACTAAGTCTACTATTCAGTTACCCGTTGACGTATTTTCACGAAATTTGGTATGCTTAAAGCTCATTCAATTTCCAACCGGCTCATCTTATTAGAAAACGATGACGTCAAAACAATATGACGTCATCGAATAATTATGACGTCATGTCAATAGCGTTTGTTTAAAAATGACGTCATCTTGCATTTTTGAGCAACTCCTTATAATAAAGTTTTATGTATATCTCAATAATTCCTGTACAGACATCCGTGAAAATCTACATGTATTGTAAAGAGACATATGCTTATCGAATAACGTTATTTGAAAGCGGATACGACTCTACAGAGACGGTAGAGAGATAAGAGAAAATGAGTTATTTTACTAGCAGACCGGATACTATAAAGCTGAGAAGAAATCATCTAAAATCCTAGAATTTATTCTTGAAAATTAAAAATTAGGTGTTCAAATAGTAATAAGACACTTGGGTGATTTGTATGATACAGCTAAGGGCAGTATGACCTGTAATCTCGGAATGCGCCTTACATCGGCAGGACGGGTATCGCACTGGCTGCTTCCAGGCCGAATGGGGCAGGAGGTAAAAAGGCGTCGTAAATAATACCAAAGTTATAATGATGACCGCCACAACTTTGCAAATCAAATAAATACATGTGACATGACATTGATGCATCATTATTGAGTCGGAAAGTAAAGAACAAATTCAATTTGGAAGCATTATTCTTCATTCTCACCCACAAAATCATTGATTTCAAGACGTGCCGGTGAGACAAATGTTATAATTTTCATCGATATTCGAGGAATCAAACTGAAACTTTTTATGTCTATATAAAGTCGAGCAAGTACTTATAATTTTGCAACAGTAATCAAATCTGATCTGCCACCGGCTTTGATGAGACAGCGCGCAAAAATTATTGGGTCCGGAATTCTGCCGCGCTATGATAATGTGTCGCGCCATAGCTAACGCGTTAAAAAGGCCGGTATCGTGAAACTGATTATAGAAATATTACCAAACCCTCTGCACCGCACAGATTATGCAATTTGCGACTTCTAGTTATTTCCAAACCTTAAAAATAACTTACGGGGTGAAAATAGTGAGTAAAAAGAAGAGTTTGGGTGTGACATTTACAAATAATGGCGGGACATGTCACGTGACGGGCTGCAGCACGTGCCACGGGCGTGGGTCAAGAGGTGGAATGAATGCAAACTGTTCAAGGGATGTTACTTTTATAAGTAATTGGTAATGTTTCTAAGTTTATCAACGTATTTTTCTGATATAAGATTAGTTCGCGAAATTATTGATGGGCCCTCGTATGTACGATATAAGGACAATTGACTCAGAACAACTTGTTCGTATATGCCAGGGCTAAAAAGAAGATTTGAAAAAGGAAAATTCATTTTTACATCGTTTGGGAAACATGTTTCAGAAAATTATATTTTTCAAGGTACTACTTTCAAAAGGGTACTTTTGTGTTGTATTGTTGTTACATTTCTACAATATCAAGATCCTTGACTAAAACACTTTTCGGTACATTCCAAGGGTAAAAGAGTACTTGAAATAATGAAATAACTTTTACACTATTTGGGACAGATTTTCCCGAAACAGAATTTCAACGTATACCTTAAGAATATTTTTGTGTGTGTTTTATTCTGTATCTGTATCTGTAGGGTACTGGAAATTAACTCAATCGCTGAGCAAAAATTATCCAGGGGGGGGGGGGGGGGGGTGCGTCTTTTTGATGTTTAGTCAGATTTAGAAATTGAGTCTTTAAATGTATTAATTGTTCCACAATTCACAGTCTTTTCAGGTAAACAGTTCCAGTCAATAATTGTTCGAGGGAAAAACGATTGTTTGTATATTTCAGTTTTTGTCCTTATAATGTTTATTTGTTGTTGGTGTTTGTTTCGTTGCTGTCGTTGATTGAACGTGATGTGATCATTGGCGGGGATAGCCACCAGGTTGTTGACGATCTTGAAAAGGAGAGTCAGACGTTGTTCTCTTCTGGTTTCATGTAGTGGTTTCCAGCCCAGTTCTGACATCATACTAGTTACGCTGCTTTCCCTACGGTAATCATTTTGGACAAATCTTGCTGCCTTTCTGCTGATGTTTTCAAGTAAGTCTATATCTTTTCGAAGATGTGGGTCCCAAACGGTAGACGAGTAACTCAGAACTGATTTCACCAGAGATATATAGGCTGTTTCTTTGAAGCTTTTATTACAGTTTTTCAAATTTCTCCGTATGAATCCAAGAGTCGAGTTGGCTTTTTTGTAGATTTTTTGGATATGGGAAGTCCATTTCAGATCGTCACTAATGATGACTCCTAGATATGGGTTTTCTTTCACATGGCTAAGTACATGATTGTTCAATGTGTAGAAGTGGATATGAGGGGTAGCACTACGGTGAATTGACATTATATAGCACTTGGTGGCATTAAAGCGCATTCCCCATTCATCTGCCCAAACTTCCAAAGCATTTAAATCTTTTTGTAGCTGCAGTTGGTCTTTATCTGATTTTATAACACGATATAGTAAACAGTCATCTGCGAAAAGCCTGGCGGTTGATTTAACAGATTCTGGCAAGTCATTAATGTGGCACAAAAACAACAATGGCCCCAATACCGTGCCTTGAGGCACACCGGAATCCACTGAGCATGAACTAGATGATTCTCCTTCTACAATAACCTGATTGATGTTACATACGTACTAAAACAACTAAAACCGACTAAAAAACACTTATGGCTAAAAAGGAGAATTGAAATAAGGAAATTTCAATTCAACACCGTTTGGGAAACATTTTTCAGAAAATCAAGGTACTACCTTTAAAATGGTAATTTTGTGTTTTATTGCTGTTACATACCATAAACGTGAGGATCCTTGACTGAAAAAAAACGATTTTTCTGTAAGTTCTATGGGTAAAAGAAGTCTTGAAATATGGCCAATAGTTTTTATATTGTTTGGGACAGATTTCTCCCCAAAATAAATTTCAAGGTACTACATTTAGAATGTTATTTTGGTGTTGTGCTGACGTTACATACGTTCAATATAAGGACCCTTGCCTAAAAAAAAACAATTTTTTTTTTGTACATTCCACGGGTGAAACAGTACTTGAACTAAGGAAAATAGCCTTTACATCGTTTGGGACAGATTTTCAAAACAAAAATTATAGTTTTTCAATGTACTTCCTTTGGAGTGGTATTTTTGTGTTTTAATGATGTTACATACCTACAAACAAACTAAAACAACTTTTTGGTACATGCCATGGCTAAACAGGAGGTTTGAAATACGATTAATATATTTTCACACTGTTTGGGACACATTTTTCAGAAAATTATATTTTTCAACGGAAAACAGTCAATATGGTATTTTTTGTGTTTTGTTGATGCTACATACCTACAATATCAGGATTCTAGACATAGAAACACTTTTATGTACATTCCTGGTAAAAAGAAGTCTTGAAATATAGCCAATAGTTTTTACACCGTTTGAGACAGATTTTCCCCAAAAAATCTTATTTTCAAAGTACTATCTTTAGAATGGTATTTTGGTATTGTATTGATGTTACATACGTACAATATAAGGACCCTTGACTAAAAGCCACATTTTTGGTACATGCCATGGCTAAAAAGAATATTTGAAATAGGAAAATTCATTTTCACATCGTTTGGGAAACTTTTTTCAGAAAATTAAATTTTCAAGGTACGACCTTTAAAACGGCATTTTTGTGTTGTGTTGCTGTTACCTCTAAAATGGTTTATTGGTGTTATATTTATGTTACATACCTACGAAGGCCCATCATTAATTTTGCGAACTAAATCTACTTTTTAATTACCCGTTGACGTTTTCTCACGAAAATTTGTATCCTTAAAGCGCATTCATTTTCCAACCGACACATTTTGCAGAATTATGACGTCAGGTCGATGGCGTTCGTGTAAAAATTACGTCATATTGTATTTTTGAGCAATTCCTTGTGATAAAGTTGACGTATTCCTCAATGATTCATGTACGGACATTCGTAAAATTTCACATGTATTGCAAAGAGGCATATGTTTATCGAATAACGTTATTTGGAAGCAGAAACGAAGCAGAAACGACACTTCATAGACGGTGGAGAGATCAGGCAGAATACCATAAAGCTGAGAAGAAGGCTGATAAAACCCAAGACTATTCTTGGAAATTGAAAATTATGTGTTAAAATAGTAGTAAGACACTAGGATAATTTGTATGATACAGCTAAGGGCAGTATGGCCAGTCATCTCGGAATGCGGCGGCATCGGCAAGATGGGTACCGCGCTGGCCGCTTCCTGGGTGAATTGGGCAGGGGATCAAAAGATGTCGTAAATAATACCAAACTTATTAGGAAGACCGCCACATCTTTGCGAATCAAATAAATACATGTGATGTGACTTCGATACATCATTTTTGAGTCGGAAGGTAAAAACAAATCTGAATTAGGAAGCGTTATTCTTCGTTCTAATCCATAAAAGCATTGAATTTCAGATGTGCCAGTGAGACAAATGTCATAATTTTCATCGATATCAAAGGAATCACACTGAAAAATTTTATGTCTCAATAAAGTAAAGTAAGTAGTTATAATTTTGCAGTAGTAATTTAATCTGATCTGCCCCGGCTTTTATGAGAAAGCGCGCAAATATTATAATGTCCAGAATTCTGCCGCGCTATGATAGCGCGTCGCGCTATAGTTGACGCGTTAAAAAGGGTGGTATTGTGAAACTGGTAATAGAAATATTACCAACCCTCCGAATCACAAAGATTAGGTTATTTGCGACTTCTAGTTATTTACAAACCTTAGTAATAAGTTATGATGTGAGAATTATGAGTAAAGGAAGAGTTGAGGCGTGCCATTAACAGATGTTTGTGAACGTGTCACGTGATGGGCTGTATCACGTGCAACATGCGTAGGCAATGCAAACTCTTCAAGTGATATTACTTGTATTAGAAATGGGTAATGTATCTAATTCTATCATCGTATTTTTCTGATATTCGATTAGTTCGTGAAATTATTTATGGGCACTCGTGGAATATATAAGACAAATTGACTAAAAACCACTATTTGGTACATGCCATGGCTAAGAAGATGATTTGAAATAAGGAAAATTCATTTTTACACCGTTTGGGAAACATTTTTTAGAAAAATATATTTTTCATTATTATACCTCACGTGACTTTCTATTCAATAATAATAAACTATATATTTCGTAATATTAACCGCTCAGAGATCCGAGAGGGTGACATTACATAATGTCACCCGGTTGACATTATGTAATGTCTACCGCTGCATGTTCTATAAATAGTAATACACTCTTTTATGACATCATTGATGACGTCATGTGATATCTAAGAGAAATTTTGCTGAATCATAGTAAATTTTTGTATGGCTTAATTAAAAGACATTGTTGCGTGACCTGTCACGCAAAAAGGGACTTTCTGGGAAAATATGAAAAGATCCTAGAGTCAGTCAGCTTGGACTGCACTATAAGCTGATCATGATCAAAGCTTTCCACTCTAAGCTAGGTTTTTTTATTTTATTTTTCCTATCTAAGATCTAGATCTACTAGATCTAGATTTTAATTGCTTTGTTCGGTATAATAAAATGAATATCACATGCCTCTCAGGGTAATAGTACATATCGTCTACCCTCGACCAGGTTATGTTGACCTCGGCTAACGCCTCGGTCAACATTACCGGTCTTGGGTAGACAATATGTACTATTACCCTGAGAGGCATGTGATATTTGTATAATGTACAACCTTTTAAAAATGGTATTTCTGTGTTGTATTGCTGTTACATACCCCGGTACATTTCAAGGGTAAAAGAGTACTTGAAATGAGGAAAAAACTTTTACACCGTTTGGGACAGATTTTCCCAAAATTCTTATTATCAACGTACTACCTTTAGAATGTTATTTTGGTGTTGTATTGATGTTACATACCTGCATTATAAGGACTCTTGACTAAAAACCTCTTTTTGGTACATTCCAAGGGTAAAAGAGTACTTGAAGAAAGGCATTGCTGAAAAGAAGATTGGAAATGGGAAATATTCATTTTTTAAACTTTTTTGGAAACATGTTTCAGAAAGATATATTTTGAAAGGTACTACATGTACCTTTTAAGTGATATTTATTTGTTGTATTCATGTTAGATACCGACAATATCAGGATCTTTGACTAATAACACTATTCGGTACATTCCATGGGTAAAAAGAGACTTGAAATAAAGCCAATAGTGCTGTTTGGAATAGATTTTCCCCCAAACGACTATTTTTCAACAGACTACCTTTAGAATGGTATTTTGGTGTTTTACTGATATTACATAGTATTACATATAATAAAATGACCCTTGACTATAAACCACTTTTTGGTCCACGTCATGGCTAAAATGAGATTTGAAATAAGGGGAACTGATTTTTTAAAGGTACATGTACTACCTTGATATTGGTAATTTTTGTATTGTATTGCTGTTACATATATAGTATACTTACATTATCAGGATCCTTGACTAAAAAATCACTTTTTGGTAATTGCCGTGGATAAGGCCGTTTTGAAATCAGGAAGACCCATCTTTTGATCATTTGGAGAACATTTTTAAAAAATCCTGATTTTCAAAGTACTACCTGTACAATGGTAATTTGGTTTTGTGCTGATGTTACATATATGTATGTACAATATCATCATTGACAAAAAACAACACATTTTGGTATACTCCATGGCTTAAAGAAGAATTGGCACGAGGATAACTGATTTCACCCCGTTTCAGAAAAAAAATCCAATCAAACCTAATTTACACCGTACGGCCTTTACAATTGTATTTTGTATTCTAATGATGTTACATTCTTACAAAATAAGGACCGTTGACAGAAAAAAACTGTTTATATTTCTTCGCTTAAAGAACTTTTGAAATCAGGAAAATTTATGTTTACATCGTTTGGAAAACATTTTTCAAAAATCCTGTTTTACAACCCCTTAACTCTACAATGGTTTTTGGTGTTGTGTTGATTTTACAAACGTACATTATAAGAAACCTTGAAAAAAAAACTCCTTTTGGTGCATTCCATAGCCAAAAGAAGATTTGAAAAGAGGCCAATTGATTTCACACGCTTTAGAAGAGATGTTTTTTAGAATCTTCATCGATTTTAAGTGTTGTATATTAATGTTACATACTTAAAATATTATGACCCTTAAATTTAAAAAAATACGTTTTGGTACATTCCATGGCTACAAGAAGTTTTGAAATCAGGAAAAATCATTTTTGTACCGTTTGGGAATCATTTTTCAGCAAGTTCTGATTTTCAACGTACTACATGTACCTCTACAATGCTATACGTGTGTTGTGTGGAATTTACATACGTACAATATCAGAATTCTTGACTAAAATCCTTTGTTTGGCACATAGCATGACACCGTTTAGGATAGATTTTTCCGAAACATTCTTAATTTCACCGTACTGCCTTTGCAATGGTATATTTTGTATTGATGTTACACACCTACCATATATGGACCCTTTGATGAAAAAAACGATTTTTGGTGCATTAATTTACATGACTAAAAATAATTTTGGAAAGATCCAAAGAAGTTGGAAAAATATTTTTTCCAAAAATTCTGATTTTCAACGTACTACCTCTACATAGGTATTTTATGTTGTGTTGATGTTACATATGTATAATATAAGAATCCTTGACCAAAACACACTTTTGGTACATTACATTGCTGAAACAAGATTTGAAATGAGGAAAGTGATTTTACAACGTTTTGGACAGATCTTTCCTAAAACATCCTAACTTTTGTCGTACTACCTGTTATAATGGTAATTTGGTGTTGTATTAATGTTACATATGTACATTATACGGACCCGTGTAAAAAACACCACTTTGCTGAATATTCCATTGGTAAAAAAAGTTTGAAGATCAGGAAAAATTATGCATACCCCGTGTGGGAAACATTTCTGAAAAAATATAATTTCAACGTACTTCCGTTGCAATGACATTTTGGAGTTGTATTGTTGTTACATAGGTACAATATAAGGACCACTGAATAAAAAACACGTTTTGACACATTCCATGGCTAAAAGATTTATTATTATTTTTTTTTAAAGCAGGAAAAGTCATGTTAATTCCGTTTTGGAAACATATTTCTTAGAAATCTTACAACCTCCAAACATTTTTCTTAGAAATCTTACAATCTACAATGAAAAGTTGTTGTTGTTGTTGTTGTTGCTGCTGCTGCTGTTGTTGTTGTTGTTGTTGTTGATTGCGGTGGTGGTGATGATGATGGCGGTTGTTGTAAATACGTACAAATGAGAATCCTTGACAAAAAATAATTTTGGTACATTCCGTGGCGAAACAAAGATTTGAAATGTGGGCAATTTTTTTATACCGTTTGAGACGGGGTTTTTTTTTTTTCAAAATAATTATAATTTTCACCATACAACATTTACAATGGTATTTCCGGTGTTTTATTAGTGTACAATGTAAGGACGGACCCTTGGTTAACAACACGTTTTGGTACAATGCCATGGCTAGAAGAAGTTTTCAAGGTAGAAGATCCATAATGAAAAACACCTCTTTCTAGCCGTACGAAATGCATCAAATTACACACACTCGTAAATACACTTTACATAAGTTGATTCGCCGTGCCGGATTTCAAGATTATGCTTCAAAAAGAAAATAATTTACAAATATCATTTTACTCTATATCCATATGCTAGGGAGGTAATTTTTTAACATTTTTGTCAAATATTTTCAAAGTATGCATGAATTCAAAATTCTAAATCGTACAACATGCTTATTTTTATATTTGGAATGAAAATGTAACACAGTTTAGGAATTACTGGCATTTTTCAAATTTCGCTACTGGCTCTTTGGTGCTAATTATTGGTCTTCTACCTTAAATCAGGAAAATTCATGTATACACCGTTTTGGAATCATTTCTGGGGACAAATTATGATTTTCAACGTACTACATCTACAGTGGTATCTTTGTGTTGTGTTCATGTTACATACATGTACGTACAATATAAGGACCATTGAATAAAAACCACTTTCAAGTACATTGGCTAAAAGAAGTTTTGAAATCAGGAAAAATCATTTTTACACCGTTTTGGAAACACTTTTTTAGAAGTCTAATTTTTAACGTACTACCTGTACAATAGTATTTGGTGTTGTTTTGATGTTACATACGAACACTGTAAGAATTCTAAATCAAAAGGACATTTCGGTACATTCCTTGGCTAAAATATTTGAAATGAGGACAATTGATTTCACACAGTTTGGGACAGAATTTTCCATAAATGCTTATTTTCACCCTACTTCCATTACAAGGGAAGTTTAGTGTTGTATTGATGTTAAATACTTACAATATAAGGACCCTTTGACTAAAAATACTTTTTGGTACTTTCCATGGCTAAGTGACGTTTAGAAATCAGGAAAAATCATGTTTACACCGTTTGGGAGACCGTTTTCAAAAAATCTCATTTTCGAGTTACTTGTACTACCTCTACAATAGTATTTTGGTGTTGTGTTGATATAACATACCTACAATATCAGACTCCTTGACATTTGGGAGAGCCACGTTTTTTCATCACATTTTGCTCTCGGTCGCTAATCTTTCTATGAGCTGCAATTTGAAAAGACCAAAACAGAAAGATAACGATCAATTTAAAAAAAAAAGGCATTACTATTGTCACATTTTTAAAGGATTCAATGAATGAACAAGCAGGAATACGGAACGGTTTTATCAAGTAAACAGTGACGTTATTCCGGACAAACGATAATTTTTCGTAGGTGTTGTTACAAAATAATGTAACTACGGCTTGATTCAAGCCTTAGTTACGAGGTTTTATAACGACACCGACGGTTTATCAAAACATAGCAGTAAACCTAGTCTAATTTCAGAACCAAAATTAATTGCTATTGGATTGCATTTCTGCATAAGGACTTCTTTGAATTAACCTTTGTACGAGGGTTGTCCCCATAAATCGTAGACAACGTCGATAAATCAAAAACCACTCGATAGATATTTCTAATTTTTCCATAGCTTAAGCCCATACCTTTCGACGCCACATTGACAAAAAATCAAGTTAAATGCTTACCTTATAATAAATATATAGATTTTTTAGCAAAGGCATGCACCGACCCGCGGCGCACGTCACAACGTCATGTTGTAATAACGTCACATTTTCAACGGGAAACCCAACGGCATTTTCTCATCTTATGATTGAACTTTGTACCTATTTCGTAAATACTCTTGATTTATTTAAGAGGCATTGAAATCTATACTTAATGAATTTATTTAACCCTATTTTTTTTTCTCTCAAAGTCCCTTTTATTTGCCATACTCTCATCCGTTTTCCGTTTATCCTAATCAGTGACATTTTTTTACTTTTCACGCCCGTTTTTTCTACACAATCTCGTCCTTCTCCGGGGGCAATATTGAGATGTCTTTTTGAGGCTTTAAAAAAGTGTCCATACATTTGCCATAGACACTTGGCTATGTATTTTATTCGTTTCGTCTTCATTAAAGATTCAAGGTGTCATAATGCTCTCCACATTGAAGAACGGACAATTTTACGGTGCGCCGCAAATTTCAGCAACGTCGTCTTTTTACGTCAACGAAATTGTTAATCGTTTTCTTTTGAAACATCTGAGTTGGAAAACGAATAACGCCAATGCTTTGAAAGTTGGCACAATTACAAAAAATAATTTACTCGATGCAGCTCTATAACCTTTTTGACTGAAAGTAGAAACGAAAGATTCATATCACGACATTCAATCAGGAGCGACAAGCGGGAAAGGCGATGTTTTTTTTACGTGCGCCGCACGACCATTATGCGCTTAAAATAATCGGGTAAAACTGGATAAAAAGGATATATATGAACAGATAACGAATGAAAATTAATTCAAAAATGGTCAAACAATGTTCATGCGGAAAATAAACATTGTGCGACGTTAATAAGATAAGTTATTTAATGTGTCTACGATTTATTGGGACAACCCTCGTACTTTGGTCGGTGACAAAAATGTTTTTATAACGTCATGTCTGTCGTAAAACCTAGTCGTGTGGAGCTCTAATTGGCGAAACATCAGTTGATTTTATGATTTCTTACCTAATCTGGAGATAAGTCCAAATAAAATGAAGACCCTCGAGGTCTAGCCATACTGACCCTTCACTTTACAAAACTGCTTTGTTAAAATCCACGAAACTGGAAAATGACCGATGTGTACTCAAGAAAATTTTGTCAACATTATCGCAAATGAGAATAACAATACTATCATGTGAGTGTCTATCTAATTTAATTGTTCTCATAAATCCCTATGGTCCTAAATATCGCCAGTTTATGCAATGATACAAAAACATCTTACGTTTGGAACATGACGGTTATAAAAACATATATCAAATGATAAACAAGTGTGTTTTGCGTAGTTGTAATGACGTGAAGTCCCTTCAAAAATTACTTTTAGCGTTACGCATTTTGTACCTTTATTTGTTTTTGTTTCATTTTTTAAGACTTTAACCATGTTTTATCATTTTCTAACAAGGCGTATGAAGTTCATTCTTTAATTGATTTTTACCAACAGTATTCAGTCTATAATTAAAAGGCCCTTAAAGCATTCGAAAAATCTGATTTCGAGATATGTCTGAGATTATGATGTAGTCTAAAATAGATACAATCAACTTTCTTATAAGTGTGGTGTCCGTAGTCGAAAAGTAGAGCATCGGCCTTGTGACTAAGAGGTCCCGAGGTTCCGAATTCGATTCCCTGTAGCAGAGGTTGTTCTTGGCTTCTCATTGGCCCACATATTCGGCCCGAGTACTGGTTAGTCTAGGAGCCAGCTTTTACAAAGGGGGTTAAATTAAAAGTTCTTGCAACCGGTGACCTATAAAATTTTGATTGGTATTTTTCAATACATTAGGGTCCCATGCTTTGGTTAAGGGTGGATGACATGCTTAAAAGTGGTAGGATTTTTTTTAAATCAAGGTCAAAGGTCATTCGGTGCACTTCTCATACATACCTCCTAAAATATCCCATAACTTACTCATTTATTAAGCTAAAACAATTATTTTGGTATCAAAATGAAGCTAATGATTTGCACTTTGACTTACATGAATAATATACAATTTCTTGATTTTCAATATTTTTGAATGTTCATAAATATAGCAAAAATTGGCTAAAAATCACCAAAATAAGTTTTGTCTAGAAGTGAAAAAAAAGTTTTAAAAATACCAAAGGTGTGTTTTTGTGGTTGAAATCATATTTAAAAATTGCTCAGAAACCTGTTCTTGACTTATATGTATTTCTTCACAGAATTAGTCTTTGGCTTAGGCTTGTAGTCATAGGTAAAAGTGGGTGGGGTAAATTTTCCCTAAAATTACAAAACATTCAAACACTGATGTAACAATATATCTTATACATAAATGTGATATTTTTTAGAATTTATTGTTTTGAAATCATATTTGCTGGGATTTGTAAAGCTTTTAATGCATATTCCTGAAAATTAATTTGAATTTTAAGAGCCAAAATAACAATTCAATGAAACAGCATACGAGATGGATACAGATTATATCAACACCACAATGTCAAAACTATGACTCTTAAAGCGAATATTTATCAAGTATCTATCTAAAAGTAAACGGCAGCTGAAAATATTCCCCAGGCCCGTGCCATATTTTATAGAAATCAGAACAACATGGGGACGGTCAGAGTTTGCATTGTTGGGTAGTGCATTGCTTTTATAGGGCCAAAGGGAAAGGAATTTCGCACTGGAACCAAATAGCCCATACACAGGAAACACAGTTTACAGTTTAAGTGAATAAAACAATATCTCTAGTATTACATACTTATTAGAGATACCGAAATATCTTTTTTTTTTAAAAATTATCTTTCTCCTTTTGTTCAAAATGGCCAACAAAATTCAAGATGGCCCCTTTAAATGTTTATATAGCGAAATTTTAACATAGAAAGAGATAAGACCACGAATTAGTCGTTTTTATGCCCCCGCATCGATAGATCTATGGCATATTGTTTTACCATTCCGTCCGTCCATCCATCCATCCATCTGTCTGTCTGTCCGTCAGTCCGAAACTTAACATGAAAACTTATCATTGGCCTTTTCTCCAAAAGTATTCCACACGCAAAGCCAAATTTGGTATGTAACCTTCTTTCAATGATATCTATCTGTTCTATGCAATATGACTTTCCCCAAGGTCTTCCATTAATCCTTGTCAACCCTTACCATGAAAACTTAACATTTAAACTAATTAACATGAAAACGTAACATTGGCCTTTTCTCCAAAGGGAGTTCACACACAAACCTTATTAACCATTTATTTAAAAGCTTAACATAAAAACGTATCATCGGCCTTTTCAGGGGCATTTGTGTTTCACAAAGACATCTTTTTTTAAAGATTAGGATGAATTATATATGAATTCGTGAGAGATAGCCAGTGATGTGCATTTTAGAAAGTAAGACCATTTTATAGAGTTTTATTTGTCAAACGACGACCGAAATGTCTTCTGCATGATAGTTGCGTAAAGCAGAGGTAATGCATAAACTCATTGTTTTGTTCATTTTATGTATCATGAATACTTTACTAAATATAAGTAATATTTGTGTCTTTATATACAACACTATCCTCATCCTCATCATCACCATCATCAACAACAACTACAATAACAACAAGACACATGATGCAATAACCATACGTGTAAAGTCCACAGCTACCCTATACTAAATAAACACTTCAATACACTCAACTCATGCCATATATACTCATCCTTATCACTGTCTGATGCATCAAGATTCGCAGGTCTTTACACAGTTCTGACTCACAAACACATGCATCAGTGCATAAAAGATCTTCTCTTTGACACTTACACCTTCGCATGTGGCAGTCACTTTAACACGAGCATTGTGTGATGTCAAGCAAAGCTAGAGGTGCAGAATCTTTACGCATTCTTACATGAACTAAATTATTGTTGTCATCCTTGGTCCATACATGGCATGCTGGTGATGGTAGATTCAGATACTGGTCAGTTTAGTGCTTACAAATATAGGAATATACTGAATTTATGTTTATACAGAAAATATATATGGGTCCGTATATTTTTATGCCCCTGTATCGAGCGATCGGGGGCATATTGTTCTACTCTTGTCCGTCCGTCCGTCTGTCTGTTCAAAACTTAACATTGGCATTTTCTCCAAAAGTATTAAACATACAAAGCTCATTTGTTATGTAGGAGGGCTGATTATAAAGTATCCGGAATTATGTCATATTTTTTCATTTATGTACTAACTGTTATGATATTATAGGATACAAAAACTAAGTTTATGCATTAAGGCGCATTCTATAGTTGTTATGGCAACATAGGGTCATATTGAGCAGCGCAACCTAGGTCTGAGATGGATAAGTCAGGAAAGTCTGTCTTACACATCTAATATTTTACATATTTTCGATATATTTGCCACTGCACGGTATCCCACATTTCCAACATATGCATTTATTTGTCAAAGAAGCGTCTGAACTGTACTTGGGGAATTCTATAGATAGTTTCTGGGACACAATTGGCAAGTCATAAACGATTTCTCCGACGTCATGTTGGGACGTCCAGATATATTAAAGTCAGAAACATCATAGGTTAAATAATTTATAAATGCGTTATACCACTCACAAATGCTTGTTTTTTTCTCATAGAAGTATTAGCTGTGCGTGTTCATAATCATAAAGATCGTCTCTGATTTTGATTTTCCAAATTACACTCAAATCATTATTGAATACCATTGCCCTAGCACCATATTTGCTATGTAAGCAAATCGATGACTCCAAATGTCAGCCGATGATGTTACGTTTGCTGAGAAAAATGTCCGCTCAAAGGTAACAAGCATTTTGGACAATTGTTGAAGTCAAAATACAAAATATGATTGCTTTAAAAGCGATTCACAAGTCACATCTTTGCAAATTGTCAAAAGTTTCCCCGCTCAACGTGACCCCACCCTGTCGAATGCGCCCTTATCCAAACAGCAGCGTTTTTGTTCCAGGATCAAATGTATAATTCTTCAAAGTATATGTGTTTAAATTTCATCTCAGTTGGTTTAAAAGTTAAAACGACAAATGGGTGATTAGATTTGTGTACAATATAGCCTAGAAAATATTGAGGCAAAAGAAAATGCTGATAATCAGAATTTTCTCCTTTTGCATCAATGTTTTCCCAAGCATTTTCTCCTAGGGACGTCAAAACGAGGTCTTGTTTGGGAAAGATTCAATGATTTCTTTGATATAGATACAAATGAAAGATGCACGATTTACTAGGAATAGTTTTAGCCATGTAATAAGTAAAACATTGTCCAGATTTTTGTCAGGTATATTGTTGTGGAGTGGAGAACAACCACAGGTCCAAAGATTTCCACTTTTTTTAAACCAAAAGTTTCTCTGTGGCTACTCAAATATGGATTACAGTCGTCGATCAATAAAAAAAGTTATGTTATCATGATGGGATTGTGAAGGATGGATCAACAATTGTGGTATCTTTATTTTCTACTATTTACTCGTAACAAAATGTCACATGCAATAAATAATTTGCATAATAAGAGATATAGGGCATATTGAGTACAATCAAAACTTATTGGTTTACAAAATTAATTAAACTCAAAGACCAGATCCTCTGTTGTCCCTTTAAAGGCATGTACATAAACGAATATACGATACTAACATGTTCATGGTTACTCTTAGAGATCTTCATAACCACACATCGGAACATCCAGATTCTAGACTGATGATATTGATATGTTTTCAACTTTTCACAGAATGGAATATTCTGTTCCAAATTACATTTTATGTATATGAATGTTCTCGTAAGGCTTCCAGGTGTAAGCATTGCAATGACGGCAGTTTCGTAATTATCTTTAAAGAGACCCATGCTAGGTTGTAGGACATACAAAACGATAGGAAACATGTTTATGAAATATTGTATGGAATGGTCAACCTGGATAGCTAGATCATTTCTGCACAATGAAATTTCAAATGAAGTTCATTTAGTTCTTCTAAATCAAGTCTGTTCTTCTAAATCAAGTATATATAATTAACTAACCGCACTTTATATTTATAGTAACATTTATGTGACACTGAACCTTGATAGTGAAAAATTTAGTTCCAGCTCTAAAATGGCTTTCCTTTTGGGTCTATAAAAGCAATGCACTACACAACAAAGCAAATTCTGACCATCCCCATGTTCTGATTCCTGAAAATCTGGCATGGGTCTTTTTAATGTCCTTTACCCGTAAGATAGAAAGAGGAATATTTTCAGCTGCTGACTATGCTAATCTGCGTCTTGTTTCATTTAATTGTACTAGATACTTGATAAATATTCATTAAGAGTCATTATTTTGACATTGTGGTGTTGATATGACCTGTATCCATCTCGTATGCTGTTTTATTGAATTGTTATTTTGGCCGTTAAAATTCTATTTAATTTTCAGGAATATGCATTAAAAGCTTTACAAATCCCTGCAAATATGATTTCAAAACAATAAATTCTAATAAAACATCACATTTATGTGTAAGATATATTGTTACATCAATGTTTGCATGTTTTGTAATTTTAGGGAAAAATTACCCCACCCACTTTTACCTATAACTACAAGCCTAAGCTAAAGACTAATTCTGTGAAGAAATACATATAAGTCAAGAACAGGTTTCTGGGCAATTTTTAAGTATGATTTCAACCACAAAAACATACCTTTTGTATTTTTAAAACTTTTTTTTTCACTTGTAGACAAAACTTATTTTGGTGATTTTTAGCCAATTTTTGCT